>JANJEY010000234.1:13155169-13207000 GCA_024703695.1 Erythroxylum cataractarum | reverse complement strand
GATTGCGTACCTCTGTTATGGGAGAATTATACCTTATATATGGGATGGATGTTAGGGTTAGGTCTTTACGTGTGCATGGGGGTCTCTCTCATGCGGACGGGCTGAGAAGAGCATGGATTGGGCTTGGGCTTGACATAGCCATTAGGTAGGAGAGGATCTTTGAAGAATGGACCGATCGGCCCACAAGTAGTTTTGACTGGGTCCGGGCCCGACACGGCCGATCCGACCACCTAGAATGTAGAACGAAAAATACTTCCATCAGATCAAAGCATGCAAAATCAAAATCAAACGGGTTTGTGTAGAACGCCATAAGCGCCACGTTCATGAATGCATCTACCGAGTTAAAAAAGAAAGAATGCATAAAACCCACATCAAAAGAAAAGATAGAATCCATAGAAGAAAAGGACTTACTGAGAAGAAGTTGAAAAGGCATCGTCTAGAGTGGGGATTATATCAACAGGAAGAGGACGACACAGTACCTTCCTCTTCAAGTAATAGTCCAATAGATGTTGGATTAAAACAGTAGCCAGGAATCTGTTCGAATTCTGGAGGGAGAGGGAGATTCATTTCTCTATTCTTCGATTTCCTTTCTGTTGGCAGTTATGTTAAGATTGCAGAAGCAGAATAAATTATGAATAATGAATGGATAATTACAAATAAAATTTTAATTAGACTGTAATCACATTATTAGAATTGAATTAGATAAAGGGATTAGATACCCCATTAGTCCTATGGATACTAGGTGATGTGCGAACTGTAGAGTGTTGTACCTATCGCGTCAAGTATCGAGTACGTTCGCAAAAATGAAATTCGATGGAATTGACAGGGCCGCACAAATTGTGGAACATCTGGTTTAATTCGATACAAAGAAAGGAGGTAAATACCATAAAATAGGGTTTGATCTTTTTTGCGAGAATTCCGTAAATATTCTATTTCAGCTAAAGAGAAAGTTTTGAAACAATTGGATTTTTTTAATTCTACGATAATTTTTATAAAAGTCTTTGATTTACTTCTCTTTGACGGAAGTTTTGTTTTCCCATAATTTACCATTTTTTTTGCCTAATTCTTCTTTTGATGATCAATTCAACCTCTAATCAAAAAGATATACTTTTGTTATATTTCATCTACCTAAGTTAATAGACAAAAATTTTAATTGATCAGATTTCTAATCAAATTTAATTTCAATAGGTTTAGCCTAAATTAGTATGGATTTGAAATTATGACCTTATGGTTATAAAGGAGCAACTTTACCTATTGCTTTAAAGCACATTATTATAATTAATTACATTAGTAAATGGTACACAATTTTTTATTATTTAAATCATCTTTTAAATCCCACAAATAAATTTTTTAAGAAATTATTTTCCAAAATTTTTTTAAAATTCTATCATGTCAACTTCATCTAATAGAACTCTTAATTTCATTAATTATTTGTTTACATATATATATATATATATGTCCATGATTAATATATATATGTATATATATTAATCATGGACAATATGAAATAATCACATAAAAGCTATAGGTAAATACCATTCATAACACAAAAAATCCAAATTCTCTTGCTTTTGAATTTGTCACTTATTGCGTCACAATCTATATTATGTTTTACTTAAGAAATAACATATTAAAAAGCATTTAATATTTTGGGATCTTTTTAATTTAGTGACAAAGTTTCTAAAATTTTAAATTTTATTAATTTAGCGACTAAAATTTTAAATTTTGTATAAATCAGATTAAAATGATATTTTTGATGATGTGGTCAATAAATAGATATCTGGGGATGAAAATGGGTCTGCCCATATGTCAATCTCGTTAATTTTTTAAAATTAAAAATATAAAAAAAAACGTCTTTTTTAATTGAGTTCATACCTGGATTGCCCCAGCCTAAACCTGCCTGAGGCCTACTTCTTTTAAACAAAACGATGTCGTTTTGCTTAAAAAAGTTGAACCTCGAATTAGTTTCCTCACCTTTAAGGCATCAACAAGAAAATAAGCATACGATCATGACCTCACCTTTAAGGCAGTCTAACGAACACGTTCATTTAAGTCTAGGCATCTTCCCATTATATTATCCCAGTACAACTGAACTATACCTTCACAGATGTTAGTATCACCAGCATCTGCGGCAACAGATACACTGTTACCTTCCTCTACAGAATCGTGAATAACATTATTACTAGCCTTTTCCGCTCCCATCTGACCTTCCGTATCAAGCAGATATGCATATTTTGCAATGCTTGGACCTGATCAGATATGACTTTAGCATATTGTTAATAAGAATATTTGCTTAATTTTGGAACTTATCTTGTGCCGATCAGGATAAGATCGAGCAGATTTTATTGGTTTGATTAAGTTGGCAGAAAATATTCTGTTAAAGAAATAAAAGGAAGATATTTTTTAAGAAAAATAAAAGAATTCAGCTGAAAATCAAGAATGAGGATCTTGCACCCTGAAGCTATAAAAGGAGGAGGGAGCTACCTACGAGATAGATATTTTTTTATTCCTATTTTTTTAATTCATTATTGTATTATCTTTTCTAGTATTCTTGGAGAAGAATGTTTAAGAACTCCAACTTTGTTCTTTCTACAACCATGATAGCTTAGTCTTCTTCGATTGAAGGTACAATCAAGATTGGTTTCCAAGTTGTGAGATTTTGGTCTTCAAGTAAATTCCTTGCCAATATTTATGAATTTCAATATTTATTTTTAAGGTTTTTCTTGATTGTTGTTACAATAGGATCCTTGTGATAGCATCTGAGATTAACTGGAAGCTAATTAACTAGTTCTAGTCCGTAATTACTTTTACTAGTTGATGTCAGTAGCAATTTAGTAATGAAATGTAACGTCACATATTAGGAGTTAGAATATTAGGAAAATTTAGTACATTTTATACTTTACATATTTGAATAATTGCTTATTTGTGCATAAGCATTTTGGGTCATATATAATTTTTGTGCATGCATTCATGACATTTCGGGTGTAATTGGTTTTAGAATTTTGATTAAGGTGAGAATTGTGGCTTATTAGTGATAAAATTTTATTTGGAGATTATTGGTATTGCTTTAGAATTTTTAGAAATTTTAGGAATTTTCTAGAAATTTTTGAGGTATTTTGGGAGATTAAGAAAAATAAACTCATGGTAGTTGCCATGTAACAACTTATATGAAAGACAAATGGCCCACCTGCGATAAGGCCACGTGTCAATGGGTTACTAAAGCATGTATCACAAGTGTGTAAGGCCAAAAATGTTGTAGCTCTTTATTTTCTTTCAGTTTTGCTTTGTCCTCACCGAAACTTTGTTCTTCACTATCAAAGCTGGGATTTTGTTGGAGAAACAAGATAAGTGAAGTTTTAAGTTTCTAAGTTCTTTGGATGCTTTTGTTAATGTGTTGCATGCTGGAAATAAACACATGCATGAGTTATGTAAGATGAGTAGTTTCAGTGAAGGTGATGATGAGATGAGTTGATAATATTGCACAGTGGAAAGGTACTGGAGGTGTAATACCAATTGCATGTAGCTTAAAAAGGGAAATTTAGTGAAGTAGACCATAACAGAAACATATATGCAGAAAATTGATGAGCACATAGATTTGAAATATTTTCAGTAAAAAAAGAAGTGCAAAAACATAAAGTATGAATTAGGCATATTGGATCTGAGCTAATAATAGTGGATCCGTTAACTAAAGGATTACTGCCTAAAACATTTACTGGCCATATTGAAAGGATGGACATTATAGATAAGTCCTTGTTAGCATGAGATCATGTTATGTATGTACATATGTTTGGATATTTGCTATTATTGTTTTGACACTTATGAATTCAATTAATGTTATGTTTTTGCTTATTTGTAGTTGTCACATTATATTGTGTACACGCATTGTTTTATTGTGATGACCAATTATATTTTGAGAAAACATTAAAGTTGAAAATTACAGTGTTTCTTAATTACATTTATTTTGAGTTGAGACAATTGTGTGATACATGGAAATAATCATGTTGTTAGATGACTTGTGATCGTTATGATCTCATTATTTTAATTCATTCAAGTTTGATGGCTTCATAGATTCAATATATAATGCACACTTATGTTAGTGAATCATCAAGTCATAACATGAACCAAATGGGATATTGTTAGAATAATTAATAATCATAAGTGTGGCCATATTGCTTTATTTGATTCTAATATGAAGTGGGCCTAAAATAATGGTTATTAGGCCTGTAAATGAAATAAGAATCATTAAGGTTAATTAATAAAACCTTTCCATCTCCCTTCAATCAAGTGACGTTTATAGATATCAAAGAGATATATATTCATGCAACATTGAAAAGAATGAAGAAAAGGAAGAAGGCGAGAGTGGATAAAGTGTCAGTGTAGAGAAGGTGTTTTCGATAAAAAAAGGAATACACATATTGAGTATGTATCAAGGTTAGTAATTTCTTTCTTTTGTTTATAATATGAATATTAGGATTTGAAGGTGTTGAATCAATTGTAACATAGATAATCTTGGGAGAATGTTAAACATTAAATTTACATTATAATGATCAACCCAACAAAACAAGTCTCTAGCAGAAATGTCTTAATGCCTAAATGAATAGAAAACAAAGAAAGATTTTTTTTAATGGTTTTATGAATTAATGAAACTCAATTTTAAAATGACATGAAATTGAATATCTTAAGCTTAGACCTAGTTAAGGATGGCAATGGGCCGACTTATGTGCCGGTTTCACTATTTTTTTAAAAAATATTTTTTAAAAGATAAAAGTATAAAGAACGTCTTTGTTTTAATTGAATTTGGGTCTAGGTTGCCTAGGCCTAGGCTTGCCCGAGACTTAATTCTTCTCGTTTTGCTCAGAAAAGTTGAATCTCAGATTGATCTAAGCCTGATTTGGCCCATAGATCGACCCATTTAAAACATCTAAATTTAGACCTAAGGGCTAGCTAATTGTCATTCCTAAACCTAGTCACACAGAAATATAAAAAATTAACGTCATAAAGATAAAATTTAACTCACATATAATTGAAAGAGAAAGCTCTTGCTTTATGTAAATACTTAATCATGGATTTTTTTTTTAAAATAAATTCAGCCTTGTCGCATGCTTTATATAACAACAATGACAATAACATCCAATGAAAGTGTTGCTAAAATGCAAAATTTAAAAAAGTCTAATAATATACCATTTTCCTCATATCTGATAAAGAAGTTGTCGCATACCTTATATGAGCTGAAAATCAATCTATCCCTAAAAACTTCTCATAGCATAACTCCAAAAGGTTAAAAAAAAAAACTCTTCTCAAATATGGAAACATCAGCTTGTTGCTTTCCTAATCTGATTCTAACTGAATCTTGCCTTATCTTCCAAGAACAATTAAAGAAATTACTTGAACACAAAGTAAACATATTATTTGTAAGGGGTAAGTAAACCAAAGTAAACATAATGTTTCCTACAAGTTCAACACATATGTTACAGTCGTTAATTAAACCAAAATGTTTCCTACAAGTTCAACACATATGTTACAGTCGTTAATTAAATCAAAGTAAACATAACATTTCCTACAGGTTCAACACATATGTTACTGTCCTTAATTACTTCAAACTTACCCAACTTTTCTTCAGTTATTTTAAACTCGTTTCCTTCCTAAATGATAATGTTGCACATGAAATGTCCCAGAACTTTTGGGAAATTCAAAATGCTTAATGCTCATGCATCATATCTCACTTTGAACTGTCCACCTTGTAGGAAATTCTGTCCTCTTGTTGCAAGCATATCCACTATTGTTGATGATCCAAAGCCTAAAATGTAAAAAAAAATGGCGATAGTTTTATTGATAAACGGACGCAAATACAAGACTCAAATACCAAAGGATTTGTACAAAACAAGAGTAGAGAAAAGAGACTTGGACACACTACACACACTCCACACTTTTCTCTCTTAACTTCTCTCTCTCTCAACTCACTTGTCTCTCTTTCTTATGTTGTGTACAACAAATGGTGCTATTGCCTATTTATAGACAAGCACCACCAACCTAGAAGATTCTAGACTTATCACTTGCCAACTTGCACAAGTTGCAAGAAGCTTCTAGATTTGCAAGTTGCCTACTTGTAAGATTTTTCTAGATTTTTCTTTTTCTTCTTTTTCTTTTTCTTTACAATTCTAGAATTTTCCTAAATCTAGAATTTTCTACAAGTCTCTAAGAAATTTGTTGGTGATTTCTTAACATAAAATCATCAAATACCAAAAGTATCTAAATGCTTACATGCCCATAATATTGACATATAGATGTCTAGATATCTAGTTTTGTCATTCACATAAATAACTCAACATTTGAAGTCAAATCAACTCAGAGCTCTTAGTCAAAAACATAAATTGAAATAATTAAACAACAATAGGACAATGTTTCAACGTTAAACGGTGAAGCAAATTTATAAAAAAAAGCAGTGTTCTAAGTTGAGGGGCGGAGTGGGTTCCACAGAGAGGCTGCGTTCGTACCCGTCTTCTTCCGCAACTAACAAGCCACCTTCCCTTTCAAAAAAAAAAAAAAAAAAAAAAAAAAGCCACCTTCGGAGAACAAAACCACCTCCGACTCTCGGTTTCTCTTTGTCTCTCTGCTGTTCTCCTTTTCCCTCAAATTGAGTGAGTTTGAGAGAGGAGAACAATGGCGACAAGTTCGCTCAGTAGCGTGAATTTTGGTGTGAGAAGCAATGGAAACCGTCAAGGCATACACCAAATGCCCTCTTCCTCTTCATCATCATCCAACTCAACCCATTTGTCATTTCCTTTTTTGTTCAGAAATTCTTATTCTTTCTCTTCGCGTTCTCGTCAGGCCCGGTTCTTGTCTCTTTCAGCATCCAATTACAGCACTTCCCCTCGGGTAATTCCGGAATTATCCCAATTTTCAATTTTCTGTTTTGGTTTAGATCGTTTTAATTTGATTCATGGACGGATACATACGTGTATACTTGTTTACTGTTGGTGCGTTTATAAGTGTTGCTATTTGAGAAATATGGAGGAGTGTTTTTGATGAAGTGGTGGTTTCTATTGGAAATGTGCAGGTGACGGCAGCAGCTAAGCCGGAACCCTTGAAGATAATGATATCAGGAGCTCCTGCTTCTGGTAAAGGTACTCAGTGTGAGCTCATCACTAAGAAAGTAAGCCTTTTTTACCTAATTTCTATTCTCGTTCTTTAATCAATTTCTTTTACTTTGTGTTGTGAGATAAAAAGTTCTTTTTTCATAGTGGAGCTAATGTTTCTGCCCCCTTTTCCAGCTAACGTGGTATATAAACAAATTAGCTGCTTTTGTGGTTCTTTTTTTTTTTTTTTTTTAAGTTCTAAATGCTTGAACTTAGTTTCGCATATTCCTTGTCATAAGATGTTTATTTCCTTTAGTCTGTCACGAACTGTTTGTTGTTTTGGTTGGCAGATTCTGATTATCCTTGATTACTAATAGTCTGTTTGGAGAGTAGGAGATTCATATATGGGATATTGGGGGTGATTTTCAAACACAATCTTGCATCATTTAAATTTAAGTGATGCTGGGTTAAATCTTGAGATGAGCATAAATTGTTAAAGCAATAGGGCCATACCCTTGGTTTTTATACTCATTGAATTGAAAATTTGGCTATTGATTGGATAACTTGTATTTTTGCAAATGATTAGTACATACCTAATACAGGCAAGAAGACTTGCTGCATGTATCTCATTTGAAATTATCCATTGAGAAAAACATATTTAATCAAAGACCTCATAAATGCAGTATGACTTGGTGCATGTTGCTGCTGGAGACCTATTGAGAGCAGAAATTGCTTCAGGGAGTGAAAATGGAAACCGAGCAAAAGAACACATGGAGAAAGGACAGTTGGTTCCCAATGAAATAGTTGTCATGGTATATAAATGATAAAATTATATCAACTTTTGTACAATAGAAAATATCTCACTTTTTCTTTTAAACAATCTCATCTTGTTGGTCTCTTAAATTTCTGTTCTGCAGATGGTGAAGGATCGTCTTTCGCAGCCAGATTCTCAGGAAAAAGGCTGGCTTTTGGATGGATATCCTAGGAGCTCTTCACAAGCAACTGCTCTTGAAAAATTTGGTTTCCGGCCTGATCTTTTTATTTTACTAGAAGTAAGGATTCATTGTGAATTCAATTTATAATTATCCGTTCATGGTTGCTACTTCTTGTTTTTTGATATGAACTAAATATGGTACTCTACTTTAGTTATCTAAGTTGACAGTATAAAATAGCACAGCTTTGGATAGTTTGATTCAATCATTGACATTGAAGAGAAAAGAAAATATTAAAAGAAGAAGGTAAAAAGGAGAAAAAGGATGTAACAACATGTTTTAGTGATGTTCTTTCTCCATTTTTTCGTTAGGATTTTTCATCACTAGAATATATAATCAGAAGTTAAGAGACAGCAATATCTCCATCTAATTGCTTGAAATTTTGCACTTTCTTCTTCAGGTCGATGAAGAGATTCTTGTTGAGAGGGTGGTTGGCCGTAGATTAGATCCTGTCACTGGGAAGATATACCACTTGAAGTATTCTCCACCTGAGACTGAAGACATTGCTGCCAGGCTTACACAACGTTTTGATGATACTGAAGAGAAGGCACATTCTAAAAGAAGCTTTATATGTTTTGACCTTATAAGACTTTATCTCTTTGAACTTCTAATCCCATGGAATTTGTTTACTACAGTTAAATTGATAGTATTGTTTCCTCCTTAAAATGGTGATTTACAGGTGAAGTTGCGGTTACGAACTCATCATCAGAATGTGGAAGCGGTACTTTCTTTGTTTGAAGATGTTACATTCAAGGCATGGGATATTTTCTTCCTCCTCTCTCTCTCTCTCACACACTCTCACACACACACACTATCTATCTCCCTTGTATAGGTAATGTCAAACTTGATATTTTGTGGAAAACTTAAGCTTCTCAGTATGAGGCTAGATTTAGTTGATGGTGATGCTACTAGTAAATGCTCCAATATAGCTACATGATGAGATATGGGTAGGTGAGTTTGGAAAACACCGGTTGCCAAATAGATGGACCTTCCATTTTCACAGTTCCCTCGGCTCATATAAGATTAACCCAAGAAAGATATCAAATTTTGAATTTGATTGCTCCTGAACTCAACAGAGGTTCATACTCTGGGCTATTTAGGCCTGATTGGAATAACTAGTTGCAGGGCTATGGGTAATGTGGGAATTACCTTTAACAATGAGTGGAGAGTTACACTATTAGTTGATCAATAGGAAGCCTCTGGTAGTTAGTGATTGATTGTAGCTATTGGACCATTTGGGCTGATATTCCCCCTGATTGAAGGTGTTATGTTGACGTTTTACCAGAGTGCAGATGGAAAGGATCTGATGAGATAGACGCTCATCTGTGGTAATCATAAGGCACAAAATGTCAAGAGTAGATTTAATTAACAAAAAACATAGCTTCTCAATAGTAAATACCAGTGATCATTGTTTGTAGAATATAAGTGTCAACAAACTGATATAATCAGGTATTTTTCTTGTTCTATATGTTCTTTTCATATTCTTTAATTGGTCAAACTAGAACAAATAGTACACCTAACTAAGTAAAAAGTGTCAAATTTGATGGACTTTTGTTTCTTCATTCCCTAATGTTATTTGTCCTTTTGGTTCTGCTTAACTTTGACGTCAATGAAGCTGACTGATCAATTAGCATTGTAATCAAAAACAATATCCACCAAATCTGTAATAAGTTCCCTGAATCTAACATATAAAGCTGTTACCTTTACAAATGCGTTAAGATTAAATGTGTACGTGCATGCATTGTCTGCTAACAGGAGGGGTGGTAGTTGGCACTAAAGGTTCCTTGTTCATTACTTGACAGATTCCTCTTTCCTTGTCATAAATTTGAGAACTACTCCTATTGATTGCAGGTCAATGGAAATGTTGAAATAGAGGAAGTATTTGCCCAAATCGACGACGCTTTCACAAAATTGCTCAAGTCTAGGGAAGAGGTGTCTTTGGCTGCACAGATATAGAAGATGGAAAGTTAAGAAAGGTAACCTGGCGACTGGTTGTACCTTTTTTTCATATTAAAAAAATAACGAGGACTTAGTGAAAGTTTTTCTAAAATGCAGGTCTGCAAAAATTCAGTAATATGCAGTCTTATTCCAACTTTTTCCTCTTTTCCTAACGGATAAAGAGGTTGTTTAGTATGTGTATTATTATTAGACACATAACATTACATGTTGAAAATCTAATAAGCGGTCTCATCTATTGCCTCCTTGGCCTATATTACATACTTGCATTTATCAAGAACAGTTGCTATTGGAAAATCCCTGTTCTTAATGAGAATCAAGGAAAATTTGAGTTGATTGCCATGTGAAGAGACATATATATCAAAGCCATAGCAAAAGAATTGTTTTTTTTATTGAATTTGTCTCTGTCTGCAGAAATAACTCTTGCAATCAATTCTTAAGTTCATCTCCACGAGTGAAGATCGTCTGTTCTTTTTATCCAAGACCAATCTGTTCCCTTACTACCTGAACACAAATTTTGCTGGACCTAGTGAAATTTGTGGCTGTGCTGGGATGGCATAGGGTTGATCTTGGATAAAAGGAATAGAAGAATTGGTCGCCCTCATATCTTCTAGCCAGGTACTCTGTACCTAGTTAGTACCAGAGGATCTGAGCCATCTATTCCACTTCAATGGATGGCTCAGATCCTTTAACACTGGCTAGGTACAGAGTACTTAGACCAGAAGATCTGATCTCGAATTGGTCCCATCTCCACTGCTTTGAGTGGTGGCCTTTTAGATGGATACGGTCATTCATTGCAATCTAATCTTGAATTAAATTTTGGTTGAGGTTATGGTTGCTGCAACACCTACGTGTGAGATACATACGCGTCAACGCCAAAACATCTGGCCAAGTTCAGACCATCATGAAAATTGAATGAAACAATAAAATCACAAAAAGTCTCTTGGAGTAGCTAACTGCTTTCAACATCAATTTCTATGCAACCTGGAGAGGGAACATGTCCAATGGGAAATGATACCATTGGCTGGTTAGCTGTAGTTGTATCAAACATGATAAAAACTTGAGATAAGCCCTCAAAATTGATATAGTTTTGAAAATTGACCATACTTTTAGCCTTTATAGTGATTTCAAACACTTATAATTTTATAAACATTAAATAAAATTATGAATATACTTCATTAATGGCAAGTGTTTCTATTTTGAACTCTTTTTTTTTTTACTCACTAAATAGAAAGGTATCAAATTAGTTTAAGATATTGGAAAATCCTCTGTAATACAATTAGATGTTGAAAATATTGTCTTTATTTGTAATGATGATTAGGGCTTTAACTTATTGGAATCTAATTAAATATAATTTACTATGTTAATTTAACTAAACTTTTTATGATTGGTTGGATTTAATAAAATTGTCAAACTTGAATATCTAAATTCAAATTTGATTTATTAATTTCAAAAATTGGATTAAATTCGAGCTTTTTGCTGTCTATAAAAAAATGACTTTGATTGACAATATTGGCAGTCAATTGGAGTAACAAATTTTTTTTCTTCGTCTTCACTGGATTGTTCTTCAATGAATCCGTTATGACTTGAAGTTATGTCATTATAGTATAAATAACAAAAATATATTATTTTAATATAATTAACTAAATGATCTCATTTTTGCCATTGACCTTAATAATACATATAAATGTATATATATAATCTAACCTCTTAAGAAAGACAAATATCATGCTTGAATAATAAAGGTTTAATTGTAAAAAAGATTTAAAATTTACTCAATTTTATAAATAACATTAAAATATTTTAGTTTTTAATTATTTATAAAAATAGTTTAATTTTATAATACAATTTATCTTTATAATAAATTAAAGGCTAGATATTTTAATATTATTTTTTAAAATTTAAACTAAAATTACAAAATTGGTTGCAATTTTTTTAAAATCATGCTTGAATAATAAAATGTTACTCAATTTTGTAATACCAATTCAAACTTTAAATATGACGTTAAAATATTTTAGTTTTTACTTTATGTAAAAATAGTTTAATTTTAAGTTTTTTGTTAATAAATTCAATTTTTATAATAAATTAAAATTAGAATATTTTAATATTATTTTCTTACAAAATTGAACTAAAATTACAAATTTTATTGTAAATGTAGATTTTATTACAACTAAGTCTAACTCGGTAACAAGTCAGCCGAAAAAACAGATCGCTGCTTACTCTTGGACCGTTTCCTCATCAGTTACAACTTACAACAACCATTTATCCTATTCCTAAGCAATCACAGAGCAGATTTCATGGAGTTAAGTATTGGCAGTTGACTCTAATGCTTTTCATCTTTAAACAATTCATCAGACATACAGATATGACCCCTTCACATGAAAAAAGAAAAAAAAAATGAATAAGTTGGCCAATTCCATTTCCAGGAGTGATTAGGTGGAAGACCCAGACCCAGTGATGGAACGCGACAACGACATTGGACGGACCAAACATGCAGCCAACGCTCTCTCTAACCTATGTACAACCTCCGTCATCGACGGCCTCTCTCTGCCATCAAACGTCACACAATCCGCCGCTAGGTACCCTATATACCCCACAGCTTCTATCTCCAAAGGCGTTGGCGGCGGTGCTCTCGGGTCTAAAACTCTGTCTATTTCGTCTTTCACAATGTAAGGGACCGCAAACTCCACCACGTTTCTAGGAACTTCGTTCTCGTTTCGGTGAATGGCCTTGTACCCAGATATCAACTCCAACAGTACCACCCCAAAACTGTACACATCGCTCTTAGTGGTCAACTGTTGGAGTCTGCAATACTCCGGGTCCATGTATCCTAAGGTGCCTGCAGGCATGAGCGAGAGTGCGGACTCGTCGTCTGGCGGACTCATCAGAGAGAGGCCGAAGTCGGATACTTTGGCCGTCCATTGTGAGTCTATCAAGATGTTTGATGACTTTATGTCGCGGTGGATGATGGGTGGCACTGCATATTCATGAAGGTACTCAACGCCTCTTGCCGCATCTAGAGCTAGCTTGATTCGTGCAGGCCATGACAATAAGGGTGGGTCCTGGAGATCGTGGAGATAGTCGTGGAGGGTGCCATTGTGCATGTACTCGTAGACTAAGATACGCTCTTTGCTATCTTCATAGAACCCTAGTAGACGTATGAGGTTTTTGTGGTTTAGGCGAGATAAGGATTGGAGCTCGTGGACAAATGCGCTGTCTTTGTCTTCCTGTCGCTTGTTTCCTCTTGCGCACGAATATGTTCTTAATACTTCAGCTCGTTTGATTGCAACCTGGCGACCGTCTCCTAATAGGCCTAGATAGACTGATCCGAAGCTTCCTATTCCAATTCTGCGATCTTCAGAGAAATTGTTGGTAGCTTTTTGGAGCAACTGTAAAGAGAACTCCGTTAATTGACCTGCATTTCCAATACTAGCTAACCGACTCAGTCGCTTCTCGAGCAGTACCGCTGGTGCTTGCTCAGGTTGCGGCTTCCGCAGTCGATTTAGGCCTTGTTGGACTGGAAGTCCAGTTTCATTGAGGCGACCTGAATCGTGGACTCTGCAGCCTCTACACTTGTAGTATTTGAAAACAAAGAATGTGGTGACTAGCGACAAAGTCAATGTTCCCACGCACCCCACCACTAGGAGAGCTATCATCTCTCGTTTCCATTGACTTCGAGGCTGGGACAATGGCGGCAGCGATTGTGTTGATGTTTCGTTGACAGGCTTAACACTCACGTCGTGCCAACAAAGCTCGCATATGCTATATCCCTCGGGGCAAAATATGCCACTCTGTGATAATGGTCCACAAGGACAGGAACTGCTGCACGAGCCTGGCATTACTGAATCGAACACCCTTAATCTCGACTCCAAATCTTCATTGCCCCAACAATACAACGAGAAGTTACGTTTCACCACTCCGCAGAAAACGTCTCTCTTTGCTTCGATACTTACAAAATAAGTCTCTTCCAGACTTTGCGGCAAACTGAAATCATTTTCTCCCCAACAGACTACTGTTTCATTCGCTCGCAACGCGCAGCTACGACTCTCTCCCAGCGCCATGGACATGAATTTGCCTACCGGTTTTTCGCCGACCATCTCTCCCCAGCATTCCATTTCGTTATCAAAAGTCAGAGCACAAGCATGTCTAGACCCAGCCGCAATCGAGGCATAGTTACCGCTCGGAGATTGAGCATCGATGTTAGTAGCATTCCCCAAGCACTTAACAACCCCACCCCCTGCCAACCCGCAAACGAATTCGTCACCAACTGCGATGCTTGAGTAGGCTGGAGCTGTGCTAGTGTCGAGATCATTCCATTGCCAGCACCGAAGACGATTATTTTCATTGACAAGTCCACAGATATGACGATTACCGGCCTTGAGTTCCCGTATCGCAGGGCCCTCATAAATTCGTTTGTGGTACATACCAGTACCGTTGGTAGAGAATCTCCAGCAAACCATAGATGAAATGGAGTGGGAATGGAAAGAAGTCAAAGCGCACACGAATCCATCTCCGGATACTATCCCAGAAAACGAAATATTAGGATTGGCAGGCACTCGAATTCCGACAGGAAAGCTGGAACAAGTTAGAGATGATTGTTGGCTATTCCCATCTTGCACTAGAGCACATACCAGAGTCTGAGTAGGAGTCTTGGAAATGGAGACTGTTGAGAGGGAGTAAGTGACTGGAACCCAGAAAATGAATATAAACAAGAGAAGAGGAGGGGCTCTATACAACAGAAAATCCATAGAAGAAGATGATGAGATATGGAAATTTCATGGTGGTTTTGTCACAAGGAGAGCAAAGCATAAAGGTAATGATTGGTCTAGTTGGCAGGTAATTAATTAAGTGTTGAGGTTGTGAAGAGAAGACCAAAGACCAAGTCCTTTGAAAAGTCCCAAGCAAATAGTGCAAATTTGACACAGAATGTGTCTTACTCCTTACTATTTGAACAACTCAAGAGTGACCCATTCATGACTTGGTATGTTGATCTCAGGTTTTTTATTTTATACATAATTGAGTGCGTATATGCTCCCTGATATGCTGTAGCTCGGATATTAGTCTAAATGTGAATAGTTTAAAGGTGTTAGAGAATATATAAAATCAATTGAGTTAGCCTCACATAACAGCTTAAGCTATTATGGTGAAATGGTCATTTAATATAGTATTAGAGCCTATATGATCAAAAGATCATGAGTTCAAATTCTACCACCCACCTATTCTAATTAAATTAAGCACAAGGTAAAATAGGTCTGTGCAAGTTTCAAGCCTAAAGGGCTTTTACTTGAGGGGGTGTGCTAGAAAATATATAAAACTAATTAAATTGGTCTCACGTAACAGCTTAAGCTATTATGATAAAATAACCATTTAATAAAATGTATTTTTCTAAAATTAGAATCCCGCTAAGACATATCATGATTAAAATCAAATAATGTTTTTTTTTTCACTTAAATACATAATTGATGAAATTGAGACAAGTCTTAGAGGGTAAGTGTTGAAGCAAGGAAAGAGTCTTATCAACCTAGTACGTTTGACTATGTTTATGAGACATCTCTTAGAAATCTATAGCTAGATTTGGAATTATTTTATAATAATTTAATTAAAAAAGCAAATCACCGTCTCCAAGCCAAAATTGGTAATTAATGTTTTCAATCTGCTTAAGGTTATTGACGGTAGGAGGTGATCTCATCATTCCACTCCCAACGTAAGTATACTTGATATGGTGCGTTTGAAAATTTCTAACTTCTATTTGTTAATATTAATTAGGTTAATTATAAAAAAATCTCAAACCTAACTTAGTTTTATAATTATATTCCAAGCTTAAAAAAGCGGTAATTAAACATTTAAATATTTAATTTTTTTAATTCTAACTCGATATTAATATTTTTGTTAATATTATTAATGTGACTTACCGCTTAAAATAAAAATCCTAAACACTTATACACGTTAAACTTAATCAAACTTAACAAAATGATGTTATTTTGGATTGAAATTTTTAAATTAAACTTTTTTAAGTTCGAATCATACTATAGCGTTGAATAAAGTTTGAGATTTTTTTAATTAATTAATATTAATTTAATATTTTTATTTTGAATCTAGAGATGTAGAGAAGAAAGCAGTAGAGTTCATTAGTTTTGCGATTTGGAACGCTAAGGCCAATCAATTTTGACTTGACAGATTTTGTAAGACTAGTCAAAATTTCACTCTTTTTTATTTTATATATATCCCTTTTTCGGGTTTCTTAAATCTTTTGTACCTAGAGACCTATTCTGTCATACATAAATAAATGACTGAGATTTAATAGGACAAAGTAAATATAGAGGAAGAGACACAGAGGATCATGTCCCAT
Organism: Erythroxylum cataractarum; assembly: GCA_024703695.1. Lineage (NCBI taxonomy): Eukaryota > Viridiplantae > Streptophyta > Magnoliopsida > Malpighiales > Erythroxylaceae > Erythroxylum > Erythroxylum cataractarum. The sequence goes on along the minus strand of JANJEY010000234.1, from coordinate 13,190,627 downwards.
TATTAGGGTATCAACTATCAAGATAACACGGAACTGAATAAATAAATCAATTCTTGTTATATCAATTTGCACACGCCAGATTTATTATAAGTTCAAACGGAAGGTGGGAGTTGTTACGATCGTTACCTCAGCACCATGTAAGGTAACTTGATAAACGCATTTACTGGGTCACTTCTGCAAGATTTTGACATGTTCTCTAGCGTTTCTGAACTTTTCAAGAAAAGATTAACTATTTTCTGGTGGTATTCACTATTCATAAAGACGACCCTTACCTGATGGATGATGTAATTGTTGCTAATGTGGATATTGCAACAGACCTTCAGGAGAAGTACAATGTCAAAGCTTGAGGATATTGCAACAGATCTTCAGGAGAAATACAATGTCAAAGCTGCATCTTTAATAGGATGGATTTGTTTGAATATGTACATTAAAAAAGAAGCACAAATCAAAATTGACAGAAAATTATGCAAACCATATCATCTCATAATATGAAATCATTAAGTAATGGCAAAAACTAAACCCTCTGCTTCTTTAAGTATAATCATATCCATCCAAGACCAACAGTGAAGGTACTTGAATCATGAAACATTGGCTTGGTTTGTTACTATCTGCCAAAGCTACTAGATGAAAGGCTTCTGATCTTTATCAGAGCTCATGTCTTGGTTCTTTATGGGGCAGGGATCAGCATCAACAAGCATCTTCACCACCTCTCTCATGCTAGGACGCAAATTCGGAAGCTTTGTGGTGCAAAGTATTGCAATCTTCAATACTTTGATCATACCATCCTGTACATGTTCAGAAACGATCTCCTTGTCCAGCAGCTTGGTCACGTTTTCGCGATCGGTGAGATGAACTGAAGCCCAGTAGACAATGTCTTTGCCTTCTCCATATTCCTCTTCGACTGGTCGTTTCCCTGTGATCAACTCTAGTAGCACAACTCCGAAGCTAAAAACATCGTTCTTTTCAGTGATCTTCAGAGAGTATGCCATCTCTGCGAATGCGAGTTAGCAAGAAATGATTACAATTTGAGAAAAACTTTTCAAGTGTCGAGAAATGGCTAAGAAGATGTAACTGATTACAATGTATTAGAGAACTCACCAGGAGCAATATATCCATGAGTCCCAGCAAGATGGCTGTTTTCACACCCATCATAACTTAGTTCTGCAAGCTTTGCAATCCCAAAATCAGCGATTTTTGGCTCATAATCTTCATCAAGTAAAATGTTACTGGACTTTATATCTCTATGAATAATTGGTGGCGAGCAGTCGTGGTGCAGATACGCAATTCCTTTTGCAGCTCCCAAAGCAATTTTATACCTCCGATACCAATCCAATTCAGGCTCCCCAGTTTTGATTTCCCTGTGAAGTGCCTGAAACAGATTACCATTTTGCATGTACTCAAAGACCAAAAGGCTAGATCCTCCTCTAAGTAAACAAGCATAAAGCTTCAATATATTTCTATGCCTAATCTTCCCAAGAATTTCCATTTCTGCGGTCAAAACCTTTAGAACATCTCCTTTCCATAATTGTTTTACAGCCACTGTGCAGCCATTTTTCTTTAGCTCCATCCTGTACACCTTTCCTGTACCACCGCTTCCAATTAAATTTCCCTCTTCCAACTCGCATATGTCATCGGGTTCGATATCTAGTTGGTGGAAACGTGCAAGTTTCCACTTTCCATCTCCTTCCTTCTTCTCTTCAAAAATGCTTTCCCTGTCTTCATGATGCTTCAAGTTTCTGCAACTCATAAGCAGAAAACCAGCTAAAAGAAAGACCAAGGTGGATGTTATGACAGAAAACAAGACCAGCCTCTCTTTATATTTCCTTTCCCGGCTTTGTTTTCTGATGCAAACTTTCATACCTGAGTACAGGAGGGTTTGGGAATTGTTTTCAGTGCAGAGATCCTTGTTCTCAAGAAAAGCTCCAACTCCGCCAATGGTCAAAAGAACAGTTGGAATTTTTCCTGACAGCTCATTTCCAGACAAATCAATGGAACTTAGCTTCAACTCCTCCAAATCTTCGGGAATAAAACCAGTCAGTTTATTATGTGATAGGTTAAGAGAGTTCAAAGAGCTAATGTGTGAAAAGGTATGCGGTATATAACCAGTTAAAGAATTCAAAGCAAGATTCAAGTCCACCAAACTGGAACATTCACCCAGGTCTAATGGTATGGATCCTGTCAACAAATTTCTTTCCAGAAGCAAGGACCCTAACTGCTTTAAATCACCGATTTCAGAAGGTAGGAAGCCAGAGAACCTATTGTTATACAAGTGAAGCTTCTGTAAATTCGCCAGTTTACCCAGTTCTGATGGGAGGGGACCTGAAAACTTGTTGTTCTGCAGCAATAACTCGGTCAAGCTGGTAGACGTACCAATTTCAGGTGATATCCCTCCAGTGAAGTCATTATCGCTAACATCGATAATGTTGGCAAGTGGGAGTGCCCAAACCTCATCAGGAATCATCCCAGACATGAGGTTTCTGCTGATCCTGAACCGCTTTAAAGTTTTGCATCGAGCATAAGTATCTGGGAAATTCCCAGAAAATTTATTTTGCAGAGCAAGCAAGTTATCTAAATTCCCATTTGTGCACAAGAATTTCGGGAAATCACCCGAAAATTGATTCTCAGATATGTCAAAACTGTTCAGTGGAGAGAATCTACCAAAATTTGCTGGGAACTCCCCTGAAAAGCTGTTTCTATAGATTGAGAATCCATCAAGATGGCGCATCTCTCCAAAACCAGCAGGGAGCCGTCCAGAGAAGTTGTTGTCATACAATTGAAAAACCTTTAAGTACTTCAAATTGCCAATGACCTCGGGCAGTTCCCCATGAAGTTGATTCGAAGATATATCAATTTCGCTCAACAGGGTCAGTTCTCCAAGCTCTGAAGGGATCTCGCCAGTCAGATTGTTGGCGAATAGCTCAATCTTGGTAAGCTTAGGCATTTTGGAAATTGAATTTGGAAAATTCCCAGCTATCCTGTTCCTCGAAATATCAAGTGTCTGCAATTCCCTCAGCTCAAAGATGGATTCAGGAATCTTTCCTCTAAAATTGCAACTTGACAGAAAGAGCCAAGTCAAGTTCCTCAAATTTCCAATGTTATCAGGGATCTCTCCCTGATCAAATTGATTTTTTGCCAGACCAAGTCTAGCCAGTGCGCTTAAATTTCCCAACCAGTTGGGAAACCCACCAGTGAAGAAGTTAAATGATAGGTCAAGATGCTCCAAGCGTTTCAACATAGAAAGGTCGGGTATGACACCAACCAATCCATTTCTGGTGAGATTCAAAACTCTAAGATTTCTACAGTCAGTAAGTTGGTATGGCAGCTTCCCAGAAATGTGATTACAAGGCAACGAAAGGGTAGTAAGGCTTTCAAGTGCAGCAATGGATGGAGAAATCTCACCGGAAAGAGACTTGTTTCCAAGTGAGATTGCAATTACTCTGTTTGTATTGGGATCACAAGTGATCCCAGAAAACATGCACGGAGACTCTGTATCTTTCCAGGAATCCAACGCATTGAGTGGGTCTTTAAGCTGGTTTTTGAACCGAAGCAAGGCCTGAGTTTCAACAGTCAAAGAGAAAGAAGGCGGGAAACTTGACAAGAATAGGAAGGAAACGCTTGAAAGCACATGGAAGAAAAGCAATGTGCTTTTGGCCATTGGAGGCAAAAAGAATGGGTGGAATAATCAATCAGGGGATGTTTATACTCAAAGCAAAGCCTTCAATTATTGCAACCATCCTAGGGATCACATCCTGATGTTTAAATCATGCCCTTCATATAATACTGGTATAAGCACACCGAAGCATATTTGTTAGTGCAGAATTAGCAAGAATTATAATGCAACCAGTTGTTATGACGCATGAAACAAATCAGATACAGACAGAGAGCGGGAGTATGGAGTGCAAAGATAACGTTAGAACGTCAATTTTGTCTTTCCTGTGGATTATTAGTTTATCATTAAAGACAAAGAAAAGATGGGGTAGGTATAGCCTTCGAAGTCACTCATTACTCTCTCGTGTCATGGATTTGATTTGCTTAGCAAGTAAAGTCACGACATCATTAAAAAGGTACCAATTTTTAACAGTTAGTTGAAATCAGACTGTAATCATCTTAAATCTCCAAAACCACTTGAACAGAAAGTAGCTTTGCTTTTCGCAAGAAATTCTGTATTTAAGACCGGCGAATCCAATTAAAAGTATAAAAATCAGTGAGACGAACTGAAAGAATATATGCATGACCTGGTTATAGATTTGAAAATAAACACCAAATCTGGTTGCTTGAATTTTATATACTGTAATGGATCAAAACCAAGAAACATAGACAAAAAGTGAACAGATAAGTACCTGGAACTGGAATTCCTCCTCATAGAAAAATGTTTTGTATCCGAGGACTGAAGGATGATTTTCCATTATTTCCTCTTGCAATCAATGACCGGAAATGAAATTCTTCTCCTTGAGAACAAAGAGAACAAGAGACAGTGAGCTTCGGCAGAAAGCTTGGTTCTTGACATCAAACAGAGTACAGAACTAAAAAAAGTAAGAATGCAGAGTTTTGGCAATTGGATGTCAGGCAAGTTATGGAAAACAGAAGTGGGTCTACAAGGAAAAACCAGAAATTTGTTTCTTACAGCTAGGAGCTTTACATGGAATCGAAACAAAGTCCACAGTTGCAGTTTCCGCGAATGGCCTGAAGACAAAAATCTTTGTGGAATACAGAGGAGGGTAATGATAAAATTCAGTGAAGAGAAGACAGCAGAGAACACACGTGAATTCTGAACCACGTTGTACAAGTTGGAACTAATCCTTTCAGTGTGGTGTAGATTTAGACCTCAGTCTCTCTCTATTTTGTTTTTTGTTTCTTGTTCGTTTCCTGTTTCTTAAAGGTACAAAGAACAAAAGTGTTTCCATTATATGTACATGTATCCTAGCTCTTCTTATCAGTTTCGTCTTTTATCAAAATGGACAATTGCTTGGTCTTAACCAGAATGATGAGATGCTCATAATTCAAAATCATTTGAGCCAATGCAGAGTTGAGGAAGACTCGTAAGATACATGTTAATTGCAGACACGTGCTGACTAGTAGAAACTAGGAGGCAGCTCAAACTTGATAATGAGACATGTTTAACCAAGAAGATTACTCTTGAATTTGGAAATTGCAAATGGAATATTGAAACTGTGGGTAGAGATAACATTAACATCGATAATAGTATTCCATGGGTGAAAAATAGGTGAAAAATTGTGGCTATTAATGGATCGAAATTAAGGTAAAAAATGAGTCTCAATTAGTGTGGATCGAGTCCATAGCATAAAGATTCATGACCTGTTAGGGAAGTTTGTGTTTTGAAAAAACTGTAAAAAGACCTAATTTATGAGTCGATGAACACTTTCAACTTAAGATCCTGGGAGATTCGGAAATATTTGGAGTTCGAAATCAGCATTGGAATCGGAGATGAAACCAAAATCTAAATATTCTGTATTATCTTCGTTTTTAATCCTTTCATGTAGATACAAAATACGTAATAAGTCTCCTACTACATATTACATTTTCTTCTTTCAAGTCTTTGATTTATTGTACAACTATTCAATTGATGTGCCCAACATAAGTTTTAGTATAAAGTTTCGAACTTTTGAATCTATTCCTTCTTTGTTAACATTGAATTTAGAAAGAGTTAAGAGTACAGGACTAGGTAAAGGAAGAGTACTCCGATGAATAAAAACATGTTTTTCTTTCGTAACGTAAAACCACTATTTGTAATTAGGGTGTACTAGAATCAAAATTGTTTTATATTGGAACCATATTTCTATTTAGGGAATAATTGGTTGATTGATTTGAGAATATATAAACAGTTAAGGAATAAAAAGCAGTCGGTTGATTATTATTATTATATAAACAATATTTTTATATTCGAGTTTTGGAGATTTACTCCATACTCTCTGACAGGAATGAATCAGGGTGTGCGAGATTGCTATCATGCCTATGAGAGGACACATGTGACAGTCGTGTCATAGGCGTTAAAGAGGCAATTACTTTTTCTTTTTTTTTTAAAAACAAAATAATATAATTAATTATAATATATTAAATTTAAATATAATTAATTAATATATTAAAATTTGATATAAAACAAAATTTTAATAAATTTTTATTTTTTTTCCTTTTTAGCAAAACAATATAGTTAATTAGAATATATGAAAATTTGATGAAAAACAAAAATTTAACAAATTCTTTTGTTTCCTTTTGTAGTAAAACGATATAATTAATTAAAATATATCAAAATTAAATATAATTAATTAGAATATATTAAAATTTAATGTAAAACAAAATTTTATTGTTTCCTTTTTTAGCAAAACAATATAATTAATTAAAATATATTGAAATTAAATATAATATATTATAAGATATTAAAATTTATTGTTTCCTTTTTTTAGCAAAATAATATAATTAATTAAAATATATTAAAATTAAATATAATATATTATAAGATATTAAAATTTGATATAAAACATAAATTTAACGTAATTTTATTTCTTAAGATTTTTAACAACCCAACCACTATTAATGATAATGGTAATCATTTTGACCTAACCAACCATCATAATTATAATAATTATATCTATTATCATTCCTTACTATATTCATTCTCATTGATATTACTATTATTCCATGTAAACTAAACGCTCTCTTGTTTTTGTTTCTAATTGCTCTGAGATGTTTTTACCTTAGAAAATTATACCGTTACTTTAGGAGGAGTTAGCTCATCCGCAAATGATATTACACCAATTTGAAAGAAATTGAGATAAATTTCGCTCATATGTCATATTCACATTTTTTTTTGGAAGTTGAAGTATTGAAAGAACTCATAATTGTTTTTTAGTATATGGTAAACTTTTTTAATGTAAATTATGTACTTTGAATAGATTACAAGATAAGTTAAATGATGTGATGAAATTCACCTAGCATCCCTCAGTCAATCTTTTAAACCTGTAACACTAAATTTTAGAATAAAAAAGATAAATATTGAAATGTAAAGTATTGTTAATAAAAATAAAGCTAGTCTTTGATGGAATATTTTGATAATACAAATATAAAACTTGGTTTAGCTAACTGTTAGTTTCCTAGCATATAATTAAGAGGGTTAATAATTAGAAATCGTCACTTGATTATATTATATATGCCAAATGCACAACAAAATATTAGTACAAAGAATATTAAGGAGGGTGGTCCTCAAACTTAAATTTTGAAGAACGATTTGACATCATTCAATAGGCTCCAAAGCTAACAGACATGTATAGCACCGAAAGTCATTTTCTTAAGATGGTGAAATGAAAGAGAGTTGAACACAATTATTCATCATTCTTTTGTTTTATTAACTCCTTGACAAAAGAGACGTACGTACCTTTAATCCATTTCTGCACTACTGATTTATTCACCTATCAGAACCACACAATCTCTGCTAATATGATCTCTTCATCAAGGTAGGTATAGTAGGTCGCATTAATACCCTTTGTTGAAGTATCTAATCTGTTCAGTGCTGATTCCTTTGTTTATATAATCTTTTTATGTAAGATTTAGAGGCTTATGAATTAATACGTTATTTACTAATAAGTAATTCCAAGTTAAGATATCATACCAAAAACATCTGATAATTGAAGTCATCGAGTATAAGATTGCCAACACCTTTGGTGTTCTATTTCATACTTGTAACTACTAATGGTTACTTAATAACGAACGTCTATTCTGTTACACGCAATTTGCTTGTCAACAATTTCAATAGTTTGTAAAGAGCTTAGACAGTGTCGGTGGAAGTAATGCAAATTGCAATTCATCCACGCCAATGATCGATGTACATAGCTAACACATTTAAGAAGGTCAGTGTGAAATGATATGATAGTGTCTGTGTCACGTACAAACGTTCTTGGCATTTTTGAAGATGATAATCGACTGATTGTACAAGGATTGAGCCGAAAAGAAAACGTTCTTGGCATTCTTGGCTATCGCCTGAGTGATCCTTGAAGTCGATTTGTTGGAGATTATTAACCTTCTATTCACTCCTATTGACTTACTGACTCAGGTTTCAGTTTTGGTGACAGGTATCCACCATCTGTTGCAGCGGGAGTGGACAATCCAATAGATGCATGTGTTCAGAGAAGGCAACCAGTGCGCGGACAGTTTCGCCCGATTTACAAGGGTGTGCAGCCTAGGGCGAGCCCCCTTTCGGTGTTCAGGAGATCCTCCGATGCATCGCTCTAGGTACTATGTTCCCTAGAGCGTTACATTAATTTTGTAATCTTCCCTTGTAAAAAAAAAGAAAGAAATAGTTGTTGACAATTCTTTGCATCGGCTGGATCTCACAGCTGTTTGATTGATCATCCCGCTTAAAGACATAAAGATAGGGCTTCCATGGCTGAGACATGTCCTTGTCCTTCATTAAAGATGTCCTATATAATGGGATTATATAACGTTTGTGGATTAAAAAAGAGAAGAAAGACATTCAGATTCTCATGGAGAAGTTAGCAGCATACTCACTCCAGGGGGTAATGCTTTCATGGCTTCCAACGAAACCTTACAAAAAGTTTTTAGGATAGGCATGACCTTATTAGTCGTAAGGGTGAGTCAGGACAAGAGAATGCGGAAGTGATAAGGCCGAATGGGTCGCCATTCTGTCGTTGCATGGTCCAATAGAGCTGAGCCATATCATGTATATATATATATATGTGTGTGTATGCAAAGACATGTACCGTCTCTTGAGTTGTCGGTGGCCATACATGTTAGTGTGGCTGCTTAGTCGAGCATGCGGCTGTTTTTTGTCGGCTGCTTGTTATTTATATGTCTGTGTTAGGAATTAAACCAAGCAGTTTAGGTATTATTTAGCTAATGTTGTGAGTGTTTACATAGAATCATGTCTTATTTAACCTAGGTTTGTATATATATATATACATATACACTACAAGGAAATCAGTAATTACCAATGGAAAGTTATTGACGGAAGACAAATCGTAGCAAATTACTGACAAAAAATGATTTTTCATAGGTCATATTATCGAGAAAGATTTCATTTTGCGACAATAAAAGTATCTGTCAGTAAAATTGAAGGGAAGTTATTTCAGCAAAATTTTCAACTTAGTATAGTGATGGTAGAAGATTCTCGTCAGTAAAAGAGGCGGAATGCTTGGCGAAATAAACAAGTTTTGGATTTATCGATGGAAATGTTTCCGTCTGTAAATTATGTTGATGAATTTTAAAGTAAATGTCATCATTTTTTTCAGCTTCAACATTTTTAATATAACAAAAACTATGTCGTTTAATTTAACACTAAGCGATGTTGTTTTCCTACACATTTAACCTACTTGAAGAACCCCCTCCCTCTCCCCTGTGTTTTTGTTTTAATTTTTCAATCGTCGATTCCTTCCGTTTCTCAGTTGTCAATTCGTCATCTGCTCGTCAGCTTGTGTGTTTGTTTGTCTTCTCCGATCATTGTCCTTGTATCCTTCGGTGGAGGTAAGTTATTCAGTCTTTGTTCTTTGTGATTTTTTGTATAACCCATGTTGACACATATTTTCGAACCTAGGAGTTTTTGAGGAGTTTTTGCGTTTGTTTTGGATTGTCTATGGTGTATTTGTGTTTGCAATGTTTTAGAAAACGTTGAAGAAGGAAAAAGACATGATTTGCTTAAGTTAATTGGGATGAATATGTTACGCCTTTAAAGTGTTCAACGAAAGTTTTGAGTGAGTTCTTTAATGATTTTCTTCTTGTTTTAAGTGCTTATGGCTATTAAGATTATTGCTTCTTCTCATAAACCAGATTCCATGACTTGCTTTATCGGAATTGCAGTTGAGAAATCAATTATGTGAGTTCAAACAATAATGAAAATGATGAACTAATCGATGGGATGGGTGTAATACGTGCATAAGTTGTTCTATACAATATTCTTATATAGTAGCGGCAATGGGATATTATTTGAAGTATGCTTTGATGCTAATGTTGTTTATGTTATTAATTTTTGTTCAATTGTATCGATGCACATATGAGTTCTTTTACTATTTAGAATCATTGTCGCTTCATTATGTAATTTGCCATAATTGGATGGTGAGTTCAAGTTATCTTTATATGCACTGGCTTATTGACTCAACATGTTTTCTTTTTTCTTCTTTTAGATCCTATTTAGTAAATAAATTGAACCATAAAAAAGAAGAAGGATTCTAAAGGTTCAGATTTGTTCAATATAAGATAAATCACTAAAAAAAATCCAAATTTGCTTACTGATTGATTTTAATGTTTATTTTTTTGGTTGGTTTAGTTGAGCATTTGAAATTAGATTCAATCTATATAGCACTTGAAATTGCTATATAGATAGGGTAATTCATATTAACTACATTATTCATATATATTATAAATTATTTGTTAGTATGTATAAATAGTTTAGTTTATAGGAGCCATATTAACTATAAATATCACTATAATGACAATTCCAAATTTTTTTTGTTTAATAGTTCATTTTAAAATATCAATACCATATGATTAGATGTATCATCTACTTAATAATTGGTCTTGATATATCAATTTCTTATTATAGTTCGTTTACCTCCCAAGAATCGCTTCATATAAATAAGTTTCATATGACAATGAGGTTTTAGTAGTTGTTATACCATAGGAAAATTTGATATTTGGTTCTTTGAAGAAAGGAGATCAAAAGAGTACTTATTGTTTATTCTTATTTTCAAGACTATAATAACTATGTATCAATTATGGTTGCCATTATCTTATTATATGCAGGGATGCTACCATCCAAGTCCTTTTTGGTTTCCTACTGTGCCTCCTTCTTTGCATTGATGAATAATGATGCTCCTACAAAGCACTTATAAGGCACTGATTCATAAGAAGTTAAAGAGTATGTCAATAATAAGCCAAGCCATTTATTGATGACATGTGTGACTATTTCGATCATAACCAACTCCTTGAATTTGTAACCATAGGCTTATTTAGCAAGATTTGCCCTAAAAATAAGAATAAGAAATATAAAATTTAGAAAACAAGAGGATTTGATGAATTCCATTGTACACCAAAAGGAGATTGTTGATAATTTTGATGGGATTGAGGTTACCTGGGGACTTCTTAATGAAAATGATGATCAAAGTGGTGGAAAACAAAGATGTTATACTAATGTTGAGGATAGAGACTTCAAGTTTTGAAGAGAATGATAGAGATATTGTCTTTAAGAAGGACTTGATTCATATACTATGCATTCCTGGAGCTACTTTGAAGTAAGAAGAAGAGGTCATACATCTCTTCACCAAAAGAAGCTACTGAGCAATTGGACTAGTATTGAATTCGACAATTTGTCCACATTTGACACTGTAACAAATAATCTAGACATATTATTATAAAGAAAGATTTCTACAGAAGAGTAGGTAAAGTCTGGAAAAAGGTTTATCTATTGTATGGTCCTCTTAGAACTGAAATCAAATTTAATGGTAAGAAGCTAAGGTCAATTACTTGAAATATGATATAACTTAACTTAGAAGTGTTAGGTCGGATGATGATTTAAGGGATATGTAACTAGATATAGGAAAATCTTTTCTAATAGTTATTGAGGATATTAATTTCAATCAAGAAGCATGTAATCGAAACAAGGATAATGGTAATGATGAAAATAGGAAATATTAATTCAAAGGATAAGATATGAATTTCAGGTTGAAATATGTCACCAAAGAGAAAACAAGATATAATGCGACCTAGGTTCTGACCATGATTTGGAGCCAATTAATCTTCAGGTGAAGCATTGCATTCTGCAGCTGCAACCGAATCAGGTGTTGTACCTCCAGCTATTACTACACTTACAAATGAGGCACTACCTTTCGTACCTACTACTACACCATCCCCCACCCCTATATTGATAGAGATATCAGGGGTAAACGATGTGGATGAAGGAGGCGACCTAAAGTTGAGGGAGCTGATGAAAGAACTTACATCACAATTGTCAATAATCTGTAAGTGAAAATATATGAAACACCATATGTTTATAATTAAGTTATAGGTTTAAATTTTAAAAACAGTATAAAATTAATTGTTTTAATATTAGGTTGACTTAGTCTAGACCATGTTCAAGAAACATGATATCTAAATTCAAGAAAAAGATTGATGTTGAGGGTTATATATGGAAAAATATCTCTCAGACATTAAAGGAATTTTATTATCAAGAGTTTGAGGTACAAAAAGTTATTTTTATTTTTTAATTGATTTTTATACATTTATTAGATAAATATTATTACATTATAAATATTTATCATACAATTTTCCTTTTATTTCAGATTTTTTTTGAGATTCTAAATTTGAAGTGGTCATTTATAAAGTATAGGAGAGATGAGCACGTACACATTATCGAGATTTTGTTGGTGCGATACACAAGACTGGTGTATGATCACCTTAAATTTCTGATCAAATATGGAGTCGTTGGCAGTAGTATTGGATATTACTTGAGATAATGTTCATTTCAGAACGTAATTATACCAACAAATGTGGAGGATTAGGGAGAGAGAGTCTTCTCGTACATACTGAAGGATCTATTATCCATCATGAGCATGCAAAAAGACTTGTAAATATCTACACTTTATATTTATATTCTATTTTTTTTACTTTGGTGTATTTCAATTTAATTTGATGTGTGAATTTCGGAATGAAGATATGTATAATATGAAGAATGATAATGTTATAAATGTTTGGTGCTATATATGATTGTGTTGTTAAGTTATTTTTTTGTTCAAAAAGGAGTAAATATCATAAAAATAGAGAAAATTTTGCCAAAATTTTTATAAATTATAGTTCACTTTTAACATTTTATTTTGATACAGGAAAAGTATATGGGTATGAAGCATATATCCCGTCAACTCTTTTCGCATACTCACACTAAAAAGCGTGATGATGTGACCTTCGTCAATATTCGATGTAGAGAACTAAATGTATATGAAATTTATGTTTTAATATTTGTGTTTCATCATTATTTTTTAATCAAAGTCTATGAGAAAGGGTTTCTCTAGAAAACTAAAAATTAAAAGAAGTTTATAAAAAAGTTAAAGATATGGAGAATTTTTCAAAGTCTGTCTTTTACTTTTTAAGCTAATTGATCAAAAACAAAAACAATAATTGAAACTCATTCAATGTATAACAAATCCTTATAGTTTTTTTTATACCTTTATCATATTTTTATGATAATAAAATATACTGATATTAATAAATTTATTTGTAGTAATATTAATAGTTATATTATAATAGCATCAAGTAATATGTGAAATATCAAATTCAATAAAATGATATAATGAAAAATGAGTTAATTAAATTAATTTAGCAATTATATGTTGAAAAACATGAACTAAGTAGAGTGTAAATGTAATTAAAGAGAGTTTTAAAATAATTCAAGTTAAATAGACCATTAAAAAAGCAACGAAGTCAATTTTTTTTAAAAAAAATTGAAGTAATTTTCATTACCTATAGTTGAACTATTTACAACATTACAATGAGTTACCTGTAAGGAACAAGACTAAAAAGCATCATTACAAAGGCTTAGCTCAAAATATACAATACAATCAAGTCAAATACAATAGCAAAAGGATACAAATTCCATCTTTATCTTCATTGCGATTCACAAGTCATTAGTTGCTTCCTTTGCTACAGCAAGAGCTCTAATTTCATTAATAATGTTTTCTACCAGTCGATATTTGCTTATCTCCTCCTAAGAGTAAATCCTTCTATTTCGCTCCAAACTTTATTAGAAAGATTTTAAGTCGAGCCCGATTGAAGCCTAAACTTCTCAAATTATACTAAACAAGAGAGTTTTATGTAAGTAAACAAAATGATATAGTTTTGTGTATTAATGACTCGAAAACTAAAAAAGGAAAAACTAGACTACTCCTATATCTAGTGATAAAGAATGAGTTGATGGACTACCACATAACAGTACTCAAATGACCACAAACCGTGAGCCCAACAATTGATGAATGGATACACATTAACCAAACACCAAATTTCTAAAAACTAAATTAAAACGTATATTAGGCAACCCCCTTCCAAAATTGATGCCTATGGTCATTTGCACTCTGCTACAGCTAATAAGGATTTGGGGTTGGCCGGACATGGATCACCACCAAATTGTCTACTGTCTACTGCAATAGAACAATCCATCTTCCCTAAGCATTCCTGAAAATAATATTAATAGCAGACAGCTTAGAAAGAATCCACTTACGTATCCATATACTAGGAGCTAGGATCTTTTGTCCAATTCTCCTGTCCCTATCCTGTCTTATTAAATTTCAGCCATCTATTTATGCGGAACTCACACGAGACTCACATAAATAAATGGCGGAGATTTAATAGGATAGGATAAGGATAGGAGAATTGGACAGAGGATCCATCCCCGTATACTATGAACGGCAGTATATGAGTCAAAGAACTCACCTTTTCTACCACGGATTTTGAATTATTTGAGTGGCACGTTCCAAGATTGTAGGAAATGCCACAACCGCCAAGTGGGGTTCCATAGCTTGCAAACTCAATCCGGGAAATCTTGCTGTTTGAAGGACAACTTAACTGAACTTGAGGCCTTGTCCTACCATTGTTGTTCAAGTAGCGGCTCATTGTACTTCGCTTGTGATATGTCCATGAAGACACTGGGGGCGGATGAGAAGTACTCACATGACCACACACTTGTGAAATTGAGGCAGTGTCTACTGAAACTTGAAGAGGATTTCCACCTTCTTCCTCTAGCAGAACTAATAGGTTACCTCTAGGTTTAAGGAATGATTTTGGTACATGGTACCTGATGAGAATACATGGAGGCAATTTCAGAACTCCTTACTATCTGGCCATATCCTAGTATTAGCATCAAATGCATTGAAAGTATATAAAACTCAAACTCATTAAAAAAATACTAGTGACTTCATTTACCATGTTTGGGAGGAAGATCCACTAGGTGTGCGAAAAGAAGGCCAATACCGACCAATGCTCTGGCCATTAACCCAAGCTTCACCTTTCCCCATGGAACCAAGGTTTAAAGCAATTGGTGCATCTGTTACAGGTGCATCAAACACTGTCTGCCAACAACCAAGCAGATTATGTGACTTTGAGAAGACAAGATCAACCAAACTAAAAAGTGGCCTTGATTTGATGGCAATTTTGGTTAACGTCTCATCTGTATGTGCTAAGCTTATAGTGACAGTGAAATTAACCTACGAATGGTTGAAACTTTACCTTGTACCATGTGAGTGGCGTGCGACTGTAGGAAAATTTACGCCAATGAACTTGGTGAGATCTTCCTTCTCTGTAAATCTGCAGCCTCTCCCCCGCCAATCCTACCTATATCAGATGGTAAGTAACATGATTGTCAAGTACTGGTCAATAGGAAGTCATTGTTAAGCTGAATGACCTGAGAAGACGTTTAAGAATCTATTCAAACGGAAATAGAACTATCACAGTTCAGATCCTGATAGATAAGCCTACTAAGAAACGCAAAGAAGAATTGGATAAAAAACAAATATAGCACCTGATATCCCAAGGAATGTTTCCTGGATAACTCTGTATCCTGTATACCTTGAATCTTCAAGTCCCTTATTCCAACAAATCGGCGCTCCAGAAATGCTCCTGAAGCCTTCAATAAACCAGTGAGAAAATTCATACAACTGTGTAAAGATTGAGGTATATAAGCTCTAAACTGGACCTTTCATGTATATATTTAAGGTTTTAAATAATGTGTCACAATCAAGTAGCTAAAAATGCAGCTCAAGTTATAACAGCTAATGCAAGCAAGATTATTGCCACTGCAGACGACATCAATTAGTTTTAGTCACCTGACATGCAAATCAGAGCATCAGATTATCTGCAGATCATATAGATAACTTGAAAATAACCAGAGAGTCAGCACATAATAAAACAAGTTGTATGGACTGGAGGACATGGGATTGCAGTAGCAGTACCGGCAATCCAACCATAGCGCTGAGTAAGGAGACATTGTTAATTCCATTTCTCAAAGAAATGCTACTTTCAAGATCTAATACTCTGCTCCTAAAGCTTCCACGGGCAGACCCTGTAGTAGTAGTACACAGTTTTTTAGTCATCGGAAGATGTTCAAATCCCAAATATTAATTTCTGTTTCCAGGAAAATGTTTGATGTAAATGAACCATATAATTCAACCGTACCTACTAATTTCCCATTAACAAATGCAAGCAAGACATGCCCCAAGGATCTGATTCTTAGCATGGCTTGCTTGTCAGCTGATTCATGCCTAAACCTGCCAATATAAACGAGTAATTACGACAACACTCAGACAAAATCAACTGAATTCGATAAGTGTTTGATGTTATACCTAAACGTGTACCAAAGATAATCAGACGCATCTTTTGTTGTTCGCATTTGCTCCAATAACGTATGTGATTTTATGGAAGTGCCATCAAAGTTTGGAATCGCTTCTTGAAACTCAATCCACATATTTGCTGCATCAAAAACTTTTCCCCTAATCATCTTTCTTTTGTTGGATTGTGTGCTAACCTGTTGAAGACCGCAAGTGATTGATATATGTATGAAAACCATTCAGAAGTTTTACACTTGGAAGTTTTTCCAAGACGAGAATTCATGTTAAACCTTGCCTTGGCTGTGTTAAAGATGACGTTCTTGCAATCGGGTAGAATGCTGATCGACTTGGGAGGCAAAACATAGGAAGCATTTCGAAAGAACACAGTGGCAGCATTCCGTTCCAGGTTGTTGACAAGAAAGGCCGCACATCTGTTTGATCTTTTATTAAACACGTAGGCCTACAAAACCAAGACATTTACGTTATATTATTCCTGAATCATTGGAACAACATTAGCGTACTTCATTGATTGACATGTTCAGTGAATTACTTCTTACTTGTTGCTCATGGCCTAACCAGACAACACCTTCAGCTCCGGAAAGTAAAGACACTTGACATTTCTTTATCGCAGTATGCAACTCCTTAAGATGTCCCCATTTAGGTTGTCTGATAAGTCCTGGAGAATACATGAACTGATAAGAATTACGAAAAGCATGTGTAAAAAAGGCAAATGACATACCATATTCATCAATAGGTGCCTGATCATAGTAACTTGTCGTCACAAATGCAGAAGCTGTCCTTCCAAAATTGGTTCCTCCGTGATACTAATCAACAAAACTAATTCGTGGGTCAAAGGAAATTGAAGACATTAAATATAAGCACACATGTCAAACAGGTGATAATGGATACCATGTAGTAGTTGACAAAGCTTCCCCTTTTGGCTGCAATAAATAAAGCAACATGAAATGCAATGTCCTCTGCAGATCTCTCAGGTTGGTCCTCGCCAAATACTTGATAACTAGAAGAAATGTTAGATGCATCAGTTAATTAAGAAGAAATGACAATGATTATGTTATACCCATATGTCTCATTGAACATGAATGGCAGAAACTCAATGACGCCAATAACAACGTATACCGAGTGGTCCAGTTCTCTGTCCAAATTGCCGGCTTATTTGGGGAGTTGGGTCCAACAAAAGTCACTCCACATCTCCTTCCATTGCACGAGTTTATCTGCAAGAAGAAACTGAGATAATTAATAATGGAAAGAAGACAAAATGGAAAGCAAGAAGTGAGAAAGAGACTGACCACTGGACCAGGAGCATCATTTTGCTTGCACATAGTCCATGGCACCCCAGTCTTGAAACCAACAGCCAATCTTGCAGCCCATTTGACATATCCTGGCCCTTGCTCACCGAAATGTTTTTCTATCGTCCCATACTCATTCTCTATCTATAAATTCCACAATCTCAGTTTTATCTACTAATTAGCTATTCTTGTTTCGATTGTTTCGTTAGTATACTAACCTGCGATAGTATTATTGGTCCACCTTGTGAAGCAAATAAGTTGTGAGATTGCATCATCTTCACCATCTTTGCGACAAACCTTCTCATGCGAACCTGTCAATCCATGAGCAGGAGCATCATATATATATACTTGCATGAGCTTTGTAGTTAAATTCTTTGAAGTGATTAGTGTGATGTACACTGAATTACCTTGAAACGATTGTTATTAGAACGATAAACAATCCCAGGAACGTCATGGAGCCAAGCGGGCAATCCCCTGCAAAACAATGAACTCTTATTGATCTTGTATCAACTTCTTTCACAGGGGCGCATTAAGAAATTGTGGTCTACGTATATGCGGTATGTACCCATAAGACCATTCTGCTTCAATAAAGGGTCCAATCCTAAGACATACGTAGAGGCCATGAGCTTGAACTTGCTTGATGAATCTTATTATGTCAAGTCTCCCTCTGAAATCATACTGCAATTTGATTCGTGTACAATTGAACAAAAGACAAGTCTAAGATCATCAGAGATGGAGACAGACATATGTACTAAGAAAGTCGACGAGAGGTAACTAAAGTAAGTGACCTTTCTAGGTCGGGGCTCATGGAGGTTCCAAAATACGTAAGTATCTATCACATCAAGTCCTCCCTCCTTGGCTTTTGCAATCAAAGATGGCCACATCTGCATGTCCTTCTTGTTAGAAACAAGATTATATATAAAATTGCAGATTGATATTAAAATATTTGATTGTGCATTAACAAATAAAAAATGTAAAGTGAACAACTAGACTGGACTTCCGTATAGAGACAATCTCGAGGAATAATCATTGTTTGTGTTTGAGCATTTACTTTCTTTCCTTGAGATGTATGCCAATTGCATCAATACATTAATCTATTTGTCAAATCTACTAATTTATAGAGTCCAAATCTTCTGTCTAATTTTATAATATTTTATAAATTTTAGTCATTTATTTACGTACATCTCGTATAATAAACACGGATCATGCATAAATAAATGGCTGAAATTTATAAAACAAAATAAGACATTAAAAAAATTAGACAAAAAATCTTGCCCTTAAATTTATACTTTTCAAATTCTTTACAGAAAATAAAGACACCCTACTTTTGAAAACCCTTCTTTACCCTTCATCAATGCATCACTTGAGTGGCAAACTAACTAGTTTTTTAAGTAATTAATTAACCAAAACTTGTGAAATGCAACATGCATGACTTAACGGATTCTATTATAAGAAAATAAAGGAAAAAAAAAAGTATAGACCAAAAGAAATGAAGATTTTGAGCATCTTTATTAATTAGTATGTCCTGTATACCTTCTATACAGTCTCCGTTTTAATGGTTTATTCATCATATGTTTTAGCAAAAGCTCTATGAAAACGAAGAACCTCATTGGTTTCAATTGTATATGGAGATTATATATGAACACGTCCATTGTAAGTGGTCTACATATTGCGTACCTCGGGTGTGCTTCGAGGATAATGAATGGAACCAGAGAAAAGAATCTTCCTTTGGCCATTGATGATCAATGATCTGCCGTCATAAGTTACATTTCCACCGTGAACGCTGCCGCCGAGCACCGCTAGTTGTAACACCAGAAGCAACACTCTAATAATAACCATATCTGATCTCTACTGAGTGCCCCGAGCAAAAGAACTCTTGAGGAACAGAAGGGTCTCTCTGCACTATCCTGTTATATATAAATGGTCGACAATGCCTTGAACTCCTACCAAGAGACTGATATAACTACAGCTCTTCCTGTAGATATGGAGTTTGAAGACGTTTAAGATTCCTACTTCTTGTTGTCGAAAAAATAATAGTTAAAGAAAGAAGGGATCGTTGCTCGTTAGATATACAAGGAGATGCGTCTGACTCCTGGTTTGCTCGGAATATCATTTTGAGAACTTAACGGAGCTTACTTAGCATGTCAAACAAAGACAAGAATAAATAGATACAAAATCATGGGATTCTGTTTCCCATATTGAGAACGTGGAAGTCCACGATCAAGTATCTCTATTCTTGTTTTTATATTTCTTTGAATCACAAACAACCATTTTGTCCATTATTAACAAATCAATTTCCAAGAAAATCCGAATTTCATTTTTATTTCAAGTATATTACAATTTTTTTCATGATTTTTCGTTTGTAGTATAACTTTTAAGCCGAAGGCTACCCCGTAGATATTATATTCATACTTGTTCGAAATACAAATCATAGTGTTCATTTTTATTCATTCCGATTAACGGGCATATAAAACAACCAAATAACTTTCAAGACGGGGACTATCTCATAGATGTTCCCTCAAATTCTATGGTACATTAACTCTAGGCTAACCTTGTGTCAACTCATCTCAGCTATCTATTTATGTGAAATTCATATAAATGGATTGCCAAAATGAGTTAGCACATGATTGGTCCAGAATTAGTAGACCAGAAGATCAAGTCCCATTCATGACTGTTTCAAATGCAAATTATAGTGTTCATTCTTATGATAATGGGATCCACAAACCATTCAACTAGCAAGCTGAATTTCTCTTAATATGTCCTTAAATTCATGAGAGAGATAAGTGGAAAAGAATATGATCGGGTTCTGTATACTGAAACTATGTTTTTATTTATTTTAGTTTCATATATATATATATATATATGTATGTATATGTATGTATATCTATATATGTATATGTATATATACATATATATGTATATATATGTATGTATATATGTATATGTATATATATATGTATGTATATGTATGTATATATGTATATGTATGTATATGTATGTATATACATATATATATATATGTATGTATGTGTATGTATATATGTACATGCATATACATATATATATATATGTATGTATGTGTATGTATATACATATATAGATGTATGTATGTGTATGTATGTATATATATATGTATGTGTATGTATATATATGTGTATGTATTGTATGTATATATATGTGTATATATTGTATGTATATATATATGTATATGTATGTATGTATATTTATATATGTATATGTATGTATATATATTTATATATGTATGTATATATTTGGTTTAACTGAGAGCATTACGAGGTAATTACAAATTATTTTACACGATAGGACATGGCAAATAGGCTTTCGATCCTTTGTTTTTATAAAGTATTTGGATAACAATTGCATCGAACATTTAAGTATATGATTTTAATTAATTTACCGTATCTTCACAAGCAAGTATCAAGAATACGGCCATGTTACGTCTTCGTCCCTTTGTGTGGTGTTTCATGTTCCTTTACCCCATTAACTTTGGGATTGGGACTTAAAACAGTTTCTACAACAGTTCATTAATTAACAATCATGACGTGTGTGCAGAGAGGAAGGAGAATGTAAAAAATGTTTCATTCATGTCAAAATTTTGTTGGCCGATTCCACCAACTTGGCAATGTTAACACTATGATTTTAAGATGACCCCCTTCAAACCAAGAACACCCCTTAATAGATCTCCTAAAATCACCTTGGATCATGAGCACTCTAGTCGCCGTCGTTTTGGAGAGCTGTTATCATCTACTTCGGAAATGCTTAATGTACCATTTTCACTACTTTTTGCCTTGCTTTCTTCTTCTTCTTTGAACGTCCAGCCAACAAAATCTGATTCAGAGAACAGAGATGTGGGAGTTGTCTTGTAAAATGCCAGTGGGACCTGTTTCACCCTTCTTCTTATCTGCAACATCATCAACCAGAAGACAACTATTGTTCTTTAAAAGTTTATCAGCAAAAACAAACAGCAATTTTGATTGATAAGAGACATCATGACACTCCTCATATCATATTTATAGGTTAATCCAGACGGTAAAATTTCAACAAATGCTCAAGAGGTCTCGTCTTGTTTACCTCCTCTCCAAAGATTGTTGCATACGAACCACCGCTAAAATCCTTAATAGCAACTTCTGTGGTTTTGGATCTGACTGTTAAGTCATTCTCAAGTGACAGAACAAACCTAGGGGTGCAGGGAATAGAATGTCAAGGGACAATAAAAGAATGGACTTTTAATGATCAATTTTAGGTGATGCAATACACACCTTGAAACAGGTGGACAGTAATGGTGACGAAGTGTATCGATCTCCCAAAGAGAGCTTCCTGTTATGTACAAAATATTTTCAACTTCTAGATGCGCATAAGAAAATGGAAATACTTAAACCTCTAATTCTGATGGAAAACTGAACCATGAGAATTAAATGAGATGAAGATTATACGTCAGAAGTCACATAGCTCACTGCCTTTTTGATAAATGGGTACTATCAAATCTGATACATCAGTAAGTACGATTCTCAAAAAATGAAGGGCACATGCTTTCTGTGCTAGCATATATCACGTAAAATTGATGGTATGGAATCTCAGATTTATAAAGGTAGTTAGGGCAAGTTGTTCAGCTCCCAAATTTGAGGAAAGAATCATATTAGGTAAAGGATTGAGCAACGACATTAGCTTGGCAGCATTAAAACAATGAAAACTGGATAATGCCACAATAATGAAAGATAGAGAATTCCAAACTCAGCAAAATACACAGAGTTGTAGACAGGATTCTCAGATTCAAACTGCAAATTAGGAATTTTAATGACACTACAATCGATGTGAAAAGAGGCTTCAAGCCAATACGAATGCAATGAAACAATTAGGCCTTCATTGCATTTGTTCAATTTCATCAAATGCACAAGAGAAGAATAAACATATCCAAGAACTTACTCAAGGCATTAGACCTCATAGGATTTCTTTCCTCATTGTCAAAAAGATCAGTTCCAGGTTTTGTTGATGAAGCTTTCCTGCCAGGTCTGCATTCATCTGTGTTGGCATCATCATTCCTTGTCTTTTCCAAATCACCATTTACAATATCATCTTCATTTTCCTGAAGGAAGAACCAATTTGATTAATGATAAATAGTTTAAAAGGTCCATGTTATAGAGAGGATCAATGCATGTTAACCAGGAGATCCAAGATAAGTTTGTCACTTCTTAGCTCAAGACAAAGGAAAGGATTGGTATTGTCATTACTCAAGCAAGGAACACAAGCATTCTAGACCCCAACAATCAGTCTAACCACAAAGAAAGTAATCAAGATTGATCTAAACCAGACAGATTACACCGATGTAGAGATTATGAGATGCAAAATTGGGTGTGTTAGAGCAAATTTCTACCCGATGCACCAAACAGTTGATTGAAGGATGTCTTCGCAGGAGGTTATGGATCAATGCAATAATCACCAATGCTCCAGATGGAGGAACTGAAAGTGACAGTCTACTCAATTTTTTAGCAAAAGAAGCAGCCAAATATGCTGGAAGAAGTGGTGACTTCAAGCAAGAATCAAGCAGCTGCAATGGGAAAATTATGTGTTGTCAGAAAAAGGTAAAGCTGTATCACAAGATTCCAACCTCATTTTTTTTTACTCTGGATCCTGTTCTGAGTTCACAAAATTTGTCATAATGGAAGCAAGAAAAACAACCTCAGACATCATATATACAAAGTAAAGCATAAGAAAGCCAATTCTCTCCACTCCTAAACTATACACAAAGTAAAGCACAAGGAAGCCAATTCTCTAACAGTCTCTCTGAACCCAAAGGCGAGGCAGAAAAAGCAACCGTCTAAGAAAAGGTTTATAGATAAATGATTTTACTCAATCATGAAAACTGAGAAAAAAACCAAACCAGATGATAAGTTTTTTAATCACAAGATGCAAAAAGGAAACAAATCCTATCAAGTTCAGTTGGGTTTACAAGCACATAGACGCCAAAACTGACTAGCAGTTTTGTCTGAACACTGGTTTTCTTCTTGACAATATACATTCATTGGACAAGCTTCATGAAACAAAAACTGGATTAGTAGCAGAGACAAGATGTAGAACAGGTTCGTAGCTAGCTTTACCTGAAAAAACTTTGCTCGATGTTTTGCCATGAAGATTGATGGTAGCAATAGAGCATACAATTTCTCGTAGAAGTTTGGATACTCCAAGCCATGCTGAGTCATGAGAATGAAGAGACTATTAAGGGCCATGACACTGACGACACCACCAATATCGTATGATCTTGTTAAGAAGTCACTGCAAATTCTCCAAGAACCAGTTGGACTTAGTCCTAAAGCAAGAAGGAAATCACATCTATGTAGATGAAAATAAGAACAATAGTTTACCATAACATTATTGGATTTGACAGACGTGGAATCACTGCCTCATGAAGAGTGCTAAGAACCTAAGCATCAAAAGGCAAAAAGCTCAAAGAATGATAAGCTTAGAAAGAAACAAATCTCACACAAAGTGAGTGAAAGAAAGAAAGGTTAAGAGATAAAAATGCCCAAACAAACTATTGCTGCATGAACATATCCTACAACCCACAGGAGATTAATTTTATCCCTTACCATGTTATCGACGATCAAAGGAATATAAGCACTCTCATAACTACATGTTCATGAATTTAGAAGCTTACCTCCTTATACACATCAAGGGGAAGTGGCAATCTTAGAAACGTGATCCAAGCTTTTGTAAATTTTAATTTCATCTTTTTAGCTATACTGGAAGCAGATAAGACCTGGATAGGCAGTAGCCACAAAAGTTTATCTCGCGGAATAAATAGGACATATTCAATGAGTAACATACAAAACTAAGATTAAATAGATAAGAGGTACTAGAAAATGACTACAGAATAAAAAAGGGTTACCCACATTATTGTTTTGTCTATCAGACTTGTTCTGTTTATTTTCTGCTTTTGGCCGTTCAGGAATCTCTTTGGATTCACCTTCTTTGGACAGATTTCCTGATCAACGTAACAATTGTTAAGCTAACAATTAACCACGCCACATAATTTAAAGTGCGGATAAAAACTTGTACAAGGTTATGCAAGTTTCTATTGTCATCCATACTGATAGCTGATATAAAGGTCAGCTAGTAATCACCTGAACCACCCCACATCTCACAATTAGAATTCTCCTTAGGGATGCTTGATAAAAGAGAGTGTATTTTGTGAATACAGAACTCCATACTGCAATAAATCAGAAAAAGATATTACTTAATCTAGAGAAGAAAGGAAAAGAAACCCCCATTTGAAAACTGAAGTCAGCAGAGTATTGCAATTCAAATAGTATCTACCAGCCCATGGAAAAAAAAATTCCAGCTTGACTTTTCATGTCTTCTCTTATATAATGATATTATACTAGGATTAGAGAGACCTAAATAAACAAAGGTAAATATTAAACAGCATTGACAAATTTCTACATCAAGTATTAAATAATACGTATATTGCTATGCCATATAAGAACCATGGCAGTGAATCCAAAAGGCCCAAAATACTCCAATTTGCCGTGGATATTCATGTTCCAACACCGCAAGAATGGATAAAAAGTAATTAAAAAGATATATTCAAATCCTCTAATCTATCATAACCAACTTTATATTCTTTGATCTAACAAAGGTAAACAATTGCATTCCAAAGAGTCAAAAAGCTTTGAAAACAAGGACTATTATCATATACACAAAACATTGGAAGAACATAGACCTAAAACCTGAATTTTATGAGGCTGACAACTAGAGATTACACTAACCTTGCCTTTGAATTCTTCTCATCAGCACTACTTGTTCCCGTTCTTTTGTCATCTACAAGAAAGACAAATCAACAAGAAGCTAAGTTCCAAAGGAAGACAATATGGGAGTGAATAAGGTAACAAAGATGAAAAGCGGTCATTTTTTTGGGACGCTACACAACATCCTTCTCCATATGAAGTCATTGCTCTAAAAAAATTGCAAAACCTTCAGAAAAATGGTCAGAAACTTACCAGAAATGCATTTTCCCTCCAAAGACTTGCAAAGCTTTTCAAGACATATGTAGGTAAAATAACTGCGACAATAACAAGATCCAATGTTACAGATTTCATTGGTAAAGAAAAGATGTTCACAATTCTAATATTTCAAATCATAACGTAAGAAGGAAGAAATTGATAGCAATATAAAACAGGGAGGAACTCATGCCATGAAACCAAGATGAAAAACTTGATGTATTTAACAAAAGGCAGAACGCGAAAGTGACCATTTTGGCAACCTACCGAGTATCGATGTAATTATAATACTTTGAAATAAGCAATTCCAGCACAAAATCAACTGGCTCTTCCGAGTGAACCTATAAGAAAAAAGGGGAGGGGAAGATGGAGAGTGAACACATGCAGAAAAGAGAATTGAAGCAAAAGTAATAAAATAAGGAAAGTTGAGCGATGAAACCTACAACATTACGGAGCAGCTTGTAGTAAATAGCGGAATGAAAATGTCCTCCATTGCCCACCTTTACAAATTCCATAAGTGTATCCAAGGCCACTTCCTATTCCGTGGAAATTGCAAAGAAGTTAAATAGAAGAAAAAAAGATATAGAAAGGAAAAAGGAAAAGAGAACTGACCCGTAGAACATGGTCAGCAAGGGGAGATAGGAGGAGTTGAGTAAGAGAGGAGACGAATTCATCGAACTTGGAGCGAAGCCAAGTGGAGTAGATGAGCTGGGCATCGGAATGAGAATTAGATTGCGCATTCTTGATGCTGATGGATTTAGAACTAGAATTGGAAGAAGGAGGTAGGTCTGGAAGAAGCGGAGTGAAGAAGGACTGAAGAGAGAGGATGGACTCAAGAGCATGTTGTGGAGGTAATTGCGGAGAGATGAAAGAAAGCAGTATTGGGAGATTGTTGATGTGAGCTGTGGAAGACAAAAGCTCTTGACCTAACGCTTTCACCTCTTTCAACCTGTATTTCTTCTCCCCCGAATTCATATTCACGTCAACTTTCAAAAATGGCGGCAATAGCCGAACGCAGAAAGCAATTAACAATGGTTGCAGAAAACAAGAAGAAGCAAAACCCTAAAATAAGGAAGAAGCAGAAGTTAAACCTCGGGCTTAGAGGAAAACGAAGAACAAACACGTGTTTAATTTCTTTTAGCAAACCCACGAGCCCGGACCGGTTGGGCTGCTCATAGACGGCCAACAGCTGGTTCGGTTCGATTTAAAGTTTATTCTATTTTTATTCTTATTCTTATTATTTTATTTTTCTTGTTTTAAATATTTTAACAAAATTTGTCATTAGTTGTGTTAAAAGAATTTATTTCTAGTTTTTGTTTTAGCTTATCATCTAATCACTAAGAATTCTTTTATTCAAATTAATTAATTTGTAGATATTTACATAATCAAAATTGATATATTGGATGAAATTTAATATTTTAAATTAATTAAAATACATATTTAGAATAGAAAATTGGCCTAAAGATTGTCCAATATATTTGCTATATTCTACAAATAGGTTTATAAATTTTAAAAAATAGTCATATATAAGATAATATAACTAAAATTATAAATTATTATTATACATACTTCAATTAGATTCACATTTCTTTGACAATCGAAGACATGATCCTTTGTCCCCTGTATCTTGTCCCAATTATATTCCACTTCATTCATGTATTTATATAGGTCTTACAAAAATATATAGCTAAAATAAAATGGAGCGAAATTAGAATAGGATAGAGGGGACAGAAGATCTGAGGGAGGTAATTGAACCTCTTTTGTGATCTCAAAATATGCAAGATTATAGAAGATGGGTAGGCTTAGTAGTTCTACTTAAGCTCGATTCAAATACTTATTTTGCAAGGATGATGGCATAACTAGTGTACCCTTTAAACAATTTCGAAATCGTATGTTTGTCAGTTAACAATAAGCACTACAAGTTTGTGAAGAGTAGGTAAATCATATTTCAGGAATGCTCCTTAGACATTAATATTAAACCTAGATAGGCCTTTTTTTTAAGGATTAATCCCTCCGCGGCGGGAACATCTCAAATTAAGGAAGACTACCGTTGGTTCAAGAGTTTGTTACATTTCCAAGAGTTGAACCATCAATTTCTTGATTAAGCAACGAAAGTATGTGCCACCTACGCCAACCCATCGGGTTACCTAGATAGGCCTATTAAAGACACATAAGTTAAAAATCAAACACCTAAAACTTAAGTCACCTAAGAAAACCTCTATGTTGTCATATTAGCAACTAAATTCCATAACACACCTTTGCTTTTCACACATAAGCTTACATCAGATAGGCTAATGGCATGACATATTGGAACATCATCTTCAACAAACTTATCTTAGGCTTTTCTCTAGTAGGACCGCTCATGAAAAAGTGATAAACAATCATTAACAACGCATCTTTAACTTTTAATTGACAGGCTTGTCATAGGCAATTTGAAGACTTACTAAGAATTGTCCCTCTAAAGGTTCACTAAGAATATTCTTTATGAAACACAGTTGTTACAGAGACATTCTTACTTTTTTTGGTACATAAGAAGTGAAAATCAACAACTAGGTGCGAAGAAAGTCAATGGCCTGAGCATCGGTCCACAACAAATATATCAAGCCAGGTGGAGGAGTAGGTCACACGCACTCACCAGATATCGTACCTGAGCTCAAACGAGCTAAAAAATCAGCACATTGATTATCTAGCTTCACTAGGAATATTCTTTATGAAATACAGTTGTTACATAAACATTCTTACTTTTTTTGGTACATAAGAAGTGAAAATCAACAGCTAGGTGCGAAGAAAGTCAATGGCCTGAGCATCGGCGCACAACAAATATATCAAGCCAGGTGGAGGAGTAGGCCACACGTACTCACCAGATATCGTACCTGAGCTCAAACGAGCTAAAAAATCAACACCTTGATTATCTAGCTTCACTAGGAATATTCTTTATGAAATACAGTTGTTACAGAAACATTCTTACTTTTTTTGGTACATAAGAAGTGAAAATTAACAGCTAGGTGCGAAAAAAGTCAATGACCTGAGCATCGGCGCACAACAAATATATCAAGCCAGGTGGAGGAGTAGGCCACACGCACTCACCAGATATCGTACCTGAGCTCAAACGAGCTAAAAAATCAGCACATTGATTATCTTGACGAAAAATATAAAGCCTACAAAAAGGTGAAGCATCATTCGAACTCAATTGTTAACCTAAGTCAATCTCGACCATCCATGCTTCTATATAAGGGATAAGCGTGCATTGTAACCTAACCATGGCATGTCTGACGTTCTTCTTAATATTTTACCTTGGTTTTAAAGTTTTGATCCACCGCTCATTTCTAATTTCCAACATGCAGACCTATTGACTTATTGACTATTTCTTTGGTTACAAAGATTAAAGGGCTTCTCCTATACCTGAGGCAATCAAACCTATAAATTTTTTTAATTTTTATTTAGGAGTTGATAACTCTTTATCTCAAAAGCGAAAAGCATGCATGTCTAAAAGTCTTAAGTCTATAATAAGTGATTTCAACTCTTTGGAGAAAGGAACAAAAATTTGGAGCCAAACAAGATTTTCTTTTTGAGACAAGGAGTTTAGATGACTTCTCCTAAACCTAAGTTCTCAGGATTGTATATTTTTCTTTTTAAGTCGAGGAGTTAAGATGATTCTCTTAAACCTTAAGTTTTTATACTTATAAGATTTTATTTCTTTAGGCATGAAATCGAAATGACTTCTTTTGGACCTAAGGCTTTTACACTTATATGTTTTTCCTTTTAAGTCAAGAAGTTGAGATGACTTCTCTTAGAACTTAAGCTTCTAAGCCTCAAACTTCCCTTTTAATTTTTGTTTAAATTAAAAGAGGGTGAGCTTTTGAGCAACTGGTAAAGTTACTCTTTTGTGATCATAAAGTCACAGGTTCAAGTCATAGAAATAGCTTCTTTGTAAAAATATAAAGGAAAAGTTGCGTATATCATGATCCTTTTTAAAATCCAGCAAAACGGGAAACCTTGTACACTAGGTATGTTTACTTTGACTTAAACTAAAAAATAAAAGATACATTATTGGTAATTATATGTTTTTACAAATGAGTTTTTGTAACTTATTATAATGCTAATACTTTCTTATATAAGTTATGCTTTAAATATGAGATGCCTCTAATCCATCAAGTCTTTTTAGTTTATAGCTTATCAGCGCTTTAAACCCTTTAATATGATATGTCCATAACCAATTTAAGGATAGCTTTCCTTAAACATTTTTCCTCCAGGAGAATTTTGAATTTGATCTTGTGGGCATTTTGTTTCCTAACACTTTATTGGTAGGATTCATTTTTATGCTTGTGACATCTATACGTTCCTTAATTAATTTAAGTTCAGAGCAAATTTAATCATCATTAACTTAAGGATGTATACCTATACCCTTATATTAGATAATCTTAGCACTATAGGAGTCAAAGCTTTAACTTCGAACATAAGACTAAAAGGTATCCCTCAAATAAGTGTTCTTAAATTTATTCAGCATGGTCATAATATGTTATATATCCTCTCAGCTCAAGTTCTTTGACATCCTCAACTTCGGCTTTCAGGCCTTTGAGTATTATTCTATTTATGATTTTAGTTAACCGATCAACCTAGAAGTGTACAAGAGATTTGAAGGTGATGTTTAATTTCACATTTTTCATAAAAGTCTTTGAAGGACTTATTAAATTGGTTCTTATAAATGTGATTATTACTAATTAGACTCCACACTACTTTAATATTTTTCCTTAAGAAACCTTTAACTACTATCTCTATCACATGGCTAAAAGCTTTGTTTCAACCTATCTTGTGAAATAATTAACTATAATAAGCAGGAATTTAAGTTATCTTATACTAGAGGAAATGGTCTGCCATTTAATATTAAAGTATAGTCAATGATAAATAAATGATGTAGGTTTAATTAATATATTGTTGGAAATTCTCATGTTTTCTTGTAAACTTGTAGACATCCCTATGAATTATTGAACAAAGTATATTTACTTTTAAGATTTTTTGGGCAAAGGATGATCCTCCTTATTGAGACCACTATTGAATCTTTATAGGGACTAATTGTGTTTGAAATTTAGGAATACATTTTAGTCATAATATAGTGAATGATCTTTGATATAATTGACTGTCTATAATTGAATATCTTAAGGCTTTAGCTATGAGTTTTTTTTGCCTCTTTCATATTATATAGTAGCCTTTCCTCTTATTAGTATTTATGGATTGAATATATCCAATCAACCTCATCCTGCTATATGGTATCTACCTAGTTGACTTATATTGTTGGCTCTACCTCTCTTTATAAAATATATCTTAAGGGACAATATCATTGTTATTCCCTATCTTTAGGTAAATGATCTACCTTATAATTTTACTGCCTAGATATCACCTTAATGTTTATTAGTATGTTCTCTTTTAATTTTCTAAAATTTTCTTTGTCTTTAGCCAACTTATATTTTTTTATCCCATTGGTGTCATTAAGGTGGTTTACTACAAATTAGGGGTCCAACATAATGGTTACGAGCCTGATTTGATGTGTGCTAACCATCTTTAGCTTAAGTAGTAGAGCTTTGTATTACGCCTCATTGTTGGACATTTTGAATTGATGCTGTACTAAGTATTGTATACTTATTAATATAGGCCCTTCCAAATATATCCATACCTTGTTACCTTTTAAAACTTGTAGATATTTAGAGTACAATATCTATTATTACTTATGATTTCAAAGAATTTATTGTAATGTATCCGACGTCCCAACTTGGTTGGCCATTTCACAAGTCTTCTTATTACATCTTATTTGTAAAGAGGAAGTATGGACTTAACTTCTTTGTAAGTAGCACCTATATTGTCTTTTTTAGCATTAGTTAGTTTAGATGTTAGTCTTGTAATATCTTGCTCATACAACACTTTAGATTTTGGATGTTATCTTTTTACCTAATGAGGATATAGCTTTGTAAATGACTATATAAAATGTCTCCAAGGTTTGGATTGATAATAGCAACAAATTATTAAAATATTTCTTTAATTTCTTAAATGCTTATTAATATTTTTGGGTCCACTCGAACTCTTTAAACTTTCAAAGTGGTTTGACAAAATATGGAATTGATTGAAAAATTCTAAAAGAAACCTCAATCGCAACATCGCTATTGATGGTCATGACCTGCTAGTGAAACACGATTGCGACTTTCAACTGTTTTTTCTGAAAGAGTTTATTTTGAACATTCTTTAATCTTTTTGTTCTAACTTTTTCACTCAACCTCTAAATGACACGGGACTAACACACTAATCTATATCTCCATCAAAAATCATAGCCATATAACATCATTTGGAAAAGATTGAGCAAAAAATGTAGGACCGGTCTGATTTGATGTGCACGGACGTGCATTGAAGTCTCACAGCCGTGATTTAATTTTGTTGGTGCGCACAAGCATGAGTTTTTTATTGCACATTTGTGACTTTTACACAGCCGTGAGTTTATGTTGCACGACTATGACTTAATTTATTTAGTGGGGTTATTGGATTTAAGTTGAAAATGTTGTCTGTGTTGGAATGTGATAACTAGAAAGATTTCGTTCCGAATGGAAGGATTTTTAATTCTAGAGACATAGGAATACAAATTATTTGAAGAAATTGAATTTTGATTCAGTCTCTAAGACTTTCAATTTCTGGATGGAAGTTGAGTATAGTGTACTGTTACAAAATGAGAATAGTGCAAAAATAATTGGAGTATAACTTTCAAAATACTAAACCAAATTGAATGATTTTAATGTTATTAGAAACTTGAGACATTGAAGAACAATTTTCTATAAGGAAGTGTTGCCTAATTGTGTCTTTTACCTTATTAGAATAAATATGTAAAGTTGAGCCGAAAGCATATTGTTAGAAAAGTTTGAAATGATCAATTGAATTATGAAATTAACTTTACAGTGTTTTATTATGGTCCAAACCCTAAGTACTAATTATGTTTATGAGGGTTTTAATATCTAAATGATATGGTGATAAGAATTCGATAAGATACCACAAAATGTCATTGAACATGCATTATGCATTTTTTATATACATAGATGTGTATAAAGGCATGCTTATACATTTATGAAAAAGTGTGATATTTGTAAATGTGTTTTGTATGATTTAGAGGAGCACATTGGATGTCAGTCAGATATTTCTAGACCATCTAGGCAATAGCATATTGGAGCGTACTATGAGTCAACATAAATGATTTTCCTAAGATTGATTTAATTTGTTTGACTTCCAATTATTAACTGTTTGTGATTTGTTTATAAATTATGGATTTAAGGTCCGTGGAGTTTAATATTTGGGAATGTATTGGAAGTGCTCCGATTGCTTTGACAATTCTGAATGATATTTGAATGCTCAACGAAAGTTGAACGTCGAACTTAGGTCCGATGACTATAGATTATGAATGTGCATCATATGTGACTGTTATACCTGACATATTTTGTATTTGATGCATTTCATTAAATGCATGCTCAAATAAAGACATTGTGACCGGATTAGTCAGTATAAAAGCGCTGACACGTAGAGCTTTTGCTCCGTGAATTCTGTTTTGAGTTTTGACTATGTTCAATAGGCCAGTATCTGTATATGTGTATAAAAGGCACTCGATCACAACAATAATAACGAATTTGGAGTCTCATGTGCATTTGTATTTGTACATATCTGTTCTGAATTCGCAATGATAACATGATATACCATGATAATGTGGGTATTGTAGTATTCATGATTTGAATGAATATATGTGAGATAAGTGATTTGTGTATTTTCCTTGGGTGAAAATTTTTTCATGAGGTTCGCTCGTTGAATTTGCAAAACTCATAAAAATTGCAACATGACTTTTTAGGTTCTGAGTAATTATTCAATTAGGCTAAGTGGAGTATAGCTACTGAGATCAGATATGGATTAAGGGTCAGGATTAGTTTGGACCTGCATATGTCTTCATTGATTTTGTTTTTTTGAAATTATGTTCCACAAGAATTGTACAAAGTGTATGTGAATGATTTGATAATGAAATGTCGTGTACGTATCTGATAAGGACTTTAGGAGAGCCACACCCCAAAAGCTAACTTATGAGGGTAGAGAGCCCAAAGTCTTTATAAATCCCATATCAATTTTGTATTTAATCAATATGGGATTCAAGTCTCATACCTTGCAATTAGATCAAACCGTAACATTCGTCCCTCAATAAGAACCAATGTCCTCATTGGTCACGGCTATGTTGATTACGGCTGACACTTTCAGGTCACCACTCTATAGGTCACCACTATGAGATTCTTGTTGGTCACGGCCGCGTTGGTCACGGCTGGCACTCCCAGGTCACTACTCCAAGATTGGCTTTTATACTAATTGATAAGGACTTTAGGAGAGCCACACCCCTAAAGTTAGCTTATGAGGGTAGAGAGTCCAAAGTCTTTATAAATCTCATATCAATTTTGTATTTAATCAATATAGGATTCAAGTCTCATACCTTACAATTAGATCAAATCGTAACAGTATTCCACTTGTTTTTGTCTCTGTCTATCTAAATGTATTAAGCTTAAAAACATTGTGTGTCTTTGTCTATTTTTCTAGTACCTGCTTCCTTGTGCTGTAGGCAACCGCTCATCCATGCCCACAGAAAATATATAAAAGGATCTAATTATCTAAAAGGAGAAGACAGATTAAAATAACAACAAAAGAGCAGTCCATTTCTAAACATTCATAGTCAATATAAAATACAAAAATCTTTTTATGCCTTAATAATTTATTAGGACATGTTCGATGATAATTGAACATTGGGAATGTTCACTTGTGTTTGTCTAATAGTTCTTACCACGAACTTTTCAAAATAAGAGACAATATTGTAGAAATTTTAAAGAAGCCATTTTACTGTCTAATGTTGGGTAAAGATTACTTGCAATGCAAATTATTAAAGCATATGTTTATCCTTTTATTCTTGGTTGTCTGTTTCTACATTCATTCTCTTCTTTTATCTTCTAACAACAATATTGTAGTCTTATACTAAATAAGAAAAAAGAAAGTTGTAGATTGTTGAAACAATAAAAGTTTAACACATAATTAAGTATGATCAATAATTCATTAATCATCCAGTAAGGCATTATGGAAAGGTATTAAACTAGTTTTACGAGACATTACCATTGAATTTGATACAAGGCAAGTTAATATTGTTGGTCAATTTGATTTTGTCTTTGCTAAATGCTAAATACAAATTGTTAGCTCATAACTTACATGTTTAAATAGTGATGTAGACATTACTATTTTCTTCCAAGAGAGCTTCTTCCAATGAAATTTTGGAAACTATAATGGGTTGTTATGGAGGTAGAAAGCATTGATTCATAGAGTTGGCTCATGAATCTACTCGCATTTAATTTGGAATTGGATGGTAGTGAAGGATTTATAGTTACATCTGACATGCAGAAGTTATCTTCATCTTTATACAATTATAATTGATTATATTATATTATTAAATATTAACTAAGACTTGTTCAATTGGATTAGGGGTTGATAAGAGTTGTAGAGAAGACTTTACCAAATGCAATTTATCGAATTTGTGTGAAACATATATACCATAATTGACATGGGAACTAGAAGTAAAGGACTTGATAAAGCAATTTTGGAATTGTATATTGTTGGATCCCGTTACCGGAACCCAACTACATAAGCAGAACAGAAAACGAAGCAAACGGAAACGACGGGAAACGAAACAAAACATAAGAATCGAAAGCGAATCGGATAATCGAATACGAATCATGAATAACGAACGAAAGCGTAAGAAGCA
>JANJEY010000234.1:13113046-13127700 GCA_024703695.1 Erythroxylum cataractarum | reverse complement strand
TGCTACCCTTTTCCAAGAGCTTGATACTTATCCAGTTTCATTTGCTAGATAAGATCCACAACTTGAACAGTCACAGAGAACTTGTAGTACGTCTATTAAATATTTAGTTTTTTAACTCCTATTCATAGTTAAAAGTTTACATCTATATCCAAGTAGAAAGTAGCCGTTGCGAGTTTGCTACATTTTAAAAACTATAAAGAAGTATATGAAACAAAATAGATAAAGATGATTCATAACAATTAATTACAGTATGTACTAGTTGCAACAGCTGTTGCGAGTTTGCTAGTTACATTTTAAGAATTATAAAGAAGTATATGAAACAAAATAGATAAACATGAATCATAACAATTAATTAAGGTATACGTACTAGTTGTAAAATAATATCTCAAAGATAAAAAGAATTAACAGATTACATCAACATTTACATGATCATTTTTACTGCATTATTCCATTTTATTCCTATGTATACTTGGGCATTAAGATGTGAAAATGATTACTTAACAGTTGCTGAACAAAACAAAAGAAAATAGATTAACAACATTACTCGTACTACAGTTTTCACTATATTCCATATTATAAAATTGGCCAATTGAATAATTTTATGCATTGCCCTCTATGTCGCTAGTTAGTACATGTAACCCATGTAGTACTACAGAAAGTAAGTCATCATGAACCTATCCACGTGTTAAGCAACTACTCTGCTTCCCTACTATGAGTTTGGAAAAGCTTGAATCGTCAATGATTTAAGAACTACAATTATTTGTATTATGCCACCCATAGAAGGACAGGAAAAAAAAAAAAAAACATAGAGAAAAGTAAATGAAACGTTACTGGTCAAGTTAATAAGAAATAAGAAATGCTAGATTCATGCATGGGAGTTATAAAAGCAGATATAGCACACCAATTGCATTCTCATGTTCAGGATTCAGGGAAACATACCGATAACATTGGAATCTTCTGGATCTGGAGGATTATTTACATGTTTAGTTCTATAAAATTGCAAGCCATTTCCAGATGGGTTGGGCAACAACGGGGGATGCATGGCATAAAAATTTCCAAAAGCAGCTGCAATTGTCTGAAAGCAGTTCTTTTCATCCTCCCAATCAACCTGCAAGAGTGTAAATAGACTTCAGCACCAAAGCATATCTATGCATCACGCTGATTTTTATGAAACTTTACAGCTTCATCATGATCTGTGGCGATCCAGTCTACTGAGGTAAGACTGTATTCTGCAGTATAGCTGACATGACTAAACAAATAGGTCCGCAAAACATGTTCACTTTATCCCAAAGAAGTGCAATAACCAAATGAATGTAAATTCATCTCACATGCGTACACTTTCTTCATATGGAGAGAAAAATATCTTCAAATAAGAGATCACTGGTAAATCTTTTAGTCCAAAATAGCAACATAAGTCACACTGCAATTTAGAATATGATACAGAACAAGTATTGGAAAAACCTTGAAAATACATCATTTTCCAGATTACAAAATGCAATTTAGAATATGACACCAATGAACACCTTGAACATACATCATTTCCCAGACTAAGTACAAATTCAGGAACTCGATCCATATCAGGCATGTATTGGTCCAGTATGACAGGAAGCCTAGATAAATTCCCTTGTAAGTCAATATAGATGCAGAAGTATTCCTCTAGCATTTCAGCCTTTTCCTTGAGTAATTGAGTATTAATCTGTAAAAAAAAGAATCGAAAATCATCGACAATATCAAGCACATTGATCATTCAAACAAACTTTTGAAAACTGACTCTAACTACTATCTTTTATTCTACTGAAAATCAAAGAAGCAAGAGAACCAGCATACAATAATTAATGAAGAAAAAAAAGGCCCCATAGTATTTGTAAAGAGACACAAATATAAGCTCATGATGAATTGAGTAGGAAGATTAAATTCATTCCAATAGTTTAATATATTTGATAGTTGGATGACTATACATCTACCAAAAGTTTGTTGACTTGATGCCTAATTACATGATATTTATTTTTTATCAGCCCTTATCCTTTGGATTCAGAGACTGATGTTTCCATTAACATGAATATTTATCCTGGGAATTAACTCTTCCTATGTGTTTTCTAAATGGTAACTTTTAAACAGAGACCAGAGCTTGCAGACATAGATGCTTGATGGTTAGTAAAATTCAAAGGTTAAAACAATAGCATAAAGATGTCTTTTTTGGGATAATACCCACATGTGAAGTCATTCTTCCAATTAACTATTCGATCATATCAAAAACTTTGGCTCAACCAAAAGAAAGCAAAACTAATCCCTGGCGCATATTAAAATCCATCATAAAAATATTACTATAGCAGTCATCCAATCACCAAAAATAAATCACATAAGGTGAGAAACAAGCCGAGGAGGAACATGAAAGTGGAAAGAAAACAGTAAAATTGACAGTTTATGAACAAGAAAGAGGACACAAATGATCTAGATAATAAATTTTACTTCTGCAATCTTCTCCTTCAAATCTTCATTCTCATCAAATTCTGGATCTAGGTCTTCCTCCTTCAATGCCAAAATAATGAGGTCTGAGAGAGGGGCTGGATCACTCAATTGGATAGCATTAAAATGAGCAAACCGACGCAGAACTTGTTGATACATGATCTCTTTGCTGTGAAAACATGAAAAGCTGAAGTTACAGAAAAAGTAGAAAATGACCTTTCTGTATGGAAGAGATGTAAAGGCAAATAAATAAATGCGCATGCATATCCATGGACATAAGTGTTAAAAGTATATGAACCATTAATGAATCTGACCAACAACTTAAAACTTTTGAGTCGAACAATTTTTTGACATGGTATCACAGTTTTTATGACCTGGAGATGTTGATTACAAGCCATGTCTCCCTTGATTGTTTGGTAGACTTGTGATCTTTATGCCCACACTTCATGTTAGAGTCATATTAAACTATATGAATGATTCCTGAACTTCACCCAATAGCCTAAGTCTTTGGTCCACTGATTTCTTGACAACATGTAATGTAAATGCATTTATCAGATCCTTATAAAGCTTAGTATGAACACAAGCAAATCATCTCAAAGACCTTGGAAACAAAATTACCATGCATCTTAGAATTGTATTCCCTAAAGGGGATTTGTGAATGTAGAACAATTATTAAGATAATACAAAACTCTTATAAATATCACGAGCATGCTTCACTACTCATAATTTTGGTTTCTGCGAGATTTCAGTATTATAGATGTCCATTCCTACCTCAAATTGACTACATTTGCAAGATAGAGATGGGTATCATGCTGAAGTAATGCAAAAACATCATCTGCCATTCCAACATACGTACAGTGTCTTATAATGTCCAGTAAACCTACATAACCATACAAGAAGAAAAAGTGCATGGTCACTTGACAATGACAAAATTTACACCAAGAACAACATAACATAAAAAGTCTGTTAAGTTACCAGAATGACAGCTGCAATCGATATCATTAATAAGCTCTTGAATGCTAGTGAGATCTGCAGTTTCTTTTGGGTTCCTTCTTTGTCTAACCGACGACCTAAAAGATAACAAAGAAAACAAGAAATATAGAGTACTGTTAGAAATAGTTTAGACAAGAGAACAATGATGCATGATGCCAGTGCCCCAACGCCAAATCTTAAGATCTAGATGATAATGATATTAGCATTAAGAGAAAAATCTAAGAGAATAGGAATTCAAAGCCAATGTCCAAACCCTTAAAAAAAGACTTTCAAGACTAGTGATCACAGAAACCAAGGAAAATAGGATAATAGGAAATGAACCCTACCCATGTTATATAAGGCATCCTTTTAAACAGACTGATATAGGAAAGTCACTTTTATTTGGGTCCTTTTGGGAAAAGGCTGGAACTTGCTAAAAAGGAACTGAAGTGCTACTAATTTGTTTTGGCATGCAACATGAGGCTCCAATTAAAGCCAGAACAAGCATCTCAAACTGTTTCAAATCTGCCATGTACAGGACATGCAAATGTGCACAAATTTGAGAAGGATGAGAATGGTAATATAGAAGGGGATAGTGAAATATGCTTTGCCCATCCTTCAATACAGAATTAATATCAAATCAATGTCAAATCATCTTCAATCAAATACAAGTTAGCCATATTTTTTCAAACTTTATTTCATTTCTTGCACTTGAGATAGTACCATCCAGGATACTAGACAACATATTAACATAATACTACTACTTCCCATCTAATAAGGAATCCTAATACTATATGAATTCAGCCTTATGTTTGATTTTAATTCAATTCCCAATCTTCATCCCACCAAATTAAGGCTTGCGATTGATTGATCTTTCCTCTTTTATTTCTCTTATAAACTTTAAGTTCTTTTGCATCAAAAATCATTCCCAAATTTGGACTTAACTGCGCATGCAAACTCCTCCATGTATGTATGAAGGACTATATTTATTTCATGAACTGATCGAACTCCTACAAGATGTGTAAACAAATGTAGTACTTCAATTGTTAAGGCTTCAGTTCTTCATAGGCCTGCATAAAGTTCAAAGTAAACAACTGCAGGATCAAGAAAAAATTCTAGCTTTCCATCTCAAGACTTCATTCTAGGAGACTCTTTCTATAAGCTGTTTGTTTGCAACTGATCCACAGGATCTGAAGAAGGATACAATTACTAAGATTGAGAGTTAGCTAAATTATTTCTTCATAAAACTATAATAAATTGTTCATATTAAATCCAAAAGAACGCATAATCATGTTCTGTTCTTGAATCTATTTTTGCTGAAAGAGCATATTAGACTAAAGGAAAAGAACATTGAACTTTCAATATTACAAAAATCATATTCAGTTAGTCGACAGCCCAGACATATCTCATCAGTCTTTCTCAACAAGAGAGTGCAAAGTTTTTAGAGGACATTTCATAGAGAGTAGCTAAATTGAGGCATTTGATCAAAATCCTGAATGTTCACAGAATATATAGCTCAGTATTTTTACCCAACATAGTCCGATTTGGCACTTATTACATTGAAATAGATAGAATGTGACGGATCTAAAAACTAAGAGACTAGTTTGGTTTTTGAGAAATCCAACTTATAGAGTGATTTAATAAATATTACATTCAAATAATGGTTGCTAAAGGATAGCAATTTTGATGATGACAAATAGTTGGCGTAAGTGTTTATGAAGCATACTTACGTTACTTGTAGAATAAATGGACTTACTTCAACCATTAAGATAACAATCGTCAGTGTCTTTGTTGATGCAAAACAACAATAAAGTTAAAGGCATCATGTTCTTCAATGAAGTTGTAAGCATTTAACGCTCAATGAAGGATCCAGATTAGGAAAAAGCATCCGAAAACCTAATGCATAAAGTGCCCCTGCCTAAACCATTGAAAAAAACTGTTTATGCAAACTAACAAAATCCTACCTCACAGCAGTCAACTTTGAATTCTCAACACTGTTGTCAAGAGGCTTGCTCTGCAAATAGGCGTGCAATCTTCCTGCTGGGTCTGATACATCAGTTCTTACCATTTTATGCACCGGGACTTTGTACATCTTTGACCCTAGTTAATAAATAGCATGACCAATAATGACAGGGCCTTGAGAAACTAGTGAAAGTGACAAGTATTTGGGCAACAGAAAGAAACATGCATATACATTACATACCATTGGACAAAGGACTAGCATTCAAATCCTTGCTTTCAGTCAAAGGAAGACTAGGGGAGGGGTCTACTACCTACTTGATCAAAAGAAGAAAGAAAATGCAGAAGTTAAAGGTAATGTTCACAGAACTGCAGAACTAGCGGAACTTTTGTAACACCACAGTATAGCCATGACAGGGTAAAGAAATCTGGTACATCATACCATTGTAGGTTACAAAACTTTCAGGGAATGCAAACATGGACTTCATTCACTGTTTAGCAAAATTCCAATAAGAAATTATCTAATTTGAACATCAAAATTTAGAATTAAACAAGAATTCTAGACAAGAAAAATGACTCAATAATGACCCATTTACTCTGCTTCTAGCAATTGTCAATGCTTCAATTAAAGGAAACTCTCATGAAGAGTATCTCAATTACATTAGTTCCTCCTGCTACATCTAAGACCACTTATCTTTCCAGATAAGACCTATTAAATGATCTTATACACTTGGTAACAACTGAACAGTATTAGTGATTGAAGTATATCTTATGTCGGAGAAACGGATCAAATATTAAAGTTTTTTGATAAATTGATTAGGAGAAATTTTAACTTGAAAAGTAGGTCAACCTACAGTCAAAAACAGGGAGGTGGCATTTCAAGTGGAGAGTTACCCTTCCCTACTATATGTGTGTGTAAATGTGCATGCATTTCAAAGAGCTTCACTAATTGCTAAGTAAACTTGATCTTCAATTACAAAATCTATCCAATTGCCAGATAAAACTTATAGATAATTCGTAATCAGATAGAATAATGCAAGAAGCAGGCAAAGAACATAAAAGATACAAACAGAGCTTGATGTTTATGGACCCAAAATAGGTCCTCCATGTTCATTCATCTTTCAAAAGATTATGATAATTTAAGGCCGATATATATACTCTAAAATCAGATCCTAGCAATCAGAAGTGATTCTCTTGTCAAAAACTTTACCCAGGCTCCTATAAAGCTGACCGAGAATGGGAAATGTTAAAGGAGTAAAAATGCCAGTCGGGTTTCTCAAACAAAATAAAAACTTTCATCTTGTATAATCTCAAAACAATGGACATAGGAACCCCTATGGGAAATATAAGCTTTGATCCCAATCTTCACATTAATCAAAGATTAAAATTAGAATTAAAATGGAAAAACTGGAAAGATGATATGATTGGTAACTAATTCTCCAGAAGAATATGATCAATTATGATATTAGCCTAAATGCAGCCCAGTATATCCCTGTTTCCATTATTATCGGTAAATAATAAACAAATAAAATCCAATAATTTTTCCATAGAGAAACTTGTTAATACAGGATATAAAAAAATACATCCTTAACTCCTAATAATAAGGAGCAAAAGACAACTATAGATGATAAAAGTATTATGTCAATTAAATGCATAAATTGAGACTACAATTAGGTTCACAGCTGCCAACAACGCAGCAAGTGTTGTGCTCCAAGCTCAATTAAACCTAAAAGGTAATATGTTTATTTTCATTAAAGAAAGCCACGACTCTCCATGAAAGGCATCCAAACACGCCAGAATGCCAGATATATATACGTTGAAGAATTTCAACAGAAAAAAAGGGACTGGAAATAATGTCACTCAGGTCCTTATTCTATTTCTCATTGATGCTCTGAGGGAAGATATGAGAGGGTATCGAATGCTTTTCATGCTTAGAAAGAAGAAGATGAAATCTCTGTAGTTGCAAAAGGCAGTCAAGTTCGGAACTCACAAACAATTTAATAGCATACCTGCTCTTCAAACATTCTTGCCTCATTCGAGTTCCTCAACTTCAATTCAACAGTTGACTGTATCTTCTCAATAATAATTTCCTGGTTCAGAAGGCTCACCTGTATGGTAATAATAAAAGATTCATACAGGAGTTTTAGAAATGTTGAGGAAAAGTAAAGTATCAGGAGCAATACTCCTAAGTGATTCATAACCATTTGCAATACTAACTGATTGATAAACTAGCAAGATTGACATTCATCATTGGAAATGATTAGCCTATGTGTCTGTAGATTACCTTGACTATCCAAGTTGGCATGCATCTCAACAACAGATATGAAATATACAGATTACTTGGTGATTAAACAAGCAACACATAAGTGTGTATCGTTAATAGGATCTACACATGCAAGATGTTATGCAAATTGTACAAAAATCATAGAAAATACGACAATGAACACTGGAAAACTAATTCTAAGCATATAAAATAGGCAACTAGAGTTTAAAGGCACCATTAATTGCAAAAATTACAGATAGCATCTCCAATCACAAAAATACAGTTTCTCACAACCTGAGACCAAGAACAAGCCATTGGAACTTTTGATTGGATGCAGAAATACAGAGAATAAGAACCCAACATGCATATACATGTAGGCACACGTATGTTTGTTACAGTATATGTTGTTCTATCTATCCTATTTGCCTCAACATTGACATTCTTGAAAGCAAATATTAATGTAAAAGTGTGGGTGACAGAGAGATCACTCCTGAATCCATACCTCTCTTTTTGTTGGATGCACATTTACATCAACATGCTCAGGTGGTAATACTATTGATATATACAAGAATGGCTTTGAAGCTTTAGGTAAGGTAGCAGCATAAACAATCTCAAGAGCTCTCTTCAAAGCAGAGCAATCCACAAGCCTATCTGGAAATAAATTAAAGTAAAATACAAAAGTATATTACACTTGGAGTACTAATTTCCTAGAAATTATGGAAGGATAAATGTAATACGCATGTTATCCATGCTAAAAGTCATATAAAAAAGGATTAAAAATGAATAGAGCAAAGCAATTATATCGTTTCGACAAATGGAAAGGCCATGCAGTAAAAAAGAATGAATTCTTGATGGCAAGGCCTCATGTTTGATTTCTCATAAGCTTATAAATAAAGACTAATTTTCCAGAGTGCAATAATAATGAATTGCATCAGTCCAAATCATAAACAAGTGGGTAACACATCAAATATTTGCATATCAGAATCCAAAGATAG
Organism: Erythroxylum cataractarum; assembly: GCA_024703695.1. Classification (NCBI taxonomy): domain Eukaryota; kingdom Viridiplantae; phylum Streptophyta; class Magnoliopsida; order Malpighiales; family Erythroxylaceae; genus Erythroxylum; species Erythroxylum cataractarum. Next base: position 13,119,045 of record JANJEY010000234.1, on the reverse strand, counting down.
ATGGTATGGATCAGAATACCAGAAACATAAAGGCTCAAGCAATCGCTTCATATAGTCATGAACAAAAAGTATACTGTAACTGACAGAGCTCATGAAGTTCAATGCAATCTACATCATTGAACCTCCGAAGAGCCCAACTGAAGTGGACCAAAACATAAGATATATCAATGAAGTTGAAGAAAGAGGCAAGATATTGTATCTGGTCAACAAATAACTCTACAAAGCCCAATAAATAGTTCTATGTACAGATTTTAATACAAATTGATTATATATACATGTATAAGAGTTCTCTAAAGAAAAATGCATCTCAAGAATATCCCCCAAAGAAAATAGTAAATCTTGTTACATATTTCGGTGAATGACCATAAACATTTAACAACTAAATCCGTAGCATTAAGCACAACAAGAATTTTTGTTTTGTCAGCATCAACTAGAAGGCTATATGTTTTATGTCAGCAAAACATCTGTAAAATGATGAAGGAAAGTGAAAATATAAAAGCAAAGAAGAAAATTCAAAATCTAGCGAACATGCCCAAAAACTTCAAAAATGAAAGGAACAAAGAGAAAATAAGACTTGATATATTGATAAGGAAAAATAAAAAGCTAAAAATGCAAGGCATCAAACAACACTCAGGCCGTGGATGTAAGCAAGGTACGGGGCTCTACAGAAAACAAGTGAGAGGGAAAAGGGTCAACAATTTCCAACAGAGATTTCATGTATGCCTCTTTCATTCCTCTTGCTTCCTTTCTACCACTATCTTTAACAGTACAAACAAAATATAAGGGACTTCATCTGGAAAATGGGAAATATATTAATTTCAAAAATCCATGTCCAATTCAAGGATTGCAGTGATGACATGATTTAGGCAAAGCTACCGAACGATTCCATAATATATTTTCATTTGATTAATGAACCAAGATTTTTCTCAGCTCACTCCTCAATAATTGGGACCTACCCATTTCCAATTGCAGCCTACCAGTTACCTGATAGGCGTTTACTTTTTAAATTAACTGATAGTGATGCTTACCCTATCATAAAACAAGAATAAATCATCAAATTCTCATGTAAAACATCACTAATACTATTGCAGTAGTTTTAGGCAGTAAACATGAAAACGGAAAAACATAAAATCCTTGCAGCAAGACACTTCCAATAATCCGTATAAAGATATAAATACCATTTATAAAAAGCACCATCGTTGTTTTCTTCGCCATATAATTTGAATTGGACATGAATCCATCCATTTTGAAAATTGAACTAGAAGGATCATCATCAGAAACTTCTATCGAAATTAGATTACGAGCAACTGAAACACCATAAACAGATTTGATGGAATCAAGCCTTGATGAAGTAGCTACTGAGTGTACATCTGGTCTGGTTGCTCCATGCTGATTAGAAATGTATGGAAAAAGCATTATTCAGAGTGATGCAAATTTTGACATTTGATACAAGCAAAGAAATATAAATAATCATGAGATGGACCTTTCTGCAAGAAAAGCCCACATTTGTGTAATGAATTGCAAACCGACTAAGCAAGTCAACAATTTTTGAGTAATCATCAGAAGAATTTTGGAGCGTCTTCCTCCGAGCAATCATGTTATAGAACAAGTTCTCAACCTGTAAGACGAAAACCAAAATTGTTCGAATAAATAACCAAATTTTCAAGTACATGCACAAGCACCAAATTTAAACATCAACCATCACAGATGAAAATAAATGCTAAGGATTTAACTGAAAATTTTCCAAAACAGACCATGATTTGAGTCCCTTTCACAGCAGCACATGCCTTTGGCTGGTTCTCCATCGCACCATCCCTATACGATACCCTGAACAACAAAGCATCCGCAATCCCCAAACTCAAATTAACAAATGTCAACAAACCCCCAAAAGAAGAAAGTATCTACTGAAATAAACAAACCCACCTATAACCGTGAAGCTGACCTTCCGTGATGGTGGTGACAGTAACATGAGCCACATGCGTCATACTGGCCAACGCCTCTCCTCTGAACCCCATCGTCCTTATGGACTGCAAATCCTCATAGGTCGAAAGCTTCGACGTGGTGTGCCTCTCGCATAGTATAGGCAGGTCCTCAGGCTAACCATAAGTACACCCAGAATAGTATAACAAATGTGGGCATCTTTTTTATTTCTTAAAAGAAGGAAACTTAAAGGTTCTCTGAAGTACCCGAATGCCGTGGCCATCGTCGGAGACTTGGATGAGCTTGAGGCCACCATCCTTGACGACGACATTGATGGAGGTAGAGTGGGCATCCAGGCTGTTCTCGACCAGCTCCTTCACGGCTGACACTGGTCGCTGTATCACCTCGCCGGCAGCGATTCTGTTTACCACAGATTCCTGGAGACGATGAATCTTTGGAGGCTGTTGAACAGGTGGCAAAGTAACTTGTTGCTCTGTTTCTATATCCATGTCTCTCTCAGTGGAACTACTCAGAGCAGGGGTTCACTCATATTGCTGCGTAACAGAGCAGTTAAATAACAAATCAATTTTTACCGAACATTAAAAAAGAGTTAGCATACTCTTCTTATTAAAAATTTACTAAATTTTATAATTAATCAATTATTATAAATTAAAATAAATCAATTATTTTTATTTATTATAATATAAATCAATTATTTTTATTTATTAATCTTTTCTTTTTTAAGTAAACGATAAGTATAATCTCTTGTAATTATATTTTAAATTTTTTTATGACTGAAACTTTTAAATATTAAACCTTTTATTTTACATATTAACTTTCCGTCTATTTTTTAAAACATTAAATTTTACTAAAAATTTCATAAACAAATTGTATAATAATAATAATAATCAAAATGGTGATTAAGTTTATAACTAATTTTTGTGGATGCTATAAATTCATTTGCTTACATGTTAAAACACTTTTTAATTCCAACTAACTTAACGACCAAATTATGTAATATCTTTTGAATAATCTTAATGACTAAATTAATCTTTGTATTATGATGTTGTGTAATTGTAAGATGTAGACAATTACACTCAAGGATTATGTAATATGTAACATGGGTCTTAGTTATGCAGTTGGGATTGAGCATAAAAGAGAATGAACGACAAAAACACAAAAAATACCTTATTTCAATATCTTTGTTTATTGATCGAAACAAATCCGTTTTCATGACGACTTTTACAAAAGTTGATCATTGAAGCGTCCTTAACAGCTTTTTGCAACTTTCTTAATATATGAACCTCTTGAAAGATCAGAGAATCCAAACATTCACGAATTGCTTAAACAGATGCAGGAGACCTTAACCTTATATATATAAATTCATATCGGGCTTTTCCATTACAGGCCCAATACAGGTTTAACCTATACTGATTATGATCCATTTTCTTTATCGAACTTTATCCCATTAATTCAAATCATTTATCGGATTACTTTATTACCTTTTAATTGGATCAATTTCGATTCATTTAATCTTAAATTTATTAAAATCGCAAAACATAATTAATTGTTGTCCAATATTTTTTCAAAAATTTCCAACATTCTCCCCGTTAGACAATAATTAATTATAAAAGTTTTAACGTTTATAAAATTAGTACAAAATAGTTAAACAAATCATTGTATAGGTCGACCAAGTTTTAAAAGCGTCTGATCCAAAGATAATGAAAGTCTATCATTTTGTCTCGTAAGGCTTTCGATACCAAAAAATATCAAATACGTGTATCATGTGTAACATAGATCCAATACAATTATGTATATCTGATTCCCCACTAACATAAATAAGAAAATAGACTGTGACAAACTAAGATTATACTTGTATGATCTGAAATGTATCATCTTTTTGTTTGTAAGTCTCAATTTCTCTAAACTTTATGCTAAACAATATTAGAGACATTCATTTTCTGTCACTGAATGCTAACTATGTCAGAGAAAACCCTCATGAAATTAAACACTTATATCCTCCTATGTCATGTCAAAATCCAAGTGTGTGTGTGTGTGTGTACATATATATGTCTATATGTGTTCTAATAATATAGGCTTAAGGTCAATATGCATATATATGCCTAACGACCTTTTAATATGCTTAAGATCAACACAAATTTTAAGACTTTCACCTGAATTGCAACAATATATATAACATTAACAACATATATGACTAAGAACAAAATGATGATCATTTTTATTCATAGAAACATATTGTCAAAATACATGAAAAACATATAAATATACAAGGAGCTAACATAATGATCCCTAACTAATGGTATCTAAGGACCTCAATGCACCGAAACAGTATACATGTCGCTAAAAAACATATAGGCAAAGTCCTTTAGACAAAGAATCAGCAAGTACGTCCTCAGTCCTCAAATGCTCTACCTCATTGTCACCTTTCTGTATCAACTTCTTGATGGTCAAATACTTGACCTCTAAATGCTTAGACCCAGTGATATTCTCACTGCTGTGATTGAACAACATAGTAGAAAGAGAACTCAGAAATCAAGTTTTTGAGCCAAACTACCAGTGTAGCATCTCTATAACGTGCCACAAACTTTGATGCTACAACGTGCCACAAACTTTGAATGCATAGTTAAGGAAGTTACTAGTGTCTGCTTAACACTCTTCCATGATATTGTACCATCTGCTAACATAAAGATGTAACCTGAAGTGGGCTTTCTATCATCCGAATAGATAGCAAAATCTGAATATGTATACCTTATGAGGTTGAGATCGTCGACTTTCCTGTATGTCAATATATAATCCTTTGTTACCTTTAAATATCTCAACAATTGTTTAACTGCATGCCATTGGTCGATTCCTGGGTTGGCTAGATATCTACCCAGTAGTCCAATAATAAATGCAATGTTTGATCTAATGCACACTTGGGCATACATCAAGCTACCAATTGCACTAGAATAAGGTACATTATTTATAGCCTTTCTCTCGACATCATTCTTTGGACATTGTTCTAAAGATAATCTCTCACCATAAGAGATAGGTATTGCAATAAGTTTATAATTAGCCATATTAAACCTTTGCAGCACTCCCTTAATGTATACACTCTACAAGAGGCCTAAGGAATGTCAAGATCCATCCTGGTGATTTTGAATACCTAGGACAAAAGATGATTCTCCAACGTCCTTCATGTCAAAATGCTTGGCTAAAAGTTGTTTAAACTCATGCAACATAGTCAAGTCATTCGATGCGAACAAGATATCGTCCACATATAACAGTAGGAAGATAACTTTGCTCCCCCTGACCTTGTAGTACAAGCATCTTTCAAATTTATTTTCCATGAAGTCGAAAGAGGTAACAACCTCATCAAACTTAACGTACCATTGTTTGGAAACTTGTTTCAATCCATATATCAATTTTCTCAGTTTACAAACCTTATTTGGCTTTTCATGATCCCGAACTCCTTCAAGTTATTCCATATAGACCTCTTTATAAAGGTCTCTATTTAGGAAAGTGGTTTTAACATCCATTTGATGTAGCTCCATATTATTGTTAAGTCAAAATGACTTTACCTAGATATAATTTTGATGTATAACAAAGAGAAAAATAAAAGAAAAACAAAAGCAGACGAAGCAACGCAAACGCAGAAGCACAATAAGAAGTAGACGCAGACGCAGACGCAAAAGAGAAAAACAGACACAGACGTAAAAGAAAAAAATAGACACAGACGCAAAAGAGAAAAACAGACACAGACGCAAAAGAGAAATACAGACGCAGACGCAGACACAAATTAAAAACAGACGAAGATGCGAATTAAAAAAACAGACGCAGAAGAAGAATTGAAAAGTAGACGCAAGAGTCAGTTCGGGTTAGTTACAGAACTCAACTGATTAACCGTTTCTTTTAAATATTCAAGAAACAAGATTCAAGAAGCAAGAATCCAGAAACAAGAATCAAGAAGCAGTTGGAGATGAAGGCTATAAATACAAGTCAAAGTCGAAGATTGCAAAGTTAGTTGAAAAATTAGCTGAATTACATCTACGCGATCGTAAAAAGCATACTGTGCAAAT
>JANJEY010000234.1:12934204-12946085 GCA_024703695.1 Erythroxylum cataractarum | reverse complement strand
TAAATTGTGTAGTTGTTTAGAATTTTTTTGAGTTTTTAAAAATTCTTTATATTGCTTTTAATTTCCTAAAATTCTATTCAACTTGATTTCAAGCACTGTTAGCTGGCATATATTTGAACTTTCTCATAATCCTCGTGGACACGACTCAGTTTTTACCAATTTATTACTTACTTCGACAATCGTGCACTTGTATCAAAGTTGACAATGGTAATTCCTTACCAATCACTCATTTTGGACCATCTTCTTACCAGTCTAAGAATTCTATTTTTCACTTATAGGATATTTTTCATGTTACTAATGTTCTTCATAACTTAATGCTAATTATGTCTTTATTGAATTTTTTCCTTCCCATTTTGAAATCAAGGATATCCCCGTGAGGAATTTGTTGCTTATAGGGTCGAATAAAAATGAACTTTTTCTATCTTTCTTGCACCTATTTATGATCACACTCCTCTAAAGCTTACATTTCGTAGCTCTCTCTCAACATGGCATGAACGTTTGGGTCATGCCTCTTTTTGAACTATTCTTCAAGAACTCAATAAATTTGTTATTTTTGTGATGTCTAATAAACTATTAGGTCTATGTCATGCTTGCAGTGTTAGTAAGAGTCATAGGTTACCGTTTCTTGTCTCTTCTTTTATTACTAAAGGACCCCTTGATTTAATCTATTCTAATGTAAGGGACCCTCACCTGTTCCTTCAATTAATAGTAATAAATACTATGTTCTGTTTTTGGATCATTATAGTCACTATTGTTGGATATATTTTCTTAAATAGAAATTAAATGTCCTCAATAGCTTTATTAAATTTCTTAACATTGTTGAAATTTTTTTTGGTAGACTAATTAAAATGTTTCAATTAGATTTGGGTAGGGAATTCCAGGCCTTTACTACATACCTTTATGAGAATGGAATCACTCAACATAGTGCTTATCCTAAAACACCTGAAGAAAACGAATCCACTGAACATGAACATAGACATATTGTTGAAACTAGTCTTTCATTATTATAGTATTCATTTGTCCTAAAGATTTATTGACCTTATGCATTTGATACTGCTATTTATATCACAAATAGACTACCATCTCATGTTCTGTAGCATATCTCTCCTTTTGAGAAATTATTTCATTCCTTGCCAAACTATACAGATATGAAAGTTTTTAGATGTCAATATTATCCTTGGCTTCGGTCTTATGCTCCTAATACGCTTGCTCCAAGGTCCAAAGCTTGTGTTTTTCTTAGCTACAGTAAACTTCACAAAGGATATATTTGTCTTGATATTAATACATTCAAATTACTTGTATCACGCTATGTGATTTTGATGAGCAAGTGTTGGACCTCAAATTTTTAATTATTTTAATTAACTAATTAATTATTCATTTAATTTTAAAATTGAGTCCATTAATTTAGTAAGCATAAGTAGAAATTAGAAATTAGAATAGAAATCTTATAATTAAGTTGGAGTATAGTATAGATTAAATAGACTAAGGAGTTACTAGACATTATGTTAAATGAGGAGGGGTAATTTTAGAAGAACAAGAGAAAATATTGTCTTGAATAAGAGAAAGAAGGGAATAAATCATGGAAGAAGAGAAAAGAAGAGAAGAAAGAAAGAAGAGAAGAAAATCGTGGAAGGTAGGGAAGGAAGAAGAGAAAAACATGGGCAAGCTAGGAAAGAGGAAGAATTAACTTGTTTAACGTAAGTTTCATCTTTCCTTCTTGATTAGGTAGAAGAAGAAATAGAGAAATGGGTGTTAAGTTGGAAGAAAGAAGAGAACCCATTTTGATTTTTTATGGATTTCTAAACTAGGTTTTTGTTTTTCTAATCTAGATAGATTATGAGTATGTTAAGTTTAAGTTCATTTTTTATTTATTTTATTTTTATGATTTTTGAAGTTTTATGAATTTCCATTTGAATGTTGGGTTGAATGAGAACTTGGTTTATTTGAAGGGAACCAAGGAAATCTTACCCAAGAGCAAGAGGAAGGGCAAAATTGAGTTGGAATTTCCAAACAATTTGGGTGGGTGATGTGTTTATGGTTATTATGTAAATGGGAAAATTGCTTACTTATGTGCGTGTATGATTAATTGGTTGATTTTGTTGTGAATGTTGGAAAAATGCATTGTGATGTATTAGCATGTCATGCATTGAAAGATGTTATGACATTTTGTATAATAAAAAAAGAAAAAGCATAAGAAGCATGAAAATGTGATTATGTGATAAAATGAATTGAGCATGAATATTTTCTTGTGTTTAGGCAAGAGAGAAACCATTTTGTTCATCACGTGCATTTTGACTAAGCCTTTTTCTGACTGCCCACTTGTGGCATATGAGACCCTAAGAAAGGACTCATTTTGTTTATAGTGTAAACTTCGGTTTCTCCATTTTGACCTATAGGACTCTTAAGCCATTTGTTTTGTGCATTTCATCTTTGAAATTGCCAAGTGTGATGCATTTGAGCATTATGTTTGAAGGTTAAATGTTCATGTTATGTATTATGTGTTAGCTTCCTTAACTATGAGTTTTTGAGCTAGAATGGTTAATGATTGAATGGACAGAATAAAATGAGATATAGATGTATGTATATAGGTTTGATTGTATGGCTCATTGCTAATGGCTATCAATATATTAGCTAGTGAGCTTTGTAGTCAACCCACTATTTTCTCCTCAAGTGCAGAACAAGAAGATCGTTGATCCTTACAAAGCATTTGAAAACTCCGAGATAGCTACATTTAGTAACTAAGTTAGTTCAATTACATTTGGGTAGCTTTAGCGATATATCAAGCATGAGCATCTATATGTATTTTGTAATTTGGATTATGAGACCAATGATGTATTGTGGCTTGAAATGCCCATTAAAGGTTTGTAAAAACTCTTTTCTTTTGATGTTCATGACATATATTTGTGTTTACTTATGATTTTTCAAGTTTTCACATTGCATTTTCAAGCATTTCATAGGGGTAAAAATCTATGTTCTATCTTCAGGGAAAAATTGTATTAATCTAGGTTGATTTAGGCAAAGTTATCTGTTTAGAAATTGTAGTTTATCCTCTTAGCTTTCCAACGATATAGAGTATGACATTTTTGGATATCGAAGTTGAGAGATATGTTCTTCATAAATTAGTACCGCTGTACAAGATGTATACAGGACAACTACAGTAATTTGCAAAATATGAATTGTGTGTAGATGATGTTGAGAGTTGAAATTAGGTATACTTGAAGAATTTATCAACTTGAGATGAGGAATTTGGAACATAAATTGTTGTTACATATAAGTGAGATGTTATGGAAAAGAAAGATAGGAATTTGTGAATGATGAGAATTAGTTGTAGGTGATGAATCAAATTAGTGGAGATTAGAGAGTTTAATGAAATAAAATTAGTATTTGAATTGTTAAGAAATGATGTTGCATTAGAGGAAGTGAATTTGGGACAATTTAGAGTGGAAGTAAGGTTAGTATAGTTGTAGAAACCATTAGGAAGGCTCTTGAGTGAGTTTTGTCTCACCTATATCTATTGGATAGACTTTGGGTCCGTTAAACGGACCTTCTCGAGTCTAGAAAGACCCTTAGCCTTGTCCATGTCCATTAAGCGGACATTAAGTCTATTAAACGAACTTTCTCGAGTTTGGAAAGACCCCTAGCCCTGTTTATGTCCATTTTGGTGCAGTGTATGTCTGTTTAGTAGACATTTACAAAGTTGTAGATCTAGAAGATCTCTTTGAAACCATCCTAGAATGACATTAATCCAACATCTCTAGTGAAAGTTATGAATATTATCCCAAAATAGGTATAATATGATTGAGGACAAAAACATAAGAACGGATTGTCGTATATCAATGGATCAAATAGGAAATTGAGGACAAAAATATAAGAATGGATTGTCGTATATCAATGGATCAAATAGGAAATTTTTAGGATGGTATGAGAACAAAGATGAATCGATGATGGCTAATGAGATCTCATTGAAATAACCCTATAGGGTAATATGCTCATATTTTATGACTCGAAAGTTGGACTCCGAAAATGGGGTCTAACAATAAGTCTTTCCCTTTTTACGAAAGCATGCTGCTCCTACTAGTTTCTATGACACATCACCAGCAACGATTTTACTTCCATCATTCCTACCTGTCAATCCTACTACAAATATAATATCTCTACCAAATTCCAATCTTAACCTGTCACCTCCTCAACTTCCAACCTTGTGTCAGTCTTCCTCTTCTCCATCATCTCCACCTAACCCTTTATCTCCTCTACCTTCAGCTATCCCTACTGTACCACATCCTACCTCCATATTATTAGAGATACCTAAAACCCCTTTGATGATCACTCATTCCTAAACTGGATCTCTGAAACCACGTGTCTTTCATACACAAGTTGAAGACTCTAAACCCACCTTATATAAACAAGTCATAAAATTAAGCAAATGGTGAGATGCTATGAATATTGAAATGGATGCCTTAATTGCTAATAACATATGGGAATTAGTTCCTCCCTCTTCTTTTCACAATGTCATTGGATACAAATGGGTATATCGAATCAAAAAGAAATCAGATGTCTTTATTGAATTATAGAAAGCCAGGCTTATTACAAAAGGTTTCCATCAATGCCTAGGTATTGATTATAGGGATACTTATAGTCCTATTATTAAGCTAGATACCATTCAGTTTCTTCTTTCCATAGATGTTTCACATCACTGGCCTGTCTACCAATTGGACATCTCTAATTCCTTTTTACATGGCAACCTTGATGAAGAGGTTATTTATGCAATAACCACAAGTTTTATCAGTCCTCTACATCCAGATCATATTTCCAAGTTGAAAAAGTCTTTATATGGCTTAAAACAAATCCCACAACAATGGTTTATTTATCTTACTGAAGCATTTCGTTCTATTGGTTTTCAGAACTCAAAAAATAATAATTCCCTTTATTATTACAACGAATTCAAGCATATTGTCAAATTTACATTGATGATAGTTTGGTCACTTGAAGTAACTCTGGTCATATTCAACACATCATTACTTCCTTAAATGACATATTTGTGCTAAAAAACTTAGGTTACCTAGATTACTTTCTTGGTGTGGAAACCAACTGGTTACCTACATGCCTTCTTCTCACTTAGCATAAATACATCACAAACTTGTTATCTAAATCGAATAAGTCTTTGGCTAATTTAGTTTATACTCTTGCCTATCCATAATCCAAGTTAACATTAAATGATGCTGCTCATTTTTCTTATGGAACTTTGTATCATAGTATTGTTGATGGATTACAATATATATCTCTTACCAAATCAGATATCTCTTATTCAGTGACCAAGGTATCTCAATTTATGTATCAACTGAATGAAAATCATTGGCAAGCTGTCAAACACATGTTGTGTTATTTACATTCCACTATGTAGCATGAGATTCTTCTCAAAATGAGCTCCAATCCAATGGTTTATGCCCATAGTGATGCCGATTGGGAAAGTTCTATTGATGACAAAAAATCAACATTTAGTTATTACATATTTTTTGGCTCAAATCTCATTGCTTAGGGCTCTCATAAACAACAAATTGTTGCTCACTCTTCAACTGAAGCAGAGTATCATGCTTTAGCTTCCACGATATCTGAATTACAATGGGTACTTTCTTTACTCCAAGAACTTGGTCATGCACAATTCACAACTCCTATTCTATAGTGTGATAATCTCAAGGCAACATATTTGATAACAACACCAATTTTTCATTCCAGATCAAAGCACCTGGAAATTGATTTTCATTATGTTCGTGATCTAGTCGCAAATCAAAAATTATAACTCAGGTATCTTTCTTCAAATGATCAAATTGTAGATATTCTGCCCAAGCCATTACCCAAGCAAATATTCAATATTTTAAAGACCAAATTGACCATCATACCTTATAATGATCAATTTGTGGGAGGGTGATAAGGATAAATATTCCCATTTATCTCTTAAACTGATTTTAGTTTTTTAGATAGAGTTTATCATTATCTATTGTTTGTATTCATCCTTATCTAATCTTGTACCAGTATCTTGTACCTGTATCTGATACTTATACCTGTATCTCATTTAATACCATATTATTTTCTTCATTGTAGTGTTTATCAGCCATATTACTTATTCCTAAAACAATCAATTCATCCTTTATGTAATTATTGTCTTCTTCTTCACTATTCTTTGGAGCCATATTACTATACTTATCATCTGTATTACCATCATCACCATCCACACTATATGCTTTTGCCACTTTTTTTCCATTATACTCACCCTTAAAATGAGCCTTCATTCTCTCATATATCCATAAAAAGAGAGTTAAATTTTTTTTTTTAATCATCTTTAATCTTAACAAATACACTTTTTTATGTTTATGTGGAAGCCTATAGAACACTTTATCGAACCTATCATACTAATTATGTTTTGTAGCTTTCATAATACTAAATTAATTTTGGAATCATGTGTTTAACTAAAATTTTGTTGCTTCTAACACACTTAAATGAGTTATATATATAAGTTTCTTTGTTATAGTAAAAAAAAAATTCTTCTTTAATAAGATATTAAAGGTTAATAAGATATTAAAAGTGTCACGCAATAAGACATATGAATAACAATATCATTTCAATGCACAACAATATGGAATTAAAAGACATATCAATATCATTTCAATGTAAAATGCAACAGATGTTCTAGCCTTTTCAATGATAATTATACTCCAATATGTCTTCCAATATGCAATTTAGCTTTTTAAAAGTTAGGATCAATATGTATTATAGCTGTTTTTTTTTTTTCCTTTTCTCTTCCCTTCCTTGAAACATATACATTAATGGTAAAGCAGAACAAAAAAAGAAGTTGAAATTTTGTGACATTTAAATGACCTAACAATTTGTAACATACCAAAGTATCTTGGTTATTGAAACACTCGAAGGTTATAGTTCCACAACGTATATATTTTGTCATAGTTACTTTGAATTGAACCTAACGATTGCTTAACATTTTTCCATAATTAAATTGTAGGAAAAAAATTAAATAAGTGACAAATAAATCAACAATTGAAATTTGGTAACATAGTTTGGCACACCCGACTTACGACTGCGGGGCTCTCTCCTCGCCTAATCACTTTTACTAAAGTACAACAGTTTTATATAAGACTTTAGACACTATTTACCTCTTGACACTATCCACTCGTTCTCACTTCTCATGGAAGTATTTCACTCCTAATGGCACAACCATCTCGTGCTAACTTCAACAGAAGATTTTTGTAACAACGAAAGTTACTAAATACGAAAAATATAATCTCAAGTGATTGAAACAATAATAACATGAGCAAAGAGACACTTAAGTTAAAAAATACTTCCCTATATGTACAGCCTCATCAACCCAAAATCATGGGAAGTTGTCCAACAAAAATTCTGCTGTAAACCTTTGAATTAATCACTGAAGAGATCCACGCACAGCAACTACAAAAATCATTAAATAAATATATGTTTCATCACTGAAACATGCCAAACATACATCTCCCCAATTGATTAATTTACTTCACTTTTTTCCCTTACAAAAACGATGATTAGCAGTCCACTCATTCATGCATATATATATATATAGGGAATGCAGCCGCTAAAGATGGCTCCATTTACCAAAAAAATATAGCTACTAGATATAACTCAAATCACCAATGCTGCATATTATCTCCAATAAATCATAGTTATCTTATATCCAATTCTAATAAATCCTATCTTATCTATGATTCTATTTCAAGTTGGATTTCTTTAAATCAAATCTTATCCAAAATGGTGAAATCATATCCCAAGTTGTAGTAACTTGTATAACTTCTGTAAGGATTCATACATATTCCTATACAGTAGAGATGTAACTGCAAAAATCTCTTGTAATTACTGTCCTTTCAATGTAAGCGTACAAAATATGCGGGGAATGTATTATATTATATAAGTCTCACATCTTATTTTATTATCTTCTTTATATGAATAAAAGTCATACTTTTATTATCTCTCGGGTTCCAATTCATTATATCCCGGAAAACACTAAGAATCATATTGTTCTAAAGGTGCTCGATGAAAAGTCTCATTAAAATTTTGGCAGGTATTTAACAGAGAACCTTATTTGAAACACACACAGAGACAGAGTATTTGACAAAATTTCAATACGAACTTAGTTGGTGAAGTACGTTGTGAACAAAGTATGATTGAGTGTTGATGAAGCTGGTAACACAAAAGTAGCGTGATTAAGCTAGAATATGGGATAATTGCTCCAATGGTTTCTAGTTTTTGCTATAGGTAAGTAAGGATCGTTCTCATAAAGAACATATTTAATGAAGTGATTGTAATGATACGAATTAAAGAAGACAATTATCAATGAAATAAACTTTTATTTTTGACTGATTCCACCATTGTAAAAAAAACTCATATCACTTTCAGACAATCTATTATTGAAGAAAAAGAACCGTTGAAACAAAGTGATAAACGTTAAGACTTGGCAGCCGCCCAAGAAATAAAAACTACTAACTATTGTCTTCTGTTTCAAATCCATACTCAATGTGAAATCAGCTTTAACTCTCTGTCTGAACTTCAAGTCAAAAAAATTGCTACTTTGTACTAATCACGTACGATTTGTTTCTTTCTTCAAGTTTGCTTTCATCCTAATTGGTTTGGGCCGGGACCCTCACCGGTCAAGTGTTGTCCCCTTTGATCATCAGATCCTTTCGACTCCCGCACGTCTCCAAAGAAGGATAGGGTTCACTAAAGGACCTTGCGATCAAAGGAGACAATACTTGACTGGTGAGGGTTCCGGCCCAAACCACTAATATTTTCTTATCAAGTTTTAGCTTGCCCCTTCATGTCCCATTATCAGTACAAGCGTTCAGTCCATATATAATAATGATAAAAACACACAAGTGAAGAGCAAGCAAGCGACGTCTTTTCTTAAAGACATATATTTTCCTGTTTAGTTGATCAGTAAATTTTGGCTTTAATCAAATGAATTCCAACTTGTTCAATTACCCTATATTCAACATTTTTAAGATTGTATTCAAATATGAGATGATAAATGATTCCTAGCGTCAGCGGGTGGCCTCAATCAAACTTTTATGATTGATTATCGATAAAAAATATTATTTCATAAATCATACAGTACATACGTAATTCAAATAACCCTTATTGTTTAACAACTTTAAAAACGGTTCTAATTTTAATTAAATAATAGGTCTATGAAAAGAAAGACCAACAAGCAAGGTAATACAACATGCAAGGTTAAATTCAATCTAGCTGAACGCTCTACCTAAAAATTAATAATTTCTGATGTAATAAATTAAAAAATCATAGACGCTATGGAGATTAAAGAAATTGAAACTTTTGCATATTTAACATTTAATCTAGGAGATAATTATTTCAATAACTAAACTAATCATGCACATTGGAAAGCATTCAAAATAATCATAAAAACAAAAGTACAGAAGAACATTTCAATATATGAAAGATAAAATACTTTTCGATAGAATTCAATTTTGCCTCAATCTGCAAAGTTTCAAAGGATTCAATGCCCTTTAACTAAGAAAGAAATAAAGTCAATAATGGTCATAGTTGCTTCTAACATCTATTGAAGAGAAATTGTACTATTGTCTACCTAAGAGATGAAAATAGGGCTTTGTAAGAAGTTGGAAAATAGTGATGGAAATCTTCGTATGCCTTTTCTCCTTCACTTAGGTCCTATTTTGTAGCCAGTTTAATCTTGGGTTTTGTTAATGTAGGGATCTTTTTATTATCATTCTTTGGCTCCGACACTCTAACTCTACCTTATTTTATGGTGTTTTGATTTTTTTAAGCTTTAGGTATTTCTTGATTCATTTTAATTCAAAAGATAAGTAAATATTTAAGATAGAAACAATGATTACATATAACATAAGGAAATTAATCTTCAAAATGGTTATCTTTAATGGTTTTATCAAATTCTCCCGCTGTTATCTTTTACTTGTTCTCGAGCAAGTGATATTTAAAATAAATATACCACCTATTAGCGCAAGGTGTATGTTTAATGATTTTGATGATAACTACATAATATTTCAAAATTCAAATTGGATTTATTTCCTTGTATAAGCAACGAAATAATTTTTAAAGGGAAATAAAATCATAGAATAATTGCTTCCTTCTTGCAGGAACCTTCTTTATAAACTTACCTTTTTTGAAATGGTTCCATGACATCCAGAAGGATACTACTAATTCGAATAATTAGCTCTGATTATTCGAATAATTAGCTTCGATTATTCAAAGATTAAGCAACAACTAGTTGAAAACATTGTCTACTTAAGGAAGAGCCACTGTCTTTGTAAAAGACACACAAACACAAGACTTGCAAAATATCTTAGAGCTTCATTATTTCTTAAAAGTTATATCGAACTCTTTACGTCTTTAAAAGTGATATCACTTTATTAAGAGAGACTGTTAAATTCTTTATATATTTCTTGTTGAGAGTTTAAAAAGGCCTACAAAATAGTACCACTGTGGAAGGCTGAAGAACCTTGAAAAATATACACTTGTAAACTTGAAGAGGTCATCAAATTAATAGTTGGCTTTTATAGTGAAAAACTCAAGTTAGATACTTGAGGACTAAATGTGGGCTTCATTATAAGCTGAATCAATATAAATCTGCTGTGTCATTTTCTTTCTCTTCCTTACTTTAAAATTTTCACATTATAAGTTTTCAATAGACCCCTTCAGTTTTACGACAGGCTCTTTTTCTTTTTATATTGCAAGAATTTTCTTTCAAAAGTTAGCAGGCTCTTATCGTTTTGAGCATTAGCAGACTCCTTTCAATTAATTAGTTCCCTTCTATTTGAGCGTTAATGTTAGACCCCGAATTTTTTTTTATGATATTATTAAACATGAATTGTGATAATTGTGGTATTTTGTTTTAGTTTGGTTAATTTGGGAAGATTATGGATAATTAGGGTGAATTGGAGATATTTGAGAATATTAGATAAGTATAGGTTAATTGTGGTTTATATGAGGGTTAGAGGATTTATAGTGTGTAAGGGTTGAGAAGTTAGCTTAACTTTTTGGGCTTTGGCTTATTAGAAGGGGCCCAAGCCCTTAGGGTTTAAAGAAGAGAATTAGAAAGGAGAAAGGAAAAGAAAGAAGAGAACGAGAAGAGCACGTCGTCGGTGGAGAGGAAGAGAGGAGAAGAAGAGTTGTGCGATTTTGAGTTTTCCAACAGTGTGGAAGCGATTTCTGGTATGTTCAGTTCCCTTTAGACTTGGTTTGATGAGTTTTAATCTTAGAGTATGTGGAATCCGTGAGAAATCGAAGGTTTAAGGGTTTTAAGGTGAAAACGGTGAGATCTCTTGGGTTGATGCGTTTGTGTTTGATTTTTGAGTTGATAGTGGGTTAGAAATGTAGCTTGAGAACTGATCTATCGTTTGGTAGGGTTGTATTTGGATTGGGAGAGGATTTGAGTTTGGAAAAATGCAGAAATCTGAGTTTCGGAGTCGCAACTCCATTCGCACGTCGTGACGTGTGCAAGAACACGCCGCGGTGTGTGAATTATTTTTGCAGACGCCGCGTGCACAAGGTGCACGTCGCGGCGTGCACAAATGGACGTGCACGTCGTAGCGTGCAAGTGATGAGCACGCCGCGACACGTGCATAGGTGCACGCCGAGGCGAGACAGGCCGACGCCGCGGCGAGCAGGGTCCTTGTCGCGGCGAGACCCCTGTTTTTCCGAAAATGAGATTTTAGTATTTTTGAAGATATCTTTCGGTGTGGATGTCCAATTGAGGTGATTTTAGACTCGTTGTGATTTAGAAATTGAGGATTACGAGTTGTATGAGAAGGGAAGTCGGAAATTGTTTCGAAGGATTCGGGAATTTAGATGGGAG
>JANJEY010000234.1:12807674-12820372 GCA_024703695.1 Erythroxylum cataractarum | reverse complement strand
CTGAACAAGGATAACGAAAGTCAATAAAGCTTAGGTTCCTGAAAAGCTCCAAGATGGGGATCGATCGATGAAGAATGTGTATCAAGGAAACAAAACATTTATGTGTGACCAAAACATCTTTCTTGCACAATACATTACTCACAATTGTCTTCATCATCTTCCGCTTTGACCAAAGTAAACATAATATATAAAACCTATATTTATGGATCGATCTATTAAGTCATACTTGAATCTACAGTAATGTTTGAAAGGATTGATTCTTTCTCTACCTTATCTTCTTTGATTAGTTTCCTCGATAGTTCAGAAACCTCTCTTAATATATGTTTTCTAAAACATATGAACAACCAACTAATATGTTTGTTGTTGCATTTTATTTGTAAAGGAGCGAGGGAAAAGATCTTGGATCCATTTGAGATCAACTCTTTAATATCCAATAACTATTATCTTAGAATCTTTTTATTGGACTCAAATCCACAAATGACATGGGCCATTAAATAATCTAACAATGTCCTATTTGACTTATGTTACGACATGATGATTCAACAATAAAATTTTAAGTGCACACAATACATATAATCGATCAAGTTATCCTTAATTGAATTAAGATGATGAGATCATAACGATCACAAGTTACACAACATAATTCCTTCTATGTATCATATGATCAACTCAACTCACAAAACTTTAAGTGAATAATTTTGTCATTGTTATCTCACATAATAATTATTTTATACAACATAATATGGATAACAAGTAAGTGAGCAAAGATATGATTGTAATTGAATTCACAAGTGTCATAACAAATTGAGCAAAACAATTATATGTATATATACATGTTATAAAACTATGCTAACACGGACTTATCTATAATGCTCATTCATTCAACATGGCCAATAAATATTTTGGGTGGTAAACCTTTAGTTAACGGATCCGCTATCATTAGATCAGTACCAATATGTTCAATTGACACTTTTTGTTTTTGCACATTTTCTTTCATAGACAATTACTTTAAATCCATATGTTTCACACCTTTTGAATATTTGTCAATCTTAGAGAAGAAACAACAAAATTATCACAATAAATTCTTAACGGTTTATTAATCCTATCGACAATGCCAAGACCTAAGATAAACTTCCATAACTACAATCTATAAAACGTGGCCTCAAAGTACACCATAAATTCAGCCTCCATAATGAAAGTAGCAACGATATACTACTTTCCACTTTTCAATGAAATTGCTCTTTCAACTAATAAGAACATATAACCGAATGTAGATTTTCGTGAGTTTACACAACCGGCATAATCTGAATCCGAGCAACTTATTACTTCAATATGGATTGATTTTCTATATATAATCATATAGTCCTTTGTGCCTTGTAAATATCTAAGAACTCTCTTTGTAGCTTTCCAGTAGTCCATTCCAGGATTGTTTTGATATTGGCCTAGCATTCCGACAACAAAACTACTATTTGGCCGAGTGCATATTTAAGTGTACATTAAGCTCCCAACTACTAACATATAAGGAATAAACTCTATTTCCTTACGTTCCAAATCATTATGTGGACCTTGCATTTAATTAAACTTGTCCCCTTTTTGAATTAGGATTATGCCTGCGAAACACTTTTCCATTTTAAATCTTTGTAATACTTTCTCGATATAACCTTTATGAGATAATCCTAACAACCTTTGTGATCTATCACAAAATAATTCAATTCCTATCATATAGGATGTCTCACCCATATCTTTCATTTCGAAATTATTTGAGAGAAAATTCTTTACATCATGTAACAAAATCATATTATTAGCAGTAAGAACGATATCATCAACAATAGGACTAATATAATGAACTTACTCCCACTAACCTTCATATATATACACCGATCAACGGTGTTTTTTACAAAACCATAAGAGGTAATGATATCATTAAACTTAAGATACTATTGTCGGGAAGCTTGTTTCAGTCTATGTATTAACTTCTTTAATTTACACATTAATCGTTCCTTTCCCATGAATTTCAGCTTACAGCTAGATTTGACATATGTGTTACATGATCATGAATAAGTTGTGACTAGTTAAACTTTTTAATCATCAACTCATTCTTTAAAGTCCCTACTATAAACTTGTCAGCTATATCAGATTGGGAGCATTCCTTAAGCTTCAACACGAATCCCTTTGCATTGTCCATTTTAGGTATTGATGGCTTTACATTTTTGGTGATCATCATTCGCATCAAATTTAAGCTCAGCCTGTTAGACCATTCCCATGTCTCATAATAAGACTCGTCAACTTCAGAACTAGTCTCAGTAGTTATGGTTGCGGGCCTTGCGTCTGAAACTATAGCCAAGTCCAAATCCATTATACCCAGTTAGAACTGGATTTGTTCGGACCAATCCAGATAATTCAGAACATTGAACTTGATTAAGCCATTTCCTAAAGTGAACAAATTGGTTGATGTTACAAACACAACATATAGCCCATTAATGCGTTGAGTAGACTTAAATTGTAGCGACCCGGACTTTGCGTACCGGGTGGGTTTCTTGCGCACCTCAAGAGCCCGCGACCGCTACAGTAGAGCCCGACCTCTACCGCCATCACTCCAGGTATTGTCCTCTTTGGTCACTTGGATGAGTCAACACTCGAACCCAAGACCTCAAGGTTTTGTCCCACTTTAAATGGCTCAATGGTAAGAGGCGTTCGTTTAAAGCGAAAAAAAACCTTGAGGTCTTGGGTTCAAGTGGTGACTCATCCAAGTGCCAAAGAGGACAATACCTGGAGTGATGGCGGTAGAAGCTGGGCTCTACATAAATAGATTCAAACTAATAATAACTTTGATTTTGTATTTAAACTCTCCTTTAGGTGATATTTAAATACATAGTTATAACCTATAATGATGCCACTAAAATTTACTATAATGGACAATCAATCATATATTAGTCAACTTATATGTTATCATTGGATATACAATCATATTAAACAAAACAATGTTAACAAGTCCCTTTAATGTCATTAATTATAAGCAATGGTCCACCTTTGAGTGATCTCTTAGCGTTATAATTAATAATCTCAATTATTCAGTTCAACCTATATGTCATGTTAGCATCATATCATAATGAACAATTGAAACAATCATACTTAAATGATTAATATTTTCAAGTTAAGCTACTTTGGTGATTAACAAGTTTTCCATGCAATAAACATTTAATTGGACAATTATCATACATGATAAAATTTAATTTAATTAGTTTGGTCACTTTGGTGACTAACAAACCATTCTAAATTACCTTAATGTCATGTAACACATTCAACATATAATAAGAAAATGTAATTCCAATAATGGTATAATATAAATGGTCAAAGTACCAATTAAAACATAATATGACACAAAATTATATTATGTATAGCAAACATATGCGCAACTTTTATGCTTATAACCCTAAATTAACTAATTGATTACTTCATTAATTAATTTAAATTATCAATTAATTAAAGAATAATGAGTTATGACCTAAAATAAAATACCTTAGGTAGAACCAATATTCAAACCCATAAAATTAATTAAAAAAATGTATGACCTGACGGGGCACAATACGCGCCTGTCGTTTTCTCTTATGTCATGTGAGGCGCGATGCTGCACACTGGTTTCTTTTTTTTATTCTAACATCTTCTTTCTTTCGTGGATTCTTCTTGCAATTCCTTTCTAGAATCCTCTCTTGGCTTGAGCCAATAATAATGGCATCCATCATTTACTTATTCGAAGGTCAAAACAACAAAATTCCGAGTGTTCCTCCCTCTAAACCCTTGTGAGTTTCTCACACTACATCAATCTATATTTCGCTTCGGTCAAGCATTGAGAATGGGATTCAAGTCTTTAGAAAATTGATGCTTAACGTCTAAAAATAACTTGTCCCATTCCATACATATCAACATCGAAATTCATCAAGAAATTTATAGGAATACAAGAACAAAATTAGATGTTTGCAGTTCGTTTCTATTTTTGGGTTATTGTTTATGGTAGTTCCATTCATGGTAATTCAAGATGTCGTATATGAAGAAAACAATGCCTTTACAAATACAGAAAAACAACCATTCTAAAAGTGAAACGAATAGTTCATGACAGCAGACAACAAATAATGCAACACCTTGGCTCTGATACCAATTGAAAGACATTTACGGATCGATCGATTAAGTCATACTTGAATTTATGATAGTGTTTGTACAGATTGATTCCCTCTGTCCTATCTTCTTTAATTAGTTTCCTTAATGGTTCAAAAACCTCTTTTGATATATGTTTTCTAAAACATACGAACAACCAACTAACATGTCTGTTGTTGCATTTATTTTTAAAGGAGAGTGGGAAAAGGTCTTGGACCCATTTGAGATCAACTCCTTAATACCCAATAACTATTATTTTAGGCTGTTTTCATTGGGCTAAAATCTATAAGTGACATGGGCATTAAATTATCTAACAACCTCAACCCTTTTGTCGCCTTCACCTTATACTCAAACGATTGATTCACCGTCACCACCAGCAACTAAACTAGAACCACCCAGGAAATCACTTGCACTTGACAATAAGGAGAGCGAGGGAAAATCTAAAGAATCGCTTCCGCCACCTCCACAAGTGTTAAAATCGCTTCCGATGATGATGGAAAAAAATGGTCATTTTCATCTACTTTTGTGGAAGAGGAGAGCGAGGGAAAATCTAAAGAAGAGGTGGTGGTTGTTGAGACTAGTGTAAAAGATGTTGAGGAGAATAAGAAGTGTTAAGTGATCGTTTCACCATAATAGCTTAAGATGTTTTGTGAGGCCAACTTAATTAGTTTTATATATTTACTAACATACTCACTCAAGTGAAAGCCCTTTAGGCTTTAAACTTGCACAGATCCACTCTACCTTGTATTGAATAATAGATAGGTGGTAAGATTTGAACTTACGACCACTTGGTCACAAAGGCTCTGATACTATGTTAAGTGATCTTTTTATCACAATAGCTTAAGCTGTTGTGTGAGGCCAACTTAATTAGTTTTATATATTCACTAACAAGAAGAAAGTTCCTCAAACATTGGTTTCTTTCGAGGAAAAGAGCAACAAAGTGTTTACTCTCTCTGATTTCGAGAGAAAAGCTTTGGAAGAACTTAAGTACATAGTTCAAAAAGCTTTCAAGACTCACCATTTCGGTGCTTCATCATAATAAAATGAAGAGACAATCTCTTAAACTACCCCACCAAAAGGAAAATGCATCAAAGGTCGAATCTTTACCAGATGAGATATCGATATGGGGGACTCCCTTTTTCAAGGATGATAGAGCTGATGTGATTTTGTTAGAAATCACAAAAGCTACATTACTGATTTCTAACCTATATACCATCTTAGGGATTTATTATACCTTAAATGATATCATTACCTATGGAAGAAAATAGCTCCATTTTGAATTTTGAAATAATCACTTATTTATCATCAAAATCATTGATACCAAACTTTAAGCTAACTCACCCTACCACATATCTTTTGAAACATAATAATTAATGCAATCATTACTCACAATAATATAAAACTCATAAGACATTAACACCAATGTAATGTGAAACATGCATACAATTTAAAATGTATGAATACTACCTCTAGAACACGCTAAACACAACACATGTATCATAATTATATGTCAACAATCACACCATGTTACAACAATTAAGCATACGTAATCTTCCATAATTGATCAACTTATGTAACATGCAATAAATCATATAAATTGCATTCAAATTCTTAGTAGTAGAGAAAACGCAAATTCTAACAACCCTAATTGACATACACATCTTGTTTTTTACAAGAATCATATCTTTAACTCTTTTTGTTATGAAAAATTGATCAGTTGCTACCTAATTATTTACTAGTAATGATATATAACTACTAAAAAAAATTCCTCTTAAAATTTGTTGCTTCTATACTTCCCATCATTTCTCGGGATGTTCTCTCATCTTTCATATGTTCTTTTCTATAAATTGTTGAATAAGTCTTTAGAATTTCCTTTTAAAAATGGTATTTGATCAACTGTTATCTGTGAAATTCCAATTTGATCAATCAATGTTTAGATTCAATAAGTTGATTTTGCCTTAAAAACTTAGTTTAGTTAACCAATAGCCTATAATTTTTAAAGTACTCCTACATTGCTTAGATCAAATGAAGCTTTAGTTAATTAATATTCTTAGTAAATCTCCAAAACTAATGCAAAAATGTATAAACACTAACCTCAACCAAAATTACTCTATTCTTAATTCCGCTCACAACTAATCAATTCTAAACCTCCCAATATCATAATCATTTTTAGAAAATGATCATAAACTTCAAAACTTCACATATAATAAAGTCCAAACATCCGGCATAAAAATAATCATAGTAATGCATAAATTCGTAGTCTTATATTTTGTTTTTATTTTTAAAACTTTTGTAGCTAAGAAAATGACGTGGGCTTTTGATTTCTATTTTTGTTTTTCAAAGCTAATTTTTATTCATTACACATATATATTTATTAGTAATTACTAGTAAAAATTTATGAATATTATTATTTAATTATTCAATTATACATATTTCATTATATTTTCAAATGTATAAATACACAAATTATTTTGAATTAGAAATTATTAACAATAAAATTACTACAAGAATAAAAATTAATTTCAAAATAATAATATTTTAAATTTATATATTAATTAACTTAAGTTAAACATTTTAAATAAAATATGATAAAATTATTGTAAAATTTATTAATAGATACTATATGGCAAATAAAAATGAGCATTTTATTTAATTTTTAAACTAGTAAGAATTTCAAAATAGAAATTATAGTTACTAGCAATATAAAAGGTAATAACTAGTATTTATAATTTATTATTTAAAATATAATAAATAATTATTTTAGATATAAAACAGACTTAAAAATTAATCATTTGTAAGAATAAAGTGTTACGTGCTATGTAAAAATGTAATTAGTTCTTTTTTATTTGTTATTATTAACAATTAATTTAATGAAGCTATTCAAATATTAACAAAAATTATTTATCTTTAATTATTGTATAGTATAGTTATTATTAATAATTTTTTAAAAATATAAATACAATGACATTAACAACTACAAAAATTTTCATTTAAAAAATAAATTCATGAAAAGCACAAAAAAATAATGAAAGGAAAAGTTCTTTAAGATTTTGTTTCTTATTTTATTTTTAGTTTTTTTTTGTTATTTATGAAAATAGAAAAAAAAGGTTATTTTGATTTTCTATTTTCGTTTTGATCATAACATAATTTCATTATTTATTAACCAAATATTTTTTAGTTGCTTAATATTAAGCAATGATAAAAAGTTATGACGATCATAATTACTTTTTGTAAAATATTTCAAAAATTTTAAAAATACTTTGAAATTTAAAATATTTTGTTAAAATTATTTATAATGAATATTTCCAAGATTGAGTTCATATTAAATATATCTTAATAATAATAAAAATTTTAAAAATAATTTTTTAAAATTGTATTTCTTAAAGATATTATAGTCAATAATCAACTAAGTTTTTATATTTAAAAAATAAAATAAAAATATAAAATCACAAAAAAAATAAAAAGTAAAAAATAAAATGTGGATCAATATATAAGTTTGGAATAAGTAATGCTTTATTATATAAACTTTTAAATTTGTATTTCTCTAGATTTTAAATTTTAATAATTTTCATTAGAGTAAGTAATATACTTTAAACCTTGATAAAAATAGATGAATTATTTTGAAATTGTAATCAAGATAAACATTCAATAAAACTTGATTTTATTTGTCTCTTTATAGGCTTTGTTTCCTTCTATTTTACAATGTTTAAGATAGGACAAAGCTAAATTTTTAATAGGTTGAACGAGAGAGAGAGAAGCCCTTAAAACTCAAACGATGCCTTTCAATTGTTTTTCTTTTATTTGATGAATAATCAATATAAACATTAAAAAATATTATTTTATTTAAAATTTGTCTCTTTTCAAGTGACTAATAGGATTTAAACTTTTTGATAATTAAAATATAAAATATGATCAACTTAATAAAGTCATCGGTGACTTTGAATTTCTCACCTCACTTTTTCTTCTTAAATTGTAGTAGTTTTCGGATCTTGTACAAAGGTTGTAACAGCAAATCCTAGCAAGAGAATGACAATAAATATGATGAATATCAACAAACTCATAAGAAGTATAACTCATAACTCAATATGAACATGTAACTGAACTATCATAAATAAAATTAAAAGTAAATGTTCACTCTGGAGGGTAGTTTAAGGTAAATAACTTGTTTAGTGATCTTGAATATATCCTCCATTGTTTATATGTGCATTGTTTGTTGATTATATGATATGCATCATATTGTTCTTCAAAGTTAAAAGCTTTACCTTTTGAATCACAAGCTTGATAAGTTCTTGACAGGTGATTGTCTGCTTGAAAAGTTCCTGACAGGTGATTGTCCGATATATTCCTGATACATCATAAGACAAGAGAAACAAGGAATAAATAAGTTGAATAATAAAGGCATGTTTTCAAGTCTCAACTTACCTTATTTTAAAAAGAATTCAATCTTTTGAGAAATAATGAAATAAATCCTTACAAAAATTTAATACAAATACTAACTTAGAGTTAAATAGGATTTTATATTAAATTATGTAGTTAAAAGAGACAAATGGAGATTAAAAATTAATTTTTATAAATATTAACGTGTGAAACATTACATCTACGTACAACTAAAACTATTTTAAGGGCTCAATGTAAAAAAAATCAAAATGCGTTTAAAGGTTAAATGAGTGCACGGCTCATCACATAACAATGTTGAATTGACAAAGTAAACTAAGCTAGAAAATTTGACAATAACCTTAAAAAAATCAAAATGTGTTTAAAGGTTAAATGAGTGCACTGCTCATCACATAATAATGTTGAATTGACAAAGTAAACTAAGCTAGAAATTTGACTATAACCTCCCAAAAATCATGCTCAACCTAACGAAATGCTTAACTTGTCGATAACTTATTACAAGTGTACTTTTGCTTCTCATTTTCCACTCTGACACACAAGGCAGGAGGCCTAGAGCACAAGCAGACAACTTTAGCTATGTGAACTGGAGGCTAATCTTATTACATGCCACAACATAGTGCACATTGCATCCTCACAGAGTCAATGTCTCAAACTCCATCGCCAGAAGTGTGTCTCATAATTTTAACTTTAGAACTGCATTTCAAGGCCATACGAGGAACATAGCCAGCCTGTCAGTTAATTTGTCTTAATTTTTCCAATATATCATTTGACCGAAAATGATATATCGGAAATTCATCGTAGCACATAAATATCATCAGCCTTGAATCGTTTTGCATTTCATTATTTATCATTAAGCGACAAAAAGGCATCTTAAAAACGAAGCAACTGACAATAAGAAAAGGCAAAACTGAGATGGACTTTGTTTACTAGTTGGTACGAGAGAAGGAGGAGGGATGCTTAGGTAGTGACAGAGATGAGGATGCTGGGACGCCAAGGACGGTGGCACGACAAGGACACGTGGTGGGACGACAAATGACGGGGCTTCGCTAGGCATAAAGAACAGCGAGGACAGCGACGACAGAGAGAAAAATAGCCAAATGCAATGGAGGAAGGGGAAGGGGAGGGGTTGCAGTAGTTTTAGGTTAAACAAAAATGACATCGTTTGGCGTTTTATTAAAAACGTTGAAGCCAAAGCAAACGATAACGTTTACCTCTTAAAATTTACTGATGGAAATTACCAAAGGAGCGGTGTTCTATTAGTAAACAAAAAACTTATTCCGCCAAGCATTCCTGCTTCTTTACCAATGGGAATTTTCTTCTGTCACTATTTTTCATCAAAAAATTTGTTAAAATAATTTATCTTCATATTTACCAATAGATATTTATTCCATCACAAAATGAAAATTTTCTCAATAATGTTATCGACGAATTGTGATTTTCTATCAATAATTTGATACGATTTCGTTTTTGTCGATAATTTTTTATCGTTAATTACTAATTTTTCTTGTAGTGGTAGTTTCAATAGCATTATTCAACCACGACTCGCTCATCTTCTTCATTTACCCATGCAACTAGCTCAACATGTTCAAGTTATGGTAAGTGATAGTTATTTTCCCCAGGCTGAAGGTTTCATTCCTAACTTACCACTTGTTATTTCGGGTCATCTAATTACTATTCCTGTATGTGCCTTCGCCTTGGGCGCTTCTTGGTTAGCCTGCATAAATTAAATTTTATAGTGGGAAATAATTTATTACATTCCAAGGCTACCAAACTTCTACTCCTCAGGTTGCTCATTTTAATCACTTTTGATGTTTCTATGTGATTGACCAGATTGATGTTGTTTACCTTTTGAAATGTTTATCCTTAATATCTTTAGATGATTTTGTTCACTTTCCTATTATTTCCCTTGGACTTGGTTGCTCGTTTGCAACAATTCTCCTTTGTGTTTCAACTTCCTAAAGGACTTCCTCCTCCTAGATCCCATGATCATGTTATTTCCTTACAAGAGTGTGTTATTGCTGTTAAAGTTAAACTATACAGATATCCTCTTTCTTAGAAGGAGGACATTGAATGTATGGTTAATGACATACTTTATAAAGGAGTTGTTCAACCCAACACTTCCTCTTTTTTGCCCATGTTTTACTCGTCAAAAATAAGGATTGTTCTTCGCGTTTTTATATTGATTATCGTGCGCTCAGTTTTCTTTTCTAACTTAGATTTACGGATTGATTATTACAAAATTTTGGTTCGCCCCTAAAATTACATTTCGTACTCATAATGATCATTATGAATGGCTTCTCATACCATTTGAGCTTACAAATACCCTTGCTAGCTTTTGAAGATTTGAAAATTGATATTTTTTGATCTTGTCTTTGAAAGTTTGTTTTAGTATTTTTCAATGACATTTTTGTTTACAGCCTAGCTTGGTGTACTCATTTAGATCATTTAACATTGTTTCTTAAATGTTTGCAACACCATCAATTATTTGCTAAGTTTTTGAATTGTACTTTTAGACAAATTAATGTTAACTACTTGGGTCATATTATGTCAACCTCTAATGTTGAAATGGACCCTTCTAAAGTGCAAGCTGTAAGGGATTGGTTGTCCCTTCTGCTATGTCTCACAAGCTTTTCTTGGTTTATTTGGGTACTATAGTCACTTCATTAAACGAGATGCTTCGATTTCTGCCCCTTTAACAGGCTTGTTGAAAAGGATAAATTTTAGTGGTCTTCTTCAACACAAGAAGCTTTTGAAACCCTAAACTCTTCCAGATTTTTCCAAGCCTTTCATTTTGGAAACTGATGCTTCAAGCCTCGGCATATGTGTTATTTTAGCTCAAGAAGGGCACCCTATTGGCTATTTTTCTAAGAAACTATCTTCTAGAACGCACCTGGAATCTGTCTATGTTAGGGAGCTTTATACTATCAAGGAAACAGACGTTAAATTTCGTCATTACTTGTTGGGCCATCGCTAGTCATAATTTAGGTAACCAAAATCCTAAATTGGTAGCTTGGTTAGCTAAATTATGGGGTCTTTCCTATTCTATTGAATATAAACTGGGTCTTATTAACCTTGCTGTGGATTCCTTATCTACAGTTTTCTATATGGCTCTCACTGTTTCTTAATAATCTTTTTTATATGACATATATGTTGTGATTGCTTCTTCTCCTTCTTCGCAGAAGCTCAATTCTCAATTTATAGCAACTGTAGGATTTTTTCCTTCTTGAGGTTTTCCCGTTAAGAACAATCTCTTGGTGATTCCTATGGATAATCCTTCTTTTATTCAACGGCTTCTGCAAGAGTATCACTCTTCTTCCATCGGTGGCCATGCTAGTTTTCTTCGTACTTTTATTGGAATCTCTACCTATTTTTTATGGCTTTGTATACGAGCTGATATTCGTCCTTTTATTCACACTTTTTGTGAAGGAAATCACAATTTTCTCCGTAAACCTTCACACAAACTCATCAAACAAAGAACACAATTGGCATTTTTTGGGACAAGAGTGTACGTGTGTGAGAAGTGAAGAAAAGGCTCTAGAGAATTCGAAGAAAGAAGAGAATAGAAATGCTATATGACTAAAGGGTTAAAAAATACAGAGCATAAAAGGAAGTGCTTTAGTCATGCACGTGAGTAGCATATGGACGATAATCACGTGAGCAGCACAAAGCTTAATAAACAAAGCATGGGTTGATAAATGTGAATAAAAGGCAGGAACAAACATCCTCTACTATGATATATAAATATACAAATCCACAGTCACAAGGACACAATGAGCTCGTACATGTATACAATTTTCTGATTCAAGAGAGAAAAATAAGAGAGAGTGTTAGAGTATATACTAAGGGTAGTAGGGAGTTTGTGAGGGAACTCCTGCAGGTGTTTAGAAAACACCTATTCTCTTGTATTCTTCTTTTCTTGAAGCTAGTGAAAACCTCATTGTGATATTGGCCCTTGGATGTAGATAGTTTTCTGCTATCAAGCCAAGTAAAAATCTTATGTATTCTTTACATTTCTGCAACTTTTCATTTATGCAAAAACAAGTTCAAGTATCAACCATCATTAGTCTTGTAATAAAACAACAGAAAACCATACAAAGATCCTAACAAATTGTTATCAGATGAAAAACGCATCTGTAAGGGAGAGATATCCA
>JANJEY010000234.1:12754413-12768635 GCA_024703695.1 Erythroxylum cataractarum | reverse complement strand
ATCACCAATGCCTACCCTACCTTCCACGATGTTGTTTGCGACGTTTGTATTGACGTCGAAGATAGTGTTCTACGACGACAAATTTTCTTTAGCGACGTTTAAAAAACGACGCAAAAGACCTCCTTTTTTTGAAGTCTGAAGAGAAGGCATTGTTTGAAGATTTTTTAAAAAACTTCCTACCACTAATTAAATAAAGGTTCAAAAATTTTGATCCGTTAAATCGTGACCATGAAGGATATAATTACATTCTCTTAATATGAAAAAAGTGTCATGCCACTTAAAGTGGGTATAATATGATTGATTGGGAAGATATGATATGATATCACATATGTTCACTTCGAATTCAAAAAATCTGACATTTTTTTGTTTTTGTGGTGATTGCATGCGAATTATTACTAATCACATGCTTTTCATCCATAGATCGAATGATTATGAGACAGGTGAAATCACTTGTACTCCCAATTGTTGAATGGACAGTAAAAAGCTTTCTTTAACCAATGCCTGTTGGCCTAAGTGGCCAGAACAACAGAAGTACTATTCACTGAAAAGAACCTTAAAGCAAGTAAAAGTAGTATGTCAAATGTTCTTCGTAAAAGATTAGTGACTGAAGTTAAAATTGGAATCTTCTTCAAACGGCATAACGCGATTGCTGCTTAGTAGTTATTATATAAACTCGTATTGAGTACTTTCCAAAGGTAAGAGGTCATCATATGTAAACGAAGCATAGGTTTTAACGTTCAAGAAATTAAAACATATTATCATTGCATCACAATCAGACAAAATGAATTGGTTCACAAAGTCAAAGAAGCGCCAATGGATGTCAAGTGTAAAGACAGAAGAAGGTTACATCTATTAATTATGAGTTGAAGGAGGAATGCTGACCAAACACTTCGATTGCAATTTGAAGGATAACTTAAATTGACTCAGGCAAAGCAACCATGAGTTGGAGTGTTTGACTTAACAATTAGACTAAGACTTTTATATATATGTACCGTTTAAGCCAAAATTATAAATTTTAACAGATTTAATGGATATTAATATCTCATAAAATCAGCTAAAGATTAAATAAAATTAAAGAATTTAAAAATATATTGAATTGAAAAGTTAAAAATTGAATTAAAAAATTGAATAGTTCAAAATTTTACGACATATTAAATTTTTTAATCGTTGCTTCTAACATCCTTCAATTGAGCCGCTAAGCTTATTAATTTTCAGAAAATATTCATCAATATATAAACATACTTAATTCCAATAAATAAAATTACGATTAAACATTTAACACTAATCGAATGTAATCCGGCCATATATATGTATATATTTATCTCCACTTAATTAACTTTCATCCATTGAAACGTGTGTGGTAGGTGTTTAACAAAAGTATACTATTAGCTAAATGCTAGATTCATTTATTGGATTAATCAGCAGGTGCTTTTCATCGTCCTCTGCTCATGTAAGATTGAGTGTACTTATCGTGTAATATTAGAACCAGATATTTTTGTGTTGAATCCAAAATTTACATACACTTAGTGAGAAGAAAACACACTTAATTATGCTTTACGTTGGTTGTCTTGCCTGCAGAAGCATGAGTAGTGGCTTCAATTATGGTGGCTGGTTATGGAAATGATGACTCTACTTAAATGAAACAACCTCTGGCATTAGCTGAAAAGTTTTCTGTGGAAAGCGTGAGATGAGCAGACATTATAATACATATGGGACCTCTCTGCATTAAAATCCCAACCATTACGGGTTGATGTTGGACCTTGTTCAACCATTAACACACACAACTTATGTTTCGAACTTTTGAGTTTTTGTTGTATAAATGATGTGTAGAAATCACACCACACCAAATGGTCGAGTGTGGCATTGTTTTGAATTTATGATCAAGATCGGCTTTTTGAACATGAAATCTCTCACAATGTCAGTACCAAACTGGGACTGGGTCACTCCATACCTATCCTTTTCTTCACAAACAAAAAACGGCCAAGGCGCATGAACATGCCCCTGTTCCCTGTAACACAAACTACCTTACAATGAATGCAGTGCAGAGACATGCAAATTGTGAGGCCCCTGCAGCTTTCTAGTTAATAACAAACTATCATGTTCCTCCTATATACTGTATTCTAATAATATTTTTAAAAAGAAATACTTCATCTGATTCATAATAAGAGTCGTTTTAGAAAAATACACGCTTATTAAGAAAACTAATGAAATTATAGACATACCCTTGCAATAATTAGTATGTGAGAGAAATTGCATATATTAAATTGTCTTGAAATTGTGATCTGTATAATTAAGATGAGAGAAATGAAATGTTAATTTTGGAAGAAAAATTATAAACATGCATACAAAGTCAATAATGACAATTATTTTGAATAATTAAAATGTATCTAAAACGACACTTATTATGAATCGGAGGGAGTGTTAAATAACCTAAATTTCAATATAATCAGTTAAAAGTATAAGTCAAGACTCGAAACACTGTCATGTCCTTTTCATCTGAAATTAATAATATAAGCCAAGTAGGTGCACCTGTTACAATTTAGCTTATACCATCATGACTTGGAGAACCTTCAGCGTTATGATAGTTTCATGTCTTGACTGTATCCATTCCACGTATAGTTTAGTTGCAAGCTCCTGACCTACATCACCCTTAATAATGGAAGTAATAAATGGTCCTCATATAATTATTAAACATGTTGCCCAGATTCCATGTCAAGTGAATAAATTTAACCTTTCCACAGTTTCGTCTTTTAGAGAACTTCAGATCAGATGATGTTCTCTAGATCCACTTCTTCCTGCCCTACTCATTAAATGTCACTTACTCTCAGGCGTTAGCACTCGTGAAACACCGACACCAATATTAACTTCAGTGCAAGATACAATTCAACACGATCGATCACGCCATGAATATGGCACATTACATTATATATTTTTTATTTTCTTATAAAGTACAATTAACAATTCAATGGTAGATCCAAAAGTTAAGTCTTCTTTTTCTTTATAACGATGAAAACAAACAAGTAGTTGAAACCTTGAAATTATTACTGCTTAGAGAATCCTTATTGATAGTAATTGAGAGCTCAATTCATAATGGAAAAAAGTTTAGATCAAGTGTATTTCTAAAGATCATTTAATTAGTGAACTAAGTCCTGGGAAAGTCATTAAAGATCATTTCTTCACATTTGATCAATGTTTTAAAAATCAGAAATTAAACTAATAAAATAATATGCTTAAGTTTTAAAAGGTTCAACTGATATTAGACCGTTATAAATTTAGCTAAATATTTAATAAAATTAAAGAATTTGAAATGTGATTGAAAGATGTTCTTGTCCATTTAGTATGTGTATTTAGTATAGTATTAAACAAAGTTAATAGTTAAGTTGATAGTTAATTAGTATTAAATAATAAAAACAATAATGAGAAATCTTTTAACTCTTATTTAGTTATTATATAATTTATTTTGTATACAATTAATTAAAATATTTTATATTTTATAAATAATTAATTAAAATTTGATGATTTATACAATTATTAATTTTTAAATAGTTATGAATGATTTTTATGACAAGAATAAAAGTATAAATGAGACAAAATAAAATAATTATTAAAGAAATTAATATAAAATATCGTAAAATATGATTTTGATGATAATATCTTAATAATATTTTGATAATAACTTCTAATAATATCTTTTATCTCGAAATAAAAATGTAGGATTGCTTAGGATTCACTCCTATTATTCTATATTTTATTTATTAGAATAAAATTCGCAATTCTTATTTTCAACTCTTTATTACTCGTTACAAGACCTTGAAGCATATATAATATAAAAAACAATGTAATTATTGGGGCCAGATGATTTGTGGACCTTTCAGGTTGCTCAATATTTTGTATATATGACCATGACGCCGTGTGACATTTAGGCATATATGTATTATGATTTATGAGCAGCAGCAAATGGAAAACAAGGCAAGCATTTTGTGGAGTTTTATATTTTTTTTTGGTAATTCTGAAAAAAAATCAACTAATAAGAACGAGATATGTACATAGCGGTCTTTTATAAGTGCCTCAGGGACACACAAGCAACAGCCGATTAACAACTCAAAACAGAGACAAGAGTCATCCTGCCTTAAAAGGAGGACCTCCCATGACAACTCAAGAAGATAATACAAGCGCAAGCAAAATTAAACCCAATAATAAAATAATGAGAGTGCTCAAACTAGCTGACATTCAAACCATTAAAGACTTCCAATAAGCAAGACATTAAGTATGATCTTTACCCCTCTTTAATTTTGTGGAGTTTTATATTATCATGTCACAATCTATCACGGTCCCTCACGTTTGTGTTCTTTTATCTTTAAACTAAACCTCAATCCAATCTTCATCTACATTTCAACTATACATTCAAAGCCATGGTAATATTCTTCACATGTTCTGTGTCATACCTCTTCTTTCCAATCCAAAACTAGCACCTATTCAAAACCATATCCATATGGGTTCGGTAGTAATCATATCTTAAACGAAATAAATACGCTGATGTCTACCATTGCCGATGGCGGTCATAGGACAAATATCCAAATTTAATATAGCTTGTTTTTGATCCAGTCTAAGCAATTCATTTCAAATTGTTTTAATCAAGCACGAAACCTCAATTAAACTATATTTATCTCAATTTAAAGAAGTTCCAAGATTATTGATGTATCTAAAATCAATCACTAAGATCATGATGATGTATAGAGAAGAGAAGACTACCCCTATTATGTTGCTTAACATTAACCCGTTCCGAACGCTAACAATTCGTTTAGAAAGGTTAGTAGAGAGACTGTTTACGAATAACCTAAGAATATCATTAGTTATATTTATTGAGATAATCCTACCGAACATGGCTAATCTAGATAGCTACGCCAAAATAGATAATATTGTTGGTCAACATCTTTTGGCTATTGTAGAGACTAGGCCATCCTCCAAGTGAATCAAAGCAAGTAATCATCTAGATAATAACACATATTTCTTGATTGACTCTTAAATCGGATACATATCCCCGACCCTGAATCTGATCTCAGCCCGTTGAAACGAAAGCCCCTTGCAATTTACGAATTTGATACTTTTCCGCGCAAGAACGTGCAGTACAAGTTGATTCTGTGGGCAGCTACGTTGTAAATGGCGTAAAGGGTATCCATAGAAATCAGAAGGCAGTTTTCAAGTATGGGATGTGTTGCTAATGATAATTATTGATGGTTGGTAGGGTCTACTAAGGCTGTATTCTTATAAATTATGAAAATGGCTCTCTTTTTTTTGTTTAAGGGTGGGTGGAGACAATGATTAGAGACCAAACCTTCGGATCCCTATTCTCTATCCTTCCTTGCTTTGATAGAATCAAGAAGAAAAGAACAGAACAGGCACAGATCAGAAAACACGACAGAATTTAAAACCTCAGCTCAGGCTCAGCTTTATTGTTACAACAAGTCTGCATTCTCTGTCGCTTTTTGGTTTGTGTGCTTCAACGCAGTTACTTTACTGCCGCCTCCTCCATTTCAAGGAAAAGTTAAATGATTGAGGTCAACAGTGAAAGTTCATGAAATTGAATTCCGATGTCTTTTACTGTCAGCACAGAAGCAGATGGACGGGAATAGCAGAGGTTGCTCCTTTTGTACCAGAAAAGCATTTATAGAGATTGGGAAAAGATTGAAAAAGAGGAGTTCAGATCTCCTGTTTTTATTATGATATCTTACTGTGTTTAAAGAACCTTAATTATTTATTTATATAAGTCTCGTATAATTTTTACGTGAGTTCCACAAAATAAATAGCTGAGATTTCATAAAATAGAATAAGACAGGATAATATTGGATAGAAGACAAGTTAAGGTTTCCCGCATTGTCCAATGTTCTCCCTTTTCTTCGCATGAAATATTGTGTGTAGTTTAGTGCTTTTCAAACTCTTTTACCATTTAATTTTACATTCACGCCAAAACAAAGCAAAGTGTTGTGCATATCCATAGGTGACAAAATATATTGAATCTATAACAGCAGACAAATGAGATGTAACAATGAAACAAAGAAATGTTTGCAAATATACACAAATTTTACAGTGTCAAGAATAAAAAGACAAAAGACTCTGCCCAGACAACGCATTCCCCAACCACATTCTTCTTCATACATAAATGCCTCAAATGTGTGTGTCTCCATTCAAAGGCTGTCATTGAACTTGTATCATCAAATGCAACAAGAAACAAAAACCCCTCAACAGACTAATGATATAAAATTATATAAAGATTTACGAAACAAATTTGAAATTTTTGAACTTTAATAGACTTTCATTGAAGAAAAGAACCCTTCGAAATTCTGTAAGTAAGCCCCTAAAAAGACTTTGGTCATTGCAGCTCATTCTGATATGGGTTTGAAAAGACTTTGGTCATTGCAGCTCATTCTGAGATGGGTTTAGTCTTGGATCTGTAGAGAAGCTTCTTCTTCTTGGAGGTTTGGTTATCAATTGTAAGCACTACCTTGCCTGCTTCTCCAATCTTGAAGCTGTCAGATATCACAGGCTCATCTGCTGTAATCTTCCTGGACTTTGATACAATCACAGTATAACCATCCTCTGCAGTAGGTACAAATTCAGCTCCGTAGCTCACTTCATTGCCTATCACTCGGAGTTCCCAAACCAGAAGACATTTCTGCTAAATTTGATGTATTATAATTAGAATCAATTAATATGTGTAATCAAACGGCAAATTTAAGCGGGGGAAGTTTGATTCGTACCTCAGAGATAGAGAAATCTACAGTATGTTTAGAGGTTGCCTTGATAGTGACCTCTGTGACAGCGTCAGAGACACCAAATTCTTGCTCTCCTTCCCTGCTCAGTCCACCATACTGAACTGGTACTAGCTCCGGCGCTATGTATCTGTTTATTGCAAAGCATCAACCAGAGTTGTGAGAAAGCGAAAAAGGTAATCCTCAAGTCCGGAAAAGGGAAACGACATAAAGATAGCACTCCGAATCATCAACGACCATAGAAGAATCCATTAAACCAGCTTGTAATAAAGATGAAACAGCATAAAGAAAGTACTCCGAATCATCAACGAACATTAAAAAAAAAAAAAAGTTCCTCAGAGACCACAAATGAACGAGAACTTACTTGAAAAGGGTTTCAGCAGATTTGGGTGGGCTAGAGAATACAAACTTGCTCTTAGTCCTCTGTGTCAGGAAAGGACTGATCACCCTATTGAAAGCAAGGTACCACCACGGAACATTGATGAACACCTTCAGAAACAATACCTCATATTAAATTCATTACAGAATAAAAAACCAAAACATATACTAAAGAAAAAAGATCATCCCCAATAAAGAAACACATCAATACCTGTTTAGCAACAAATTCGGGATAGTTATCTTGAAGCAGATTGAGAGCCTGATTGGTTACTTGTCTAAGCTCTTTCTTCCCAAGTCCAGGAGAATTCTTAAGATCGTTGACCTGAACAATTGTGGAGATACCCCCAGGATTAAAATCAAGACGCCTGATACTCCTCTCCAAGAACTGGATCCTCCATCGCAAAAACTTCACTCTTTTCTCTTCATCACCAAAGCAATTCTGATACAACTCCTTGTCCTGAAAAGCACCATAAACGTTGTAGCAAACAGGGTGGTTTTCCTTATCAAACCCGTGCATATAAACAAATTTGTCGAACCCATTCCCAAGGTCCTCTTCAAGCAGAGCATCAATTCCAAACTCTTTTCTCCACTTGACGGTGTTCTTCAGCATAGCAAAAGCATCTTTGACCTTGAAATCTCTTGCTCTCAAGAACTTCAAGAGGATCACATCGCTCCTTTCGTCAGCAAGAAGTGGGATACCCCAGATAGAAACCTCCTCTGGTGGCAGAGGAGGATCGGCCGGAGCGGCTTCCTCCGCTGCGGGAGGAGGGGCTGTCTCGGATTCTTTAGGTTTCTCCTCCTCTGTCGTTGCTTGAGCCGTAGAGACTGCAACCACAGTCTCTTCAATGGCCTCCACCGTCTTGGCTCCGTCCTCGTCCACTGCCGTCACCTTCTTCTTCACCTCCTCAGCAACCACAACAGCCTCTGGTTCAGTTTTTGCCTCCTCTTGCACTTGCACTTTCTCTTCCTCCTTTGCTACTTCAACTTTCTCTTCCTCCTTTGCTTCAACTTTCTCTTCCTCTTTTGCTATTTCAACTTTCGCTTCCTCTTCTGCTTCAACTTTCTCTTCCTTTTTTGCTATTTCAATTTTCGCTTCCTCTTCTGCTTCAACTCTCTCTTCCTTTTTTGCTTCAACTTTCTCTTCCTCTATCGCCACTTCAACTTTCTCTTTCTCTTTCGCTATTTCAATTTTCTCTTCCTCTTTCGCTACGTCAACTTTCTCTTTCTCTTTCGGTAATTCAATTTTCTCTTCCTCTTTCGCTACTTCAACTTTCTCTTCCTCTTTTGCCGGCTCCGCGGTCTCCGCTTTAGATTCTTCGGCTTTAGGTTCTTCAGAAGCAGCGGCTTCCTCCGCCGCCGGCTTCTCTTCCTTTGCAGCAGGAGGAGGAGGAGGAGGAGGAGGAGGAGTAAACTCGTGCTTGTTAAGAGCTTCTTGGATGAACCGTTTGAACTCATCAAGAGCTTTCTTTTCTGTGTCAGGAAGCTCACCCGCGATATTACTCTCTTCTTTGAAAGACTCCGACTGGGTCATAGTGGTCTTTGCTTTTTCATCAGACTCGACCACAACCGCTTCCTCCTGAATTGGCG
Source organism: Erythroxylum cataractarum (assembly GCA_024703695.1). Classification (NCBI taxonomy): domain Eukaryota; kingdom Viridiplantae; phylum Streptophyta; class Magnoliopsida; order Malpighiales; family Erythroxylaceae; genus Erythroxylum; species Erythroxylum cataractarum. Next base: position 12,759,900 of record JANJEY010000234.1, on the reverse strand, counting down.
CCGCCACTTTCTCAGGCTCAGGCTCAGGAGCCGGAGTAGTTTCAGCAACAGGCTTCTCCACCTTGACTTCAGCTGCGGGGACTGGTGCAGCTTCTGGCTTGGAAGTCTCTTCAGCCATAGTATAACTGCAACTCAAGATTGAGACAGACAGACAGAGAGGGAGATAGAGATAAAGAAAGAGAGTAGCTTGTGGGCGTCTTAAGACAGAAGGTGCGTAATGTTATTAAGGTTGTGTGTCCGTTGAGAGAAAGAATATGAAGCATGAACAAAGGGAAAAGACCAGGAAAGGGTTTATAAAATAGAAAGGAATATACAGAGAAGAGAGAGAGAAAAGTCTTAGAGAGAAGGAGTGAACCAGTCTGTCAGAAACAGTTTGCCAGCTGGTACACCACTCAGGGAGTGGACCCCATCACCAACTTCGCATAATATTCGCTTTCACCTTTGGTTTTTCTAATCCAGTCTCTTCCTTTCTCAATCATCACCCTCCATTTATTTATTATATTTTCTTAACATTTTTGTGAACAATAAATAATCGTGTAATATGAAAATTATTCTTAGCAGTTAATACTGTCTTAATCAGGCAAGCAAAACGTTTTTGGTGGGCGTAACCCAAGCATAGCCGCAAAATAATGGCACAGACAAACAGAGCATTACAGCTTGGCTCGTAATCATTGGCCTCAGGTTTCTGTTCCTTTTCGAAAAAATAGCAATTACTTACCCAAGATTTGGGTGAGTCAGTAACAAACTCTATGTTTAAGTGAGATCGTAATTTTAAATCCTTTTTTTATATATAGTTGTTTAAAATTTGAAATCAGAGTATTCCCTCACGCAAAGAACTTATTTAATTTGAGCAAGAATCAGTAATAGTTTAAAAATATCTTACTTAGAACATCTCGGAAAAAAAAAAACAATTATTGATTGTTATGACAACTCCTAAATTCAATTCCTCGCTTTTGCTTCAGCACACCCAAATTCTGAATTAGGGTGTATGATCCGTTTTCTAACATTAGTCTCGTTTCACACTCTTTGTCATGCCTGAATTTGGGTATTTGAACTGTTTTCTAACATTGGTCTCGTTTCACACTCCTTGTCATAACCTAAATCTACGACAGAAGACAGTTGGCAATGAAATTTGTTGTCTTATTGTCGTAAGTAACGAAAATATCCCCATTCCCACTTTTATCCATCAACAACTCTATCTCGCCATGTGTGTCCTGCGTCAAAACCCAGATGTGGCCATTGCATTACCTGCTGGCACGGTAATTCGTATTTTCTCCTTAATATGTACGTAGTTACTCTGAATCATATACGCAATCAATAAGACAAGTAGTATAAATTAACTGCAACAAACGTATGAGCTTAAAAGCAAAAGAAGGTGTTATATATAACATGCATGCTTATGAGGTCATAAGCGAGTAAACAATTCACCTACATTACATGCAGACTTGGTTCTAAGGATTGATTAGTATATTATTATTACTTACTCATCGCACTTACCCAAGTGCTTTAAGCATACATTTTATTGGGTGAAGGGGAAAGAACTCATCAGTATGAACTATACATGCAAAACATGACAAACTCTCCTTTTCTTCCCAAGCCCCACCTCCATTAATGGTGGAATCGTTTATCCAACACAGTGACCGTAAATCCCAAGCACCATACGACTGCAGATTAATTATTGGAGCAGTTAAATTTGTTTGCAATAGCAATTGATACACGATTTATAAATGTTAACCAGTAAAAACTACGGAGAAGTAGAAAGAACAGTGACAATCTTCTGTTTGATTTTATGCTTTTAATTTAAAATATATAGGCCGGCCTCTCTAAACTTCTAAAACTTTACTGAAATTAGGGTCACATTCATTCATTCATCTCCATAATCAACAAAACCGGCATGCACGTAGCAAAAGTTGCCATTATGTTTGAGGCAAGGTGCCTACTGAAGATTTTATTCCGACCCTCCAAAGTAACTATATATTATATTATTATAACAAAACAGGGTGTACTCCTCGACAGGGCTGTATAATTTTGGATTGACACGTGTCATTAGCCCAGAACAGCCTGTCATCAGATCACAAGTCTTCTTTCTTTGATAGCTTCTCGTCTTTGGTTCCGATCGTGTCTGTAGAAAGAGCCGGCTTGATTCTATTTCTATATTAACATCGGACCCACATTTGTAGGCCTGGTTGTTCTCTGATGATTCCAAAAGCAAGCCTAATCTGTTTCCCAATTTCTCTTTCCTGTCACTTTATCTTGATTTCCTTCTCCGTATAAGAACGAAACATGGACAGAACATAACTTAGGACGAAAGCCTAAAGGAGTACACCTCTGTGCGGACCACTTGAGAAATTTAAGGAATAGTTGTCAGAAAGAAGGGTTACTCAGGGAACTGTACATAACTTGGTTCGACCCTTGTTTGGATGGCGAGAAAACGAGGGAATGGGTTCAGGAGAGGAAAGATGTTAAATTTTTTATATAATTGAGCCTAAATAAATTGAGTATATACAAACTCAAATGAGATTTTATCCTAAAATTAATTGGTATTAGGAGGAGTAACTCATTAAATTTATAAATATGCTCATGGTCATGTATTCTTTCGACGTGGGACAAAGTCTGACTTATATTTCAACAAAAGAAAAAATGAGTTATTAAAAAGGGAATTAAATCTTTGTTTTTGGGTTGCTAATGGTATATTATCCTGTATTGAAAAGGGTTGCCGGCGATAGAGCCGGAGGCCAATGTTATGATGGTAGGGAACAACCTTTTCATTAGCCGTTCATTGGATTGTTTTGTGAGAAGTAATAATTGGTTGCCAGTGACGTCCGGAGCTTATTTTGTCCTGTTCTTTGGTCTTATTCTTCCTTCCAACTTGTACTTAAAAACACAAAACAAAAACATTCCTTCTTCTAATGGGATCTTGCTTTTGTTATTAGGATAGGAGCCTTTCGGCCTATCGTTCGATGCTGTATGTGCTAGTTGCGTTAGCTTTTTGACATTTTGTATCCATTGATTAGGAAACAAAATTGTACTTCGGGTTGATTAGAAGACAGAGAAAATGTAAAGATTCTCATTTTATTCGTTTAGATTTGTTAAATCACCGTTTCATAAACCCCCATTTAATATGGTATTAAAGTCTTTCTGATTAATTGATCGTGAGTTCAAATCTTACCACCCACCTATTATTCAGCACAAAGTAGAGTAAATCTGTGCAAGTTTCAAACCTAAGAACTTTTACTTAAAAAATGTGTTAGTGAATAGCAATTAAATTGACCTCATACGACAGCTTAAGCTAGTAAAACAGTTACTTAACAAGATTAAACAAATCGAGATCAGATCCTCTGTTTCAGTTAATTAGCTCTTTTAATTAGCTCTTATTTTATTTTATTAAATCTCATCAACACATTTACGTAGAGTCGATATAAATTTGTAGATTAGATTAAATGGCACAGAATTGGAACATTCCAACGAAAACACCCTAACAAAAACGGGGTGCTCCAACCCAAACCAACAGACTTTGTGAAACTAAAGCATTAAAATACCTTTTAGTTTACTAAATAATATTAATGGAAAAAAGTAAATTCCTCCATAAATCAAAGAAATCAGAATCTGCACGTAAGTCTTAGAAAATTTTGGGTTCTTCCATAGGCTTGATAGATACAACTCAAGTCATATCAACCATAATAAATGATAAATCGTTTTTTAGTATCAGGCCCATGGAGCTTCGTCAATACCATAACCCTTTAGACTCTGGAGTTGTTGTTGATCCTGAAAGTACATTTAACTAGATCATTGAAGTTTTTCAATTCCATATTATATCGTCCTTCAGTTTTTCTGTTTTATTTACAAGGATAATGGTGAAAGAAGATAGCCAACGAAGCGGGCCAGTTTATTCACGTTGAGTCCAAATTCTACAGTTGTCACAATTTTGGACGCAGGCTGGAGTACAGAGTCCTGTAAATGATTTCTTAGCACGTAATAGTAGGAAAAAACAGAGACATAGGGATCACTACAACATAGAAGAGTTTTGACGACCAAATATAAGGTAGCTGAAAGAAATTAAATTGTCGTAAAAACTGTTTAACGACCAAAAAAAAAAAAAATTGTCGAATCAATATTCGCAAAAACCAGGTAGCTAAAAATTATCTCTAACGATTTTAAAGGAATCGTCGCCAAAAGGTTATGCTATGATCATCCCTTCGCACTAATAAAAATAGGCGAGGAGAAGAGAAATAGTTGCAGATGGGTTATTTGCCACCTTTACTTTTGGTGGGTAAAGGTTATTGGCTATGATAATGTAGGAGTAGGTAATAATGTTTACTGATAATTTATTTTTATAGCAGAATATGCTTACCTACAAAAATTAAAGCGTAGCTAAATGTTGTTAGAGACATTGTAGAAAGCGTAAGTAAAAAAAAAATGGTGACAATTTTATATTTATAGCTAAAGACTTTTGGTGACGAATATTTATTTTAATTTTAACTTCCCTATTACTAATTTAATTTTTAATTATAATTATTAACAATATTTTTAATTCAATTTATTGTTTTTAACATGGTTTGAAATTTAGTCACATTTTGTAATTATTGTTGGTGACATAATAAATTAAAATAAAAATTTTCATAATTAAAAGTGAAATGCATTTTATACAAAAACATGTAATTACAATGTTAATTACAAAACTTAAGAAAAAAATTAATGAACAAACTAAGATTTATCATCGTCACTACTATTGACATACTGTGACCCAAGTATTTGCTTGACCATCTTTTTAAGCCTAGTCAATTATTTTTAAGTACGCTCTAGTTTTTGCTCATTACGTTATAATTTTTTTAGTACTATCTAATTTTTCTTTATTATATTGTAACTGGGCTTTAAGCGATCGGTTCTCCTTTTGAAGCGTCGTTACATATGCTGATCGTGATGATAAAGAACCAATTAGCTTAGAGCCATGCCCAAGGCCTTTGATATGCCTTCATCTTGTACCAAGGACATTGTTGTAAATGTCATCCACATTAGGCTCATCCCTGTCCTCTGCAATAACTCTTGCATCTTGTCCTACAATTTAATACAAAAAATCAAGATATAATTCAAATATTATTACTTAATATTACATAAATAAATAAACTCCAAAATTAAATTTTTTAATACTTATATGATTATTTTGTGCCTCTTCAGACGCCCAGCCTTTACCTTCCTTGTAGTGTGTCAACTTGTAGAGTGTGATCTTATCACACTCTTCTCCATGCAGTTGAGTCTAACTCTGTTATATGAATTAAAAAAAATTGAAACACAATTGATTATATTGTATTAACTAATAGAATAATAACTTCTAAATATTACATTTACAAATACTTGTCGTACGACAACAAATAATTTGGAGTCGGTATTGTGAGGAGTTTTCATTTTTTTCTCACCTTAGCTTTCTCACACTTTTTCTAAATAAAGAAAAGAAATAATCATTAAATGTAAAAACAAAATTAATGGAAG
>JANJEY010000234.1:12711745-12726809 GCA_024703695.1 Erythroxylum cataractarum | reverse complement strand
GAAAAAGACTTTGATGGGCTGATTAAATTATTAACTCATATTAAGCCTTATGGACTGGTGAAAGCATGCATATATGAGGAGCCTCTTATCAGTCACGTGCCCAACACAACTCCAATGGGGGCTATTCAATTTCCATCAGTCTGGGGTAACTTTACGTCTAATAATGATTTGTTTTTATGAATAAGAAGTTACAATTCGTAGGCAATGAGGAGTCAATTCGTTATAACTTTCCTTTGTCACAACTTTCTGTATTTACTTTGCACTTTTTTGTAAACAGGTCAAGAAAATTATATAAAAAGTTTTGAGAACTTCTTGTCAATTTACAGTTGGAATGTTGTAGGGTTTTTATATGGTTTCCTAAAAACATATGGGTTTTGAAAGTAGTCCTAAAACTTTCATCAAATTGCTCGTTGTTATATAGTTCTCTTTATCGCTAGATTCTAACCACTTGCTACTTTTTTGCCCATATCTCATCAACTATTCATCTCCATGACACCACACCAATCTAGAAATTAGACAAAATTTCTCACAATTTTCGTTCAAATCTGAAACTTTAATTCCCAGTGGATTCTCCATAAATCACTAATCAATTCACCTACAATTTCCTAACGCCCAACCACTTTCTTTCCCAACACCAATACGCCATCAAATTTTGGTATTATAGCCCAAAATGACATTCTTGAACCCACCCACATCATGTCTGCGAATTCACCAACAAATCCCACAGCTCGAGAAGAAGCATTATTGAGACAAATTGAGACCCTTCAGCTTGAAAATAGGGCTTTTAAGGCTAATGAATTAGCCTTTAACCCGTCCACAAGCCATCCTTGACCACCTGATAATTTTCTACCTTCACAAAACACTCACACCACTCTCCATGATGATTATGACGCTTTTGTATATGAAAGTCATGTGCCGGAAGAAGGAGATGCTATGATAGGACGAGGGAGAGGTCATTTACGAGCTGTCCACAATATTACTCCTTAATTTCGGACAAAAAGACAAGAGAGAGATGAGGCATTCAATTTCAAAATTGAAATTCTGAAATTCCATAGGGAAATGAATCCAAATAACTACCAGAAATGGCTTCATTCAATTGAGAGGGCTTTCGACTTAAGGGAGACTTTGGAGGAGAGGAAAATGAAGATTGTGGCCTTGAAACTCAAAGGACCAGCCTCCTATTAGTGGGAAAATATTCAGAGAAGGAGGGTTAGAGAAGGGAGACCAAGAATCAATACTTGGACTCGAATGAAGGAAGAAATGGACTTTGCATATATGCCTCTACAATATAGGCAGAATTTGGTTGATAAGATGATTGCGCTCACTCAAGAAAACAATTCAGTGGAGACTTATATCATGCAATTTGAAGAGATGATGGTGAAATGTGATATAGAGGAGGCCGAAGAAGTGACAAATGCTAGATTCTTGAGAGGGTTGAAATAAGAACTTCGAGATATGGTACGTCTTAATTACTATGACACTTATCATGAATTGAAAAGACTTGTCATGCGATGTGAAATCAATTTACAACATGCCCAAACCAGAAAATCATTTGTGCCTAGATATGCCATGACTCCTTTACCCCAAAAACAAACTCCAACATTTGCTTCCAAATCAAACTTAGCCCCTCCTTCCATCACCACACCACACAAAACCTTCACCACTCCACAAAAGACCTTTACCACTCCAAATCAAACCAATCCGAGACAAGCGTATACACCTCAAACCAACACTTGTTTTAAGTGTCAAGGCTATGGTCACTTTGTAAGTGAATGTCCAAACTGAAAGGTTTTGACTTTGCAAGAGATTGCTGAAATTAATGATAACGTGAGTAGAGAATTGTTTTTTAATAAAGAGGGACTTATTGAAAATGAGCAGGGTAGTGATGAAACAATAGAAGCTAATGGAGAGAGTATAGAAGGGGAGATGCTTGTATTACTTCGGCTTCTAAACAGTGAGAAAGAAGAAGATGATTGGAAGAGAAATTACTTGTTTCATACAAGGTGCAAAAGCAAGGGAAAGTGTGTAATGTAATATTTAATAGTGGAGCTTGTGAGAATGTTATTTCCAATGAGATGGTGAAAAATTGGGTTTAAAAACCGAACCAATTCCCAATCCATACAAGCTGACTTCGCTTGATTCAAAGCATGAGATAAGAGTCAACCAAAGATGTTTAGTGCCATTTGCAATTGAAAAATACGAGGATGAAATCTAGTGTCATTTTATTCCCATGACGGCTTGTCACTTACTTTTGGGAAGACCGTAGCTGTATGATAGAAATGTGGCGAATCAAGCAAGAGCTAACACTTATTCCTTTATTCATAGTGGGAAGAAATTTCTACTAACTCCAATGAGACCGAATTACAAGAAGAAAGAAGAAGAAACAGGTTTGCTTACCGTGGATGAGAAGAAAGCAATTGTGGAGGAGCTGCCATCATATTCACCACTTGATGTTGAAGATGTCTAGCAGCCAAAGATGTCCATTCCAGAGGAGATACAAAGCTTGATTGATGAATTTGTTGGTGTTTTTTTCAAAGAACTTCCAAAAGGTTTGCCCCTTTTAAGAAGTGTTCAACACGAGATCCAATTCTACAAAGATGCTACTATTCCCCATAAACATGTTTATATAATGAGTCCCAAGGAGAATGAAGCGCTTCAAAATTGTGTTGATGAGCTGCTAGAAAGAGGCTTCATTAGGCCTTCAAAAAGTCCCTATGTTGTGCTGGCGTTTATTGTACCAAAAAAAAGGGAAATGGAGAATGGTGATTGATTCAAGGGTTGTTAACAAGATCACAATCAAGTATAGGTTTCCTATTCCTAGACTTGATGATATGCTAGACTATCTCCACGATGCAAAGGTTTTTACAAGACTTGATCTTATAAACAATTTCCATCAAATCCGAATGAGAGAAGGTGATGAGTGGAAGACCGCTTTCAAAACCAAAGATGCTTTGTATGAGTGGCTAGTGATGCCTATGGGGCTGTCCAATTCTCCAGCAACGTTCATGAGATTGATGAATGAAGTTCTCAAACTGTTCCTACACAAATTTGTTGAGGTATATTTTGATGATATTCTTATCTTTAGTGGTAGCCTAGAAGAACATGTCATGCATTTGAGAATGGTCTTTGAGTTTTTAGATCATGAAAGATTATATGCCAATGTAGATAAATATCATTTTGGTGATTCATCTTTGACTTTCCTAGGATTTGTTGTTAGTGATCAAGGAATTAGTATGAACCCGTCCAAAATCCAAACTATCTTAGATCGGCCTGAACCTCAGAGCCTTTTTTATCTTAGAAGTTTCCATGGATTTTGTAACTTTTATAGGAGATTCATCAAGAATTTTAGCACCATAACTAGCCCTTTAATTAGGTGGACACCACAAGTCAAAATTGCCTTTAACACCTTGAAAAATCTCATGACTAATGCACCCCTTTTAGCTTTGCCAAGTAGTAATGCACCATTTGAACTTGAGTGTGATGCTAGCAGAGTAGGCATAGGAGCCATTTTACACCAAGAGGGTAGACCAATTGCTTACTTTAGTGAAAAGTTGAATGAGGCTAGAAAAAAGTACACCACTTATGACAAAGAATTCTATGCTATCGTTAGAGCCCTTAAACATTGGAGAACATATCTAATTGCACAACCATTTGTTCTTTGGACAGATCATGATGCTTTGAAATATGTTCAAAATCAAACGCATTTGAGTCATAAACATGCAACTTGGGTAGAACACTTGCATTCATTCGATTTTGTCATTAAGTATAAGAGTAGGAAAGAAAATGTTGTTGCTGATACCTTGCCTACGAAATATATAATGTTAGGCTCAATGCATGCACATGTTATAGGATTTGAGGAAATTAGGTATGAGAGTGACAAAGATTTTGGAGTTATATTTGCTAAGGTTAGCGAAAATGGTGCATTTAGGGATTTTACACTTCATGATAGTTACTTGTTCAAAAGTGGTTCTTGCTGCGTTCCTAATTGTTCCTTGAGAAAAACAATTCTAAGAGAGGTCTATGGAGGAGGCTTGGCTGGTCATTTTGGACGAGAGAAGATGAACAAATTGGCTAGTGATAACTTCTATTGGTCAAGGATGTGTCAAGATGTAGCTCGGCTTGTTGGAGGGTGCAACACATGCATCAAAGCTAAAATGACTGCACAACCTTATGGTTCGTACACACTATTACTGATTCCAAACTCACCTTAGGAAGATGTAAGTATGGATTTCATCTTGGGTTTGCCTAAGACCAGGAGAGGTTTTGATTCAATAATGGTTGTAGTTGATAGATTTTCCAAAATGGCTTATTTTATTGCTTGTAACAAAACTCTAGACGCATCTCATGTCATGGATTTGTACTTTTGTAATGTTGTAAAACTTCATTGGCTTCCAAGAAGTATTGTTAGTTGTAGAGATGTAAAATTCTTGAGTCATTTTTGGAGAGCATTATAAGCTAGGTTAGGCACATAATTGAAGTTTAATACATCATTTCATCCACAAACGGATGGGCAAACTGAAGTTGTGAATAGATCACTTGGGAATTTGTTGAGAAGTTTGCTAAAAGGAAAGACGAAGAATTGGGATTCTATGCTACCATATGCTGAGTTTGCATACAACAGCTCGACTAGTAAGACAATCGAGTTTAGTCCATTTCAAATTATTTATGGGACTAATCCATTGTCTCCTCTTGATTTGAGTCTACAGTGGACCAAACAACATTCAAGCTGATCAAATAGCCTTAGAGATCATCAAAATGCACACCAAAGTAAAAGAAAACATTGAGAAGCACAATGAGAAGTTCAAGATATATGCCAAGTTGAAGAAAATAGTGGAATTTAAGGAAGGAGATTTAGTTTGGGTCCATTTGAGGAAGGAAATATTTTCTAACCAAAAGGAAGGGGAAACTTAAGGAGAGAGTAGATGGACCATTCAAAATCATCAAAAAGGCCGGACCAAATGCATACAAGGTTAATCTTCCTAGCACTTACAATGTTTCTAACACGTTTAATGTAAATGATCTTCGGAAATATGTTGAAGACACTATGAATCTAGCTCCAAATGAACCAGCCATTCACGGAGAAGAAGATGATGGAGGACCATCCAAGCAAGCTTTGCAAGATGTGGAAGTAATGAGTTTGATCAAACATGAAGAGCTTTCAATCCAAGCAGATTCAGGTGATGAGGAAAAAGACTTTGATGGGTTGATCAAATTATTAACTCATATTAAGCCTTATGGACTGGTGAAAGCATGTATATATGAGGAGCCGCTTTTCAGTTACGTGTCCAACACAACTCCAATGGGGCCTACTCAATTTCAATCTTCGTAGGCAATGAGGAGTCAATTCGTTGTGACTTTCCTTTGTCACAACTTTTCTTATTTACTTTGCACTTTTTTGTAAGCAGGTCAAGAAAATTATATGAACAGTTTTGAGAACTTCTCGTCAATTTACAGCTGAAATGTTTTAGGGTTTTTATTTGTTTTCCTAAAAACATCTAGGTATTGAAAGTAGTCCCAAAACTTTCATCAAATTGCTAATTGTTATACAGTTTTCTTTATCGCCAGATTCTGACCACCTGCTACTTTTTTGCCCATATCTCCTCAACCATTCATCTCCATGACTAGAACCACACCAATCCATAAACTAGACACAATTTCTCACAATTTTTGTTCAAATCTGAAACTTTAATTCCCAGCCGATTCTCCAGAAATCACTGATCAATTCACCTGCAATTTCCTAATGCCCAGCTACATTCACCTGCAATTTCCTAACGCCCAGCCACTTTCTTTCCCAGCACCAACACGCCATCACTCAACCTTCTTTCTCCAAGTCCTGAAATCTGTCCCATTGAAGTTAGGGAATGTCACCTTCATGATTTGATTTTCTATTCCAGCTCCACGATTCAATTATAAATTCCTTCCCTCTCTCTAGTTGTTGCTTTCTTCTTCTTCAACTCTCTTTCCTTGGTTGATAGCTTTCAAGACCTCCTGAAGATTATTTCTCTAGCTTCTTATCTCTCTCATCCAACCTCTCAATCATCTCCTTCTCCATAAAGTTGAGTCCAGTTTGAAGCTCTAATGTGGTCACCATCACAACCTGCTTTGATATTAAAATGTAATAATATAAAAACATAGAGCATAGGATGGATAAAAATCAGAAGAAATCCGATTGTTGTAGTGATGATATATTCCCTTCCAGAGAGGAAGACCCTGATCAAGGATAACTTCCCAATCCTCCTTACTCGAGATATAATATCCCCTGAAATATAACAACCTAACAAACTCGACAAATGTTGATGCTTTGTGTATATTAGAAAAGGCACATTCTAGTCGCTGCGAGCATGTCTGGTTAAGACAATCGTTTTCTAATGATTCCGAGTGCAAACCTTTGCAGGCTTCTACATAAGATGGTGAATCTTTCACAATTACACAGGCCACTGTTGCTCTAAACTTCAAAGCACTTCCAAATTACTAAATTTAGGACATTCAACCTATTCATAAACTATACATTCAAGAACCACTAGTACACAATCTAACTGCAGTACCAAAGATATACTTACAAGACGTGAAAGATTCAATCACATGTTTCGAATTTGCAGAGCTCAGCTTACAGATTGACACCAGGAAAGAAAGATACAAATGCCAGATTTGGCACACAAATTCTTCATCAAATAGATTTGACAAATATATTACAAGATGCGATACAATATCAGTATGATACAGTTCTTGCTTGCTACTTCTCCTGCCACAGCTTGCCTGACATGTACAACAATGGCAATGACTGAAGGGCATACATTCAAACTGGGATTCCCCTATTATAAATATAAGATTTGGAAAAATACAAGAAAGCAGTTAATTGGATTGCACTTAGGCCAGCAAGAAGCCAATAGAAGTAATCAAGATGTGCCTTATTCAGATTATTGGCAAACCAGCTATCATGGCCATTCCCTCCAGTTGCCTTCTCAATGATAGAGACAAGGAAGCTACTAAGAAAGCTCCCTACACCAAAAATGCTTAGGTAGAGGGCTAGGCCCACACTCCTTAATTCACTGGGAACCTGGTCATAAAAGAACTCTTGAAGACCAACCATGGTAAACACATCAGCGATTCCAAACAGAGCATACTGTGGGATTAGCCACCAAATGCTTAATGGAACTGTCACATTAGGCATATCAACTAGTCCATATTCTTGTGCAGTTTTCAGCCTTTTTGTTTCAACAAGGGCAGCAATTATCATAGATACAGCAGATAAAAATATTCCTGTACCAATTCTCTGTAGCATTGTAATTCCACAAGGTTTCCCTGTAAACCATCTTGCAATGGGAACAAAGATGCGGTCATAGATCGGTATAAAGAGGACAATGGCAAGGCTGATAAATGATTGAAGGGAAGCTGGTGGAATGCTGAAACCTTGTGAAATTGATCTATCCATTGTTACTCCTTGCTTAGTAAAGAACGTAGCGGACTGAGCAAAGACAATAGCATAAACCAAGCACGTAACCCATATTGGAACAAGTCTAAGTACTGCTTTGGCCTCTTCAACTTCACTAAGGGTACAGGAATTCTCATATCCCTTTGATCCATTTGGAGCAAGCAGGGCTTTGTTAAGGAATCTGACAAACAACATGCAGAAATTTCCATCACGGTGAGTATTCAAAGGCCAAAGAGCTTAAAATACTTCTTGATTCTCTCACTACCCTAAATAAGGTGGCTCCATCAAGAACAGAAGATAAAGAGGTTTAAGCAACTTCACTTACATATGAATCATTTTTCAATGGGATAGTCAGCCAACTTCTCTCTAATAGCATGGGTAGATAATCACAAAAGGAATGCTGGATGTAAAGCAAATAAGAGTGACTAACACAATAACAAAGTCATTGTCCTCATAGTAACCATACTCAGGACAACCGAAGAATTTCTTTTGGAAAATCTTAAAGTTTATATATTCAAACACCTAACAACACTCTATAAAATTTGTATTATAAAGAATAATATGCCACAAGACACATTAGATCAACAGTCCCAGCTTTAGACGTAAACCAAATTGTGCTCATAAAAATGATGTTAGATGCAATGTGATCAAAATTTTGGAGCAGGAATGCCTCAAGCATAACTCAACTAAGTTACAGCTTGTGATAAGTCGTGAGCACGAAGGACTTTGAAACTAATGACTAATAGAAATAATTGATATTGACTGCCAAGGACTCTTTTGAATGCTAAATGCTGCCTCACAAAATTTATCATGTTAAAAAAAGTTCCACCAGTTGTGGTGCAGTTGTATTTACTTGGTTAATCATCAAAAGATATAAAAAATTGTTTCTCTTACTTAAATTGCTTAGAGCTCTGGTCAGGTAGGGTTCCACGTGCTTCTTCCTCAGAAGTTAGAGACGAAGAACTAGTCCGCCAATTCTTGATTGCTGCAGCAAATACATGACCTATTCTCAGAAATGCATTTTTCTCTTCTCCCTTGATGCTAAATCGATACGTTCTTGTTCCAAGTAAGAAGACAAGAAGTGCAATAACCATCAAAATACACGGAATTCCAAATCCAAGAGCCCAATTAAGGTTGTCTTGTACGTAGTTTAAGAGCAGTACTGCCACTAAAGTGCCTCCACACATAGTGAAGTACCACCAATTGAAGAATGAGCTTTTTGCTTTCGTCTCCTTAGAGTCATTTCCATCAAACTGGTCTGCTCCAAAAGCCTGAACGCATGGCTTGTGCCCACCTTGCCCCACAGCTACTAAGTACAGAGAAAAGAAGAACAAAATTACCTGAAGCATAGGAGGAGAACATGATAAGCTAGCACTGGTTTTGTGGCAATCAGAAGCACTGAGAGAAGGAAGCATAGCTGAGAGTGTCAACAAACCAAGTCCCTGAGATTACAACCGACAAATGCAAAGCGTTTAGTTCATAGCAGATATTCTTTTACTAGTCACAATAAAAGGTGCTAGACATTTCTCCAAGTAGCTCAACCAGTAAGACAAGAAGGAAATTACACTCTACTTGTTTTTGTAATTTTAATGGATTTATAATGCAATTTTCATGCAGAGGATCACAAAACACAATAATTCAGCACTTCAAAGACCCATCTTCCAGTTTTGGTTGGAAGTAAAAGAAAATGATGTGAAGCACCACTGCAATAGGTAACTGCTGTTAATTGAGAGTAGAGCAGTCAATTGCATAGCCATAAGATTTGATAACCATCCGTTCAATTCCTACTCATTGCCAAGTATTTTAAAACAGAAGAATTTTGCAATATATGTTTATTTCATTGCAGCGACCATCTATCACAACCCATAACTCTACAAACGATGACTATGCAGTCCATGGTTGAAATGATTAAGGCAGTTCAAAATTGGTACAAACGAATAGCGATTTAATTAATGGATGGTTAGATCTCATAGAATGCAGTGCCAATCTAATGCTATTTTTCTTTAATTTTCCTATATAGATTCAAAGCTCAAAAAGCTAAAGGAAAACTAGCCGCAAACAAGCGGATAAAAGTTCTATTTCAAAGAAAATAACCAAATAAACTTGAAAAGAGAGGTATATACCAAGACATAGATAAGCGAAGCAACGATGATGGTACGGTATCTCCCAAGAAACGAATCAGCTACAAACGCACCGAACAATGGCAACAGCGACGCCGCTCCGGACCACGCATTCACGTTCTCCGCCGCGGTCGCCGTAGACTGGCCCAGCGGCCCCGTCAAGAACGTTATAAGGTTCGAACCTATCCCATAGTACGCACACCTCTCCGCCACTTCCACACCTATATAACAGCCAAATTCAGCGAAAAGAACAAACTTTTCCAAAATTCACAATTGCCCATCGAACTAATTTCGATCTTGGTACCAATAATAAAAGCTGCGGATCTCCAACCACCAGAGTTGGATCGGTATACAGGTCGGCCTTTGTAGTCAACGGAGTCTTCGATGGCTTCGTGGAGGAGAGGCGTTTGGGCCTCCGGCGAGAGGCTGAGGATGGCCATGTCAGCAGCTCCTCAAGCTATGGAAGCTTTAAGCACTGTGGCCGA
Source organism: Erythroxylum cataractarum (assembly GCA_024703695.1). Lineage (NCBI taxonomy): Eukaryota > Viridiplantae > Streptophyta > Magnoliopsida > Malpighiales > Erythroxylaceae > Erythroxylum > Erythroxylum cataractarum. Next base: position 12,716,772 of record JANJEY010000234.1, on the reverse strand, counting down.
CGTCAATGTTATTACTGCCGCCTATACGTCTGAAGTCCAGTCTGAATCAGATCCAGATATTTTGAGCCTTAACTCTTGACCATTCTCACGTTGGCTGTTTTCTTGGTTGTCCTGACCTGTGCTCGTCGTACGTTGCTTTGTTAGCTCTTTTGTTTTGTTTTGTTTTTTGTTTTTTGGTAAGAAGAAATACAACAAAATAATTATAAAAACATCCCAGCTAACATAGGAATCTGCGGTACAGATTACGTTATAGTTGAGCCATGACATAAGCTGGAGGCTCCCGTAGGATTTGGACTCCTTAGTTTGAGATTGTTGCGACGGAGGCTAGTTGGTCCACACACACTAATTCCTTTCACGATATACTTGTTACAATTTCACCTCCTATGCTGGGTGGAGTAGCCCGCGAGTACTTAACATTAAGAAAGAGTATTTAGTCGAAGGAAGAGGAGAAGAGGAAAGTATATTCATCACTTCAAGAGAGTCAACTTCAACGATCACTCGTCGATAGCCGAACTCCCAAATTAGAATAAGTCTAGAGTGGACTCTCCGAAATTCTGCAGTAAATAGCGAAGTTTGTCTAATGTGGTGGATAAATCCAGCGCACTGTTGACCGCGACAATTCCTAATTATATATTCATGGGCTTATGCTAATTAGATGGTTTATATAACAAACACTATGTTTGAGGGAGGTAACGCAAAATACACATTTCAAATCCAACATTCTAGCTAGGCCATACTAAGGGGCATATGTTAGTAATTCATTGTGCCTAATAAGATAAGATTCCTTGAATCTAACCAATAAAAATATATACATACACAAATGTATCACGTCTCTTAATTAACATTTCTATTTTGGCACACCAATGTTGGCTATGAGTTCAGAAAGTATCTTTTGTATGCAAATTTGTCCTGACAGGCAACTTTGAGCTGGAAACGATAAGGACATGCTGAGAAAAACGCAACAATAATATAAGATTATAGAGATATTAAGTATCAAATCAAATATTGTTACATATTAATTATATACAAATTTGCAAGGGTTTTTAATTTTATCCCTTTCTTCCAAAGCTATGTTTCATGACAAGCTAGGAATGATTACAGCAAGAGAACATTGACCATAACCAATCAAGTCTACAAGTAAGAAGCTTCACTAGGAAAAGAGGTCATAACTCCATATACCTTTAGTTTCATCTGATTAACCTCTAATTCATATGTTCTCTCCTATAATTGTATGACCTCGCATTACATAAGTAGGCAGTGAATCCAATTGCATTAAGTAAAGCTAGTAGCCAGTAGAAGTAATTAAGATGTGCCCGATTCAGATTGTTAGAGAACCAACTTTCTCGACCTGTCTCATCAGTTGCCCTGTCGATTATAGAGATTAGAAAGCTGCTTAAAAAGCTCCCAACACCCATCACGCTGAAATAAAGTGAGAGTCCTACACTCCTCAGTTCCCTTGGAACTTGGCTATAGAAAAATTCCTGAAGACCAATAATGGTGAACACATCACTAATACCACACAACACATATTGAGGAGCCAACCACCAAACACTAATTGGAACTGTTTCGTATGGCAGATCGATCATCCCATGTTCTTCTGCAGTTTTCAGCCTTTTTGTCTCAACTAAGGCCGCGATTACCATTGAGAGAGTAGATATGAACATGCCGGTTCCAATTCTCTGGAGCGTTGTAATACCTGAGGGTTTCCCGGTTAAGTTTTGAATTACAGGGACAAAAATGCGGTCGTATATAGGAACAAATGAAATAATGGCAATGCCAATGAATGATTGAAGTGAAGCGGGTGGCATTTTGAAGCCTGAGATGATTGTTCTGTCCATTGTAGCTCCTTGCTTTGTGAAGAATGTTGTGGTTTGTGCAAACACAATGGCGTATATCAAACTTGTAGCCCATATTGGAATAAGTCTCAACATTGCCTTGCCTTCTTCCACATCTCTTTCCATAATGCACATTTTATTTCCGTCTTCCATGGAACCAAAATCTTCGAGTCCACTCGGCACGGTGTCAGGGAATCTTCGCAAATGAAAGTAAGAGACTGGACCTGTTAAATGCAAGAACATACCTAGCAGAGATAGGAAACCAAACTTGTCCAAGCAAATGAAAGTAAGAGATAGGAACATCGTTACACTTAATCATTGAAGTGATGATACAGAAATTTCACTTACTTTAAATGCCCTGAACTTTTATGAGACAGGTAACCATCCTTTCTCCAAGCTTTGGCCAAATTAGTAATTCGATTCCTGACAGCTCTAAAAAGCACCCGAATAGATGTCGTTATTGGATTTTTCTCATTTCCATGGGAACTAAACCTATAGGTCCTGGTACCCAGTAAGAAGAAGAGCACCGAAGGTAGCATCGCAAATAAGGGAATTCCAAATCCAAGGATCCAATTAACGTTATCTTGTATGTAGACCAAAACCAGTTGTGTGAAGAGAATGCCCATTGAAAAGCTGAAGTACCACCAATTGAAGAAGGAACTTTTGGCTTTACTCTCCTTTGGATGTTGCCCATCGAATTGATCAGCCCCAAAAGCCTGAATGCAGGCCTTATGGCCACCTTGCCCAATAGCTATTAGATACAGAGACAAGAAGAACAAGGTTACTTGGAACTGAGATGGAGAACATGACTTAGAACTTCTGGTATTCTGACAAGAAGTCATTGCAGCTGATAGAGTCAACAAGCCTAGCCCCTGCAAATTAGGTGGGGAAATGATGTGACAAATAGGATCGACTTTCGGTATTTCAAGCAAACAAGTGTTAGGTAGGAAAAGGATTAGAATGAGATACAAAAATTAATGCAAGAATACCAGTATGTAGATGAAGGAAGAAAAGAGAATTGTCCTGTAGCGACCGAGATATGAGTCAGCGACAAGGGCTCCGAGAAGCGGCAGCAGCGTGGCTGTGCCTGACCAAGTGTTCACATTTTCAGCTGATGATGCAGTAGGTTGGGCGAGCGGACCCGTCAGGTATGTCATAAGGTTTGAATATATCCCAAAATATGCGAACCTCTCTGCCACCTCCGCAGCTACAGAATAGACAAAGAATGATCAAATACTATGATTTTGTTTCTAAAACATAGTCATCATCTTCCCAAAGAGCAAACAATGTTCAAAGAAAAAAAGCCTCACCGATGATGAAACACGCTGATCTCCATCCACCGGAGCTTGAGCGGTGCACCGGCCTGCCGCAGTAGTCGACACAACCATCAACAGTGTCCTCTATTAGGGGAGACTTACTGGTAGAGACATCAGAGATGGCCATGGCTTATGAAATGAAGTAAAATAAGTAAAGTGTCTTACCAACTATAAATCATAAAGTTGAAGAGGATGCATTGCACGCTTTAAGTCTTTTCTTCTTATTATTCAAGTGGATGTTATACGCAGGCTTTTTGGGATGGCTCCACGTTGTCTGTTCTTGTGTTCTTACTTGACGCTTTAAGTCTTTTCTTATTCCTTTATTGTTTTCTATGGGATGCATGTAAATAAAATAATATTTCATTAATCAGTAATTTATTTTATATAATATTTTTATGTTAATAATTTCAATATATTATTAAAATAATACTTTTCAAATGAATTCTTTATAAAATTCTATGGATTCATATAATAAATTAATAATTTGTCAAAACTATAAATATATTATTGTAATGAATACTCAAATTTATTGAATTAGATTCAATTCATTAAAAAGTAAACAAACCAGGGCATAAAGTTCCATGCTTTGCAAGGGATAACGTAAATATATCAATTATACGCAATCTTTTTTGTGTTTTTATAAAGAGGTTGTTTTCGTGACTCGAATATGTGACCTTGTAGTCACAAAGTATTAACTATATCAGTTATTTCCCTCTCATATTCAATTAATCATATTGGTAAAATAAATAAATATATATATAAGTTGAATTATTAATAAATATATATATACGTTGATTTATTATTCATAAAATTTTTCTTTTATTGTGTACAAGAAGGCATTGCGTCCCAATTTGATGACATATAAATAGATAACAATGTCAACAAATCCATTATTGCTTTATACTTTTCCTACACGCAGGTTGTATTAAATATCCAACCCCCACTATGTCACATGTCCTAATTACATTAACGACGAAAGATGCATTAGGATGTGTTGCTGTCAATCAATGTGCTCTTGGACCACCACTAGAGAATCAACTGTAACACGCTGCATATTGTAAACAACGACCTGGGATTACCTCGCGAAGCGCCACCCAGCCTTCAGTTCTCACCAACCATCTCACAAACCTAATCCAGAGATGTTTTAAGTTGAAATTTTGTTTCATGTTTTCTGTAAATATTGGGAAAAAGTGAAGGAAGATGGTTGAAAGTTAATAATTGTTAGGCAATTATGTTCCATCTTTTTACTGTTCCTATATTCTCTAGCTTAACCTTTCTCAAGACAAGATCGAAAAGGGAATCAAGCCCGGACCGGTGTAGCAAGTAAAATTTGTTAGACATGATAATGATCTGTATACATGTCTATTATAAAAATAAATGTGGAATATTACTACATACCTCCTGCCATTGATGTTGAAAGATCTTGAAGAAATGTGAGATGATTCTTCTGAGCTTTTACAAAATGCAAATGATGGAGTATGTAGAATTATCTTGTTAAGCCTAGGGATCCAATCCTTATATATGTCGTGTTGTCTTCCATCAAAACAACCGAAGGGCATGATGGTTCAAGTGAAAGGACATGACTCTTCAAAGAAACAGACACAACCCATAGAAATGAAACTAACGGATAACAGTCACCCACTTGGGTCGGAAATGTAATATAAAAGTCATAAACCTCCACTTAATTAAAGAAACTAAATGCACGAATCGTGGCTATAAGTCCTCTAAATGTGAGTATTATCTTCCATGTATCAAGATGCATCATTATTTCTTATAACAATGTAACTAAATGAATAAACCTTTATGTTTATTCTGGATCCATAATAGTTGTAATTCTCAAAAATAAAATGTGTACACTAGAATGAGAAAAAACAAC
>JANJEY010000234.1:12656422-12669144 GCA_024703695.1 Erythroxylum cataractarum | reverse complement strand
ACAAACTTGATTTACAACCCAGAATTACAACAAGAATTACAACCATCTCCAAGCAATGGAGATTGAATTACAACTGTTTCAAGGCGCACCACCAATTTTTGATGGTGAAAACTATCAAGTTTGGGCTGTTCGAATGAAAGTTCATCTTGATGCTATGGATGTTTGGGAAGCTGTGGAGGAAAACTATGAAGTGCCTCCATTGTCAACAAATTCTACAATGACTTAAATCAAGATGCACAAAGAAAAGAAAACAAATTCAGGAGGAGACAAAAACAAGATTTCAACAAAAACGACAACAACAACAGAAACAGTGATGATTCATATCCATCATGCCCACATTGCAAAAACAAAAAAAAATGCGAGAGAAGCCAAACAAGCTGTAAACGATCAACTTGAAGAAATCGAGTAAAAATGATTTAATGAATTTGAGATGCTCCTAACGATCTCTTTTATCAAAGGTGATTCAGGCCTATCAAGTTTATAAATAATGGATAAAAGTAAGTATCATGGAAAAAATCAATAGTGAAGCAAGGTCTTAATGAGAAAAAATGGTACAACCCAACATTCAAAGGGTCAATTAGCTATTATTTACTGAGGAAAAAAGTAAAATTTGTTGAGAGAAATACCTAATTTGCATGGAACTCCACCCTGATATTCTGGCAGCATCTTTCAAGGCATTCCTCCAGCTGAGGACCTTATCAGCACTAAAATTAACTACATGTCTATCAAATGCGGAACCGAAACTTCCTGTTTGCTTCTTCACATCAGCAGGATCAACGTGATAGAAAACCGGAAGTACCTCAAGTCCATTAGTTTTGTTGCATTCCATGATCTTAGCAAGCTCATCCAAGCACCAATGTGAAGATGCATATTCTTTGGAGAAAACGGTCACTGCCACCTTTGACTTCTCAATCCCTTGAAAGATCGCTGATATGTATTTGCCTCTGTCAAGCGCTTCAGTATCCAGGAAAGTTGGTATTCCATGTTGGCGTAATGCTTCATGAAGATGACTAACAAAATTGTCCCGAGTGTCTGCACCTCTGAAACTAAGAAACACACCGTACTTTATTGGATGAACTATAGGAGAATATGCCGATGAAGAAACAGCCATAGGATTGCTTGGTTGGCTATTATGTCTGCCTAGAAAAATATAAAGCTGCCTAGATGTTAAAAGTCAAATGTACAATTGTGAGGAACTTGCTTGCTTTTGTTTTGAGTAAATACCAGAGCATGAATTTGATTGTAGTTGTTTATTTTAAGGACAAGTAAGCTTCCAAAAAAATGCCAAGCCGTTGACTTATTATAAAAGTGTACAGAGCATTTCCGAGAGTATTATGCACTGTAGTTTAAACAGTTGACTTTGTAATTTTGTTTTTTGGTTGGCCTTTTAATTGTTTGCTTGGCTTTGTGGCTGTTTTGATCAAAATAAACTTTTGAATAGATACAACTCTATATATTAAACAGGATTACAATTAAATTCCTACAACTCCAAACTTACAATCAATAATGGAGAAAAGGAGTTTACAATATTAATATTTTTATGTAATATTTTCTGATATATTATTATTATTGTTTCCAATAATTTTTTTCTTAAATCAATCTACTTGATAAGGGAAGTTGTAAAAATTAAAAGAATCAATGATAAGATTAGCATAACACATACCTTTAACTGGAATATTTAGAGCTTCAACTCTCTTTTTGACATATTTAGTTATTAAATTATAAATTAATTTGTTTGAAGATATACATGAGATTAACATGAGATTAATGTTTGAAGATAAACATGATTCTAAGTTAAATGTGTTTAACGTACTTGAATTAAGTTAAGTATATGAAGGATTATAAATTATTTCTTTTGATATTCAAGAATTGTTTAGTGTGTTTAGTTATGTATTAATGTATGAGTATAATAAGAGTTGAAATTTCAAAGAGTCCAAGTATAGTTGTTTAGTTACTACTATATATGTAGTGTTGTAGTATCGTATGAAGTTGAACTTAATACTGTAAGTATATATAGTGCTTGTTATAATGTAAGTGTATTTTGTTAAAGTCTTCCCTCATTTTAGGATCCCTTTTAGAAACACTTAGTTTCCTTTTTCTTTTTCTCTATATCCAACAAAGTGGTATTAGAGCTTTAATACTAAAAGCAATGGTAAATAGTAGTCTAATTCCCTCTAAATCCCAAAGCTTATAAAAGACAAGTGTGATAGTTAGAGCATTTGTACGAGGGTAAATACTCTCACACAAGTCTAAAAGGGTCTTCTATAAAACACTAAAGTCCTATCTTTCATTCACCAAACATTTGATGAGATCACCTTTGAGGCATCTAATGTCATTACAGGGAAGAAGCTACATAATATAATTTTAATTAAAGGAAAGGAGAATGCAAAGAAAGTTCACTTACAAAATTTACAAGGTGAATTTGAAGATATTCAAATAAAATAATTTGAAAATCTGTTAAATTATTTTGCAAAAGTCATGGTCATTATGAACTAAAAGAGAAATATTAACGAAGAAGTACCTTATTTAAGAGTTATTAGAAAAATCCTCAAATAAATTACTAAGACATTTAATCATAAGATATAAAGAATTAAAGGACTTGGAGGACATAACAATTGAAGAACTAAGTGGCTCTTTAGAAGCTCATGAAGAGAAGTTTAATAGTACGAGCTAACAGCCTTTAGAGCATGTTTTACAATCAAGGTTCACGTTAAAAGACAAAGAGGAAAAGAAAAATATAACACCCCATATACGAAACCTACAACTACCCATTTACATTGCAACCAGATTCCTATACATGGCAACCAGATTCCTATACATATGTCCATGGCATACATTCATATTCATTTATAGGTCTATTCAATATTGTACACACACATATTACAAAATTTTATATAACTTAACAATACCATTTAAAAGTATTATTATATCTTTTCATTTATATGATAACTAGAAGAAATATTAAACTTAAATTCTTAGTTACAAACTGTTGAGAAATTACAATTTCCTTCATTACATATACAATCATCTTTAACCAAAAAGATACATTACAAAAGTACATTTACTTCTAGCGGTTAGCTCTAGTCCGTGCAAATGGTCACCATGCATCACCCCTATTATTTGGACCTATACGAATTAAAGTTCGTGCTAAGCTTGAAAGCTTAGTGCAGAAACACTTAGTTTAGATGACCATTGATAGCAGTCATTTGCCATGCACACACACATTCATGAATATCATAAACTCATATAAATAGTGATGGTATAATTAATCAAGGTACATAATGCAACTATGCTTAAATATATTACTCATATATTGTAAATTTACATTTATAAGCCAAATATTGATATTCAATGCTCATCAATACAAATTATTCATATTGTCATGTTGTATCTCTTATTTATAACTGTTTAGTTTACTTTTTGTGTTAGGCCGACACATTCTTGGGGGTGTGGATAACAAAAACTATAGATTTTTGAAGATATCAAACTATAGATACCTGAAGGTATCGAGCTATAGTTACCTATAGGTAACAAACAATAGATACCTGAAGGCATCAAACTGTAAAGACACTGTAGTCTCGAAATGAAGACATCATTGGTGTCAAACTATAGCAGTTGTACAGTAACCCTATAGGCATACCTATCTATTCACCACAAGACAAGAAAGCAAGCACTATAACATTTTCCTTTAATCATTTGCTAATTTTATAATTAACATATTGACAAATCATATGATATTCATTTGAAATCATAAAATATGTATTTAAGTCCATACATGCAAGTCACAACTTACCACCATTAGACAGTATAAAAATCTTATGTACTCGTATGATTTATTCCATATATGTTTCTTTCAGCTGTATTTCTCTATGTACATTCACATAATTCTAGTATACTAATTCCTTTACTTCATTTAAATATAAAACATGATAAATTGTACTTAATTATATTTATAAAATTAATATGTAAACTTATATAGCCATTCTATACAGATAAAAACAATAAATACGCATATAAATCATCTATATACATGTAAATTTCCTTTAGCATGCATTATATTCAATCTTAAATTTCAATATTTATTCACCTAATTTACATATGGTAAGTCATATTTCATTTATTTTTAGGTGTTTACAAAGTTTCATAAACATCTAAAAAGATTTAGATGTGATTCAGTGCAAATGGAAAGCGAAAAACTCAAAATAGTGCAATCTGGCTAGGCAAACGGTGGGGAATCAAGGGGCAGAGGGTGGGGAAGAAATCCCTCCCCACCGTGTGGGTCTAAAAAAAATGGGCAAATAAATCATTCCAGAATCAAATCACATGACGAGAACGATTTCCTGCTTGTTGTGTCCCCTGCACATAATTCATACCTTCACTTATTTTGCAATTTTTACATAGCAAACATTCAAATTAGACCTTTAAATATTCTATACATTTGTCCCCTATGTCTCTAGTTTCTAGATCATTAAAAATCAGGTCATTTTGACTTCTAAGTAATGAGATATGCACCAAACATCTCAAGTTGCTCTAAAAAAGGACTGCATCAAGTCACCATTTTCAATCTCAATTTCTAATGTCATTTAGCCAAAATTAGGTCTCAATCTCTTCTAAAGATTCTTAGTGTTGTCTTTAATTTTATGCCTAATTGAAATCACCCAATTTTGAGGTCTTTGGACGGATTTATGACCAAAACAATAGGACTGATTCAAGTGAACCTAAGACAAAATTTCACTAAACTTTACTCTCTTGTTATATTCAACTAATTCCACACAAAGTAACACCAAGACATTATTCAAGCAACTATTACATGTCCAAATTAATCTTTGTACACATTCAAACAAATACAAATTGAAATTAAACTAAGTGTAGTCTCAAACCTTGAAATTGACCAACTAGCCCTTTTAGCGCTTTTCCTTCTCTTCCCTTTTAACTTTGCTTGATTCACCAACTAGAAACACCACAAATACATATTTCAATCCCAATTCCAACCTTATATTCTAGCTATTCATGAGCAAAGCAAGAAAAGATAAAGATGAGGAGAAAACCCACCAACTTTTACCTTGATTTTTACTTAGAATTAGCTTGACTCCTTATACATGCAAAATGATGTGATTAAGAAGATGAAATGAGAAGAGGAAAATATAGAATTAAAACCCCAAAATGCACCATCTCTCTCTCCTCTCTTATATACCCATTTCATGCACTTTCTAGAATTACACATATGATTCAATCTTATTAGGTCATTTGTTGACTTTAGGAAAATTTCACATTTGATCCTTCTTCTTTCTTTAGTTCCTACATTGGCATATAATATCATCAATTAATTTTTTTCTAATCCATATTTCATGTATAATTATGCATGTCTATGCCAAAAATAAACAAATTACTAATTTACCCTTATATTTTAAATTAATTACCATTATGTCTCTTACTATGCTTAGATGCACTTAATTCTTCATATTCACTTCTCAATACACCCTAGACATGCTAGAATGCTTCTAGGATATGTGTTGGGACCTTACAAGAAATATAAGATATAAAGGCCAAGATCGTGGACGTAGACAAAGTCGTGAAAAAGGATGAAGAGGTGCCCAATTTTTTATGTAAAGGATGTCTTCTTAGACAGCAAACCTGGAACAGGTTTCTAAAGGAGTCTCACAAGAGTTTCAAGTCCATTATAATTAATTTACACTAATGTTAATTGGCCTATTACTCTATATTCTTTTGGTAAAAATATATATTCCATTTATTTGTTGATACTTTGTGTAGAAAAATACGAATATACCTTTTCAAATAAAAAAGGCTTCCAGATATTTCAAAATTTAAAGCTTTTATTTATATATGAAAAAATGTAAACTTAAAATGACCAAGATAGGAGAGGCAAATTCACTTCCAAGGAGTTTCCAAGAGTTTTATGTTAAATACAATATTTATCAATTTTAACTGCTATATAATTGCTATAATATAATGTGTAATCGAAAGGAAAAAAATAATACCCAATATGGAAATATAATAAAAAGGAGATGCCAAAATAATTTTGGGCAAGTTGTAACTAACAAGACTCTCTTCGATGTATGGAGTGGAAAAGAGTTAGTAGTAACTCACTTAAAGATATTCAAAAGTACTACATATGCTTATGCTCTTAATGATAAACACTCCTAGATTAATGACAAGGATAAGAAATGTGTGTTTGGCAACTCAAAGAAAATGGAAGATTTCTTAAATAGATGTTAAATCAACCTTGCTTAATGGCTATATTGAAGAGGAGGTTTATATAAAATAACCTCTTAGCTATATGGTGAAATGATAAATAGATAAAGTACTAAAATTAAAAAAAAAGGTTCTATGGGAGCTAAAGCAAGAATCAAGAGTTTAGAATTTTATAATCAAAAAATAGTTTAAAGAAAATGACTTTATCAAGTGCCTTTATAAATATGCCCTCTATATAAAAGTAAGAGATAGTGAAATTCTAATCATCATTCTATACATAAATGATCTTAGTTTTATGTCATAATCTACTAAATCTTAATAGAGAAATGAATCATAAATTTGAGATGATAGGTTTAGGATTCATATCATATTATCTTATAATAGAAGTAAAGAAAATGATGAACAATATTTTCATCTTCCAAAAATATTATAGAAAAATTTTGAAAAAAAATTACAATTGTAGTGAAAAGAATGGTTTTTATTATTAAAAAAATAAGGTGGTTCCTCCTACTGTCATAATATATGCATAGAGAGCAAGTCATAAATAAAATATTACATAAATGCTATTATACAGGATAGAACTAAAAGATTATGATCTCCTCTAATTCAAGAGCAAACAATCGATAAGAATATCTAATATATATGTCAGTTAGTTGGAGTTTCTTTTACGTATTGAACTACCAATTACATAGGAATTTGTTGCTCTTTGGATGTCCTTACCACCAATCATATTTTCTTTAATATTTCTTTGAGTATTATCATCCTTATTACTTCATAACTTTTAGGATTCTTTATCACTCCATGGACTCACATGTTGGATATCAAGATGGGTTGTGTTAATATCCCCCCGCAAGCTGAGTCGGGGCTGAAGGCACAATTTGTTGCAAAAAAAAAAGCAAGAGCATCCTTGGGCACAGGTTTAGTGAATATATCAACAACTTTTGCATTAAAGGACACATGTTTAGTGATAAGTAATCCAAGAGCAACTCGTTCATGTACATAATGGTAAGCTAATTCGATATGTTTACTCCGTGCATGGAAGATAGGATTGGCAGTCATATACAAAACACTGATATTATCATAATATAAAACTGGTGTAGATGAGGGTGATATGCGGAGATCATTAAGAATGTAAGTGAGCCAGTAAGTTCAGCAACAGTATGGGTCATTGCATAATACTCACCTTCAGTACTAAAATGAGAGATTGTGTTTTGTTTCTTTACACATCAGGAAATGATATTTGAGCCAAAGAAGGTGCAATACTTGGTGGTAAAATGCCTCATTGTAGGACAACTAGCCCAGTCAGCATCAGAGAAGGCAGACAATTCAAGAGGCATTTTGAAAATGAGATGTAAACTAGTGCTAATGGTGCCTTTCAGATATCGAAGAATGTGACGAACAATTTTGAGATAAGAAACTGTAGGGGTGTACATGTATTGAGATATATAATTGACACTGCAGGAAAGATCTGGCCGTGTGAGGGTGAGATATTGGAAAGCACCAACAATTCCACAAAAGGATCATCAAGAGGGGTCAAATCAGTAACAAGTCTAGAATTAACCTCTACAGGACATGGGCTGACAGTGAAGCATATAGGACCATTTAAGAATAGTAAGCACATTGTGAGACTGAGATAGATGTAACCCATCAGATGTAGAGGAAATCTCAATACCTAACAAATGATGTACCAGACCTAAGTCTTTCATAGACAACTCACAACTTAAAATTTGAATAAAAGGAGGTAACAAGCTCCATAGAGGATCCTGTGAGAAGCATATCATCAATGCAGAGAAGTAAAACAAGTAAATCATTAGCAGAATGAGAAATAAAAAGAGAAGGATCAACCAGACTACAAACGAAACCATATGAGAAAAGAAACTTGCTAAGTCTATCAAACTCGTTTGAGTCCATATAGAGCACGTTGAAGCTTACACACATGGAAAGGGTTTTGTGAATCAACCATATCTAGTGGTTGTTCCATATAAATGTCTTCAACAATGTTGCCATGTAAAAAGGCATTTTTGACGCCTAGTTGACGAATAGGCCAATGTTTTACGAGAGCAATAGTTAAGATTAAGCGAATTGTACCTAGTTTTGTTTCAAGAGAAAATGTCTCTGTGTAATCAATACCATCCACCTGATGATAGCCTTTATTAACTAATCGAGCCTTGAGACGATCCAACATAACATCAGGTTTAGGCTTAGAATTAAAAACCCATTTGGAACCAATGACATGCACATCTGGAGTGCGTGGAACTAATCGCCAAGTTTCATTTTGGTGTAGTGTAGCAAGTTCATCAGGAATAGTGGCTTTCCAACTAGGATGTGAGAGGGCATATTTACTGTTTTTGGGTTCACGTAAAATTTTAGCAGGTCAAGTTACTATTAAAGCATATCATAGATTTGGCTTAACAATTCCAAGTTTAGATCTAGTTAACATAGGATGAGCAAGAGGTGTGGCATAAAGACGAATTGGATTCGTGGAAGGAGGGGACACAGGTGAAAAGGTATGGTCATCAATGTGTAATTCAGGAAGCTGGGTAGGGAAGCTGAGTTCGGCAAAGGTAGGATTAGGAAAGTCAATCTCATCAATGTTTAGCATAGGGGTATCACTAAGTGAGTTTGCCTCTTACTACAAACCATAAACAATTGGTAAAGGAATAGGATTTGGTGAGGTAGACATTTGAAGAAGTGTAACTGAATTAAGATAAGTGTTAGACAAAGGTAACCAAGTATCAAATATATGAGGAGCATATGAGACAGCAGTAGGAACAGATGAAGATTTAAAAGGAAAGACAATCTCATCAAAAACAATGTGTCGAGAAATGAAAAGTTTCCTAGTAAATGGATGGAAACACTTGTAACCTTTATGTTTTTCACTATATCCTACAAAAACACACAAAATAGTTTTAGGATCAAATATATGAGTTCTTGTATCTTAGGGATAAGGAAAGCATTTAGAACCAAAGACACGAAGTGATGTACAATCAGGATAAGTGTCATATAGCTAAAAATATGGAGTGTCAAAATGAAGAGACAAAGATGGTAACCTGTTAAGAAGAAACATTGTTATGGTAAATGCTTCTACCCATAAACAAAGAGGTGCATGACTATGAAATAACATTGCATACCTAGTTCACATATAATCTTGTGCCTTCTCTCAACCATACCTATTTGCTCTATAGTATAAGGGCATGAGATTTGATGAATAATACCTGTTGTAAGAAAATGTGATGATAATCTAGAATTGACAAACTCTCCTCTACCATCTGAATAAAATATTTTTATTTTTTATTAAATTGTCTTAATACATATTATTTGAAAGTTAAATATGTAGAAAAAATCATATTTATATTTTAATGGAATGATCTAAGTATATTTTGAAAAATCATCAACTAAACATGCATAAAACTTAAACTTCCCAATAGATAATATAGGATCAAGTCCCTACAAATCACAGTGGATTTTATAAAAAATACTAGAACTAAAATGTTCAGAAGAAGCAAAAGGAAGTTTGCTGAGTTTTCCTAATTGACAACTGTCACATAAATGTGCATGTCGTGAAGGACCTGTAACATCAATAAAGCCTTTATTTTTTAACAATTGAACAGTTGAAGCTTGAGAATGTCCTAAACGTTGATGCCAAATTTCTATAATGTCAAATTTGAAATGATGAGAGAAGTGGGCTTCGGATAAAACATACAGGTTATGCTTCCTTTTCCCTATTAGTAGAGGATGTCCTATTTTTCGTTCCTTTACACAAAAAAACATAATCAGAAAATTCACAGTTGACAGAAAATTGGAAGGTTAATTGACTTATTGAAAGTAACAACAAAAATTTAGATTCAGAACTAAAAGAGCATCTTGAAGAGGCATAATCTTTTTTTGTTTAACATATGAATCACCAATACTAGTTATAGGTAGAGAAGAGCCATCTCTAATTAAGATTGAATTAGACCCAGAATATTTATGAATATTAGTCAACATGTTATACATACTTGTCATGTAATTTGAAGCTCCTGTATAAGCAGTCCATTCTGTGTCAGCAATGGAGTTATCTAAGGTGAGGGCAGTAAGAGCCTATGGGATTGAATCACTTTGAGTCATTCGTTTTGTTACCCACCAGCAAATTTTGGTAACATGGCTTAGTTTTCCACAATATTGACATTTTTCATTCCAATACAAATCTCTCTTTGCCACTGTCATTCGTCATTTTCCTGGAGGTGGTGGTCGTCGTTGTTATGTAGCTGATGTTGAGTTGTATGGAAAATTTTTATTTTGGTTTCGTGTTTGTTGTGCCTGAAATCCACAACCTGAGGAAGTGAAAGTACTATTGTGATTCCTTAAAGAACTACTTTGGGATTGTTTCTCTTGTTGACCATAGAAGGCTAGGTGTGGGGTGAGCTGAGAGAATGATGTGTTTTTTTGGTTTAAAAACTATGCTGGTCAAAATTTTGTAGTTATGAAATCAGCTCAGAATAGGTCTTAGAGGTTTCAACATCATTGTTGTAAAGGTTTCATACTATGGTCCAAGAATAGTGAGAAGGCATAATACTTTTTCTTTGCCTGGGATAGGTTTTCCAATGGCAAAAAGATTATCACACAAACCCTTAAAGATGTGTATATGATCACCAATAGTTTTGTTATCATCGTTGCCAAGATAAGTCAATTGTTGTCGTAGTGTAAAGTCTCGATCTTAAGAGTTATGTGCATAAGCATCTTCCAGTGCTCCCCAAACTACATATGTTGTATCTAAACCAATTACAAGTCCAAGAGCTTCTTCAAAGAGAGTGTCGATGATCCAACCTCGTAGAAGACGATCAGACTTTTGCCAAACAATGAATTCTTTTGTCAATTGTGATGTAGTGTTTTCTATGATGTTTGAATCTGGAGTAGTAAATTTTGCTAGAGCTGGTATTTCATTGTTGAGATGACCAACTAAATCTTGACTTTCTTCTAAGCCCATAATTTGTTCTCTCCACAATGGATAATTTGATTGGGTGAGCTTTAAGGTGAAAAAAATTTCCAACATTCAAAGACAATGAAGTCATAGTAAAAACAAGAAGATGCTAACTAGCAATGAGAGCAAACACAACTGAAGGACAACGAAGAGAGGAAATGTTGTTAACAAGAGAAGTGGATAGATCTGACCTAGTATCTAGCAATCAACACGGAACAGTGGCTATGTGTAGCATTGAGCAAGACGAGAGCAACAGTGGCACTAATGGTAAAAGATCTAGACAATTATGTTAATTTAAAGTGCAGGAGGTGGCTATTGTGTTAGATTTGGGTTTCGAAAGCCAAATTTAAGGAAGCTCTCTTGGCTATTGACTGGAGATTTAATGAGCAGGTGGACTCAATGGCGGCAGTTTGTAACCAATAATAAAAGTTCTACACACAAAGTGTTTGCAAAAAATGACTTAAAGAGTCAGCACCTTTTGTTTATAAAAGTTCCACAGAGACTAAACTAAAGAAAAATTTTGGCTATGATACCAAGACAAAAAATAGAATTGTAGCAAAAAATAATGGTTTTTATTATTCAAAAGACAAGGTAGTTCCTCCTAATATCATAATATGTACATAGAGAGCAAGCTAGAAATAGACTATTAAATAAATGGTTGTTATATAAGATAGAACTAAAAGATTAGAATATCCTCTAATTCAGCAGCAAACAATTGATAAGAATATCAAATATATTTGTCAATTAGTTGGAGTTTCCTTTACATATTGAACTACCAATTACATAGGAATTTGTTACTCTTTGGATGTCCTTGCTGCTAACCATATTTCTTTTAATATTTCTGTGAGTATTATCATCCTTGTCACTTCTTAACTTCTGAGATTCCTTATCACTCCATGGACTCACATGTTGGATATCAAGATGGGTTATGTTAATATCAAGAAAAAAAAATTGAATTGTAGCAAAAAGAATGGCTTTTATTATTCTAAAAATAAGGTGGTTCCTCTTACTGTCATAATATGCACATAAAGAGCAAGCTATAAATAGACCATTGCATAAATGGCTATTATACAAGATAGAACTAAACGATTATGATCTCCTCTAATTCAGCAGCAAACAACTGATAAGAATATCAAATATATCTATCAGTTAGTTGGAGTTTCCTTTACATATTGAACTACCAATTACATAGGAATTTGTTGCTCTTTGGATGTCCTTTCCGCCAACCATATTTCCTTTAATATTTCTGTGAGTATTATCATCCTTATCACTTCATACATTATGGGATTCCTTCTCACTCCATGGACTCACACGTTGGATATCAAGATGGGTTGTGTTAATATCAAGTCAAAAAATAGAATTGTAGCAAAAAGAATGGCTTTTATTATTCAAAAAAACAAGGTGCTTCCTCCTACTGTCATAATATGTACATAGAAAGCAAGCTATAATGTAACATCCCATCTCCGATGGGGTTAATCAACCTGAACAAACATCGACATCCGTTGCAAACATGAAGCATAGGAAACTAATCGCGTTGGAAACCCTAAGA
>JANJEY010000234.1:12645624-12656322 GCA_024703695.1 Erythroxylum cataractarum | reverse complement strand
CATTACTCTCCCCTCCTCAGGTGCAGATCGAGACGATTGTCGACCTTGCAGGGCATCAGAAACTTCGAGCTAGTTAGGAGCTTGTCTTAAGTTAGTACTTTGGTTAGCCCACCAGCATTTCATCATGGAGCATACCTTTGTATTTTGGGATTAAATTTCATTTTGTATTATGTTATACTTCGAGAATACTGGTTGAATTCCTTCGAATGACAATGGCATATGTTTTATGAATTTGAGATGATTAATGCATGTTTAGAATGCATGTGTAGAATATGTATATGTATGATGTATGTATTGTTATATGTTTACGTATGTAACCGGATTGTGTATATGTATGGATGTTGGGATCGGGTCCGACGGTATTTGGGCGCCCGTCGCCGGCGCAACCCGAGGGGCCGTCTAGGGGATTCGGACGTACGGAGCCCGGGGCCAACATTTATTATTCAAAAAACAAGGTGGTTCCTCCTACTGTCGTAATATGTACATAGAGAGCAAGCTATAAATAAACTATTACATAAATGGTTGTTATACAAGATAGAAATAAAAGATTATGTTCTCCTTTAATTCAACAGCAAACAACTGATAAAAATATCAAATATATCTATTAGTTAGTTGGAGTTTCCTTTACAGATTGAACTACCAATTACATAGGAATTTGTTGCTCTTTGGATGTCCTTGTTACCAATCATATTTCCTTTAATATTTCTGTGAGTATTATCATCTTTATCACTTCATAACTTCTGGAATTCCTTATCACTCCATGGACCCACACGTTAGATATCAAGATGGGCTATGTTAATAGTTGTGACTTGGTTGACACTGCAATAAAATGTGGTATCAAATTATCTAAATATGATAAAGGCCAAATGATGGATCCAATACTATATCCGAGCCTAGTTTAAAGTTTGAGATATTTAAGGCCTAAATATATTATTTAGAGTTAAATTGATTAGTCCCTATATGTAGGCTATAATATTAACTTGCCTGAAGGATTCTTCTTACATCAAAAGTACTCTTAATTTTGGGTTATATTGTTCCACTTCTAATAATTTCATAGATAGTGCTTAGGTTGGAGATATTAATGACCAACCCTCGTATTTTACTTGATTAATACAACTTTTACTTAAGGTTGAAAAAGCAATTGATTGTTTCTTTCTGAGCAGAATATGTAACAAATTATAATTAGTTCAAGTAATTTGGCAAAATTTTTTGATAAAAGAATTATATTATAGAAAAGGGAGCTTGCTGAAGTTTGTATTGATGACAAATCGATCATTGCCTTATCAAAGAATACCTTATTTCATGAATGCAATAAACATATTTCATTTTATTTGTAAGTACATACATTTCAATTATGTGAACTGTGTTTATTTTCACAAATTTAATACTTCCAATACATTAAAAGTCATGCTTAAAGAAAGGAGAGGTGTTTAATATACACATGATTTCAATTAGGTATATAAAAAGTTCAGTTATATCTTTTGATATTCAAGGGTTTAATTAGGCTTGACTCTTTAGTATTATATGAAATTGGAGTGATATAATGATTGTTAACGTATAAATGTGTTTTATTATAAATTAAGACGAGGAAAACTATTTTAGGGGTATGACCTTTTCTTTGTTTTGCTTTACTCCTATCCCGTAAAAGGGCTGCTTTTGATTTAAGAAGAGACTGTCAGTTGACAAGTTGGCCAATTTGTTTTTTACTTTAATTTTAATTTTTATGGATTACAAAAATGATTTATACTTTCTGTTTTGTTTTTTTTTTTTCATAATATAATGCATTAATTAGTACAAATATAGTATAATTATTTAGTGTTAGTTATTAGTACAAATTATAAAAAATTTAATTTTAAAAACAAAAGAATTTTAACTTAATACTTAGTAAATACAGTTTAAATTTAAAGCTTCCTTTAATAATTATTTTAATAAAAATTTAATCATTTTATTTTTAAAAAACATAATAATTTTTACTATTAACTTATTAATAAATAGTAAACAATAAATTAATTTATATTTAAAGTTTATTATTATCAGTAATGAAAATATAACTTTATTGAAATTAATAACTAAATAAGTTTTTTGAAAACAAAAATAACACATTTCTTTTATAACAGAATAAAAGATTATTAACCCATAATTTATTTTTTAAAATTTAATAATATTTAAAAATGATGTTTTTATGATGTTATAATTAAATTCAAAAGAGAACTAGAATGAAGAATGCTTCTCTCTGGTAAGAGTCTCCTGTTACCTATAGCTACGCCTTCCAAAGTAAAACATCATAACCTCTGTTCTTATGAGCTAGTCCTTGTTTGTGTAAACAAATTCCATGCTTTTCATCCACATTAAAACGTTACAAAAGAATGATTCAGCTAGAGCTAGTCCTATGAACACAAACAAGGATACATATTTTCCATGCCTACTTTACAGTAACGTTATCCTCACCTCCACAGGAGTAGAAGAGCAAGGCTAAGCATATCAGGACATCAGTAATCATGACACCAACTACGTCAAATACGAATTTCGGTGCAAATAGCCCCCATACCTGCAATGCCACACACAAGTGAACTTATTGTCCAGGATGTTTAATCATCTTCATAAGCCTATTCAACCAGTAAAAGTTACCATTAGATGTCGTCTTTGAATGGTAACACAAATTATTGTCGCCGTAGCAGTAGTTGCCACAATCAATCCGTACATCATGTACATCTGTAACATTGACCTTAATCTTGTACATCAACCACACAATTATAGGAATTAACGTTCAAATATTGGACTTCAGAAAGCAGAGACTCCTAGGGAAAGCTGGACTCAATGGAACACAATGCATCTGTTCAACAGATTAACTAACCTGAGACAGCCGTGTCAAAAGAAAGCTTCTCTTACAGCCTGCATGATCCCACAAATATTGGCCCAAAGCAAGAAATGGAAGTCCCAACACAGGAAGAATGAGAGAAAAGCCAAATGTGTCTAATGTTAGAAGGATCGCTTGGCGAACAAGGATGAACTCATCAAACCTGAAAATGTTAACTTGTAGGTTCAGTTTTTTTTTTATAATCACCTTATTACTTAGGCCCGGCTAATCCTGAATCGTTAACTTCGGATTTATCTGATACATTTGCATCAATGCATATACTCAAAGACTCACCCAATAAATGCAGCACCGTAGCGAAGACCATCAAAAGCACACCTGAAAGAAAGGTAGTCAAATTATCGAGTATACTTTTAGGCCTGAAGAACTACTTGCTATTAAAGCCACAAACCAGAGTAAACGAAAAGCATCTTACCAATGACCCGTAACGAAAAAGAGGCACACGGCTAAAAGATTCCATTGTATTACAACAAGAGGATTGAAAGTAAAGAGTCCAACAGTTGGGTTAATGGCATTTTCTTCCATGCTATCCAGCCTTACTATGCAATACCCTGTAAAGAGACTTCCATATATTTGAAGAAGCACACCACTAAAGAAATAGGCGGCACATACAATTATAAGCAGAGTAACTTATAGGAAGAATAACATCAAAACAACATGAAACTCATGGACTAACAAGAATTGTCATGTCTGAACTTCTAAAAAGCCCATGCAGTCAAATGAGAATGGTTCACTAATGATTCAGGATATCACAACTATAGGGCCAAAAATAAAAGAGTGTCAGTACCTCCAATCAAGAACGCTAACATAACAAAGGAACCCTGTTTCCCAGACAGCATAATGATTGTTGAGCTAAATGAAGATAGGACTGCCACTATTCTCAAAACCAAGCTGCTTTTCCAATTTGCAGCTTTGTCATCAAAATATCTACCAAAAATCAACAATAATAGCTGTCCAAGCCCAATAAAATAAACTATTCTAGGAATGAAATTTCTACCAGCTCCTCGAAGTAGTATTGCTACAACTGGTATTTTACTTTCAGATGCCCAATGCACAGAAATGAGCATATAACTTAAAATGGTTCCCATTATAGTATACTTCAAAGTTCCTTCCCCAGGGATGCTACCAATGGTTTTGCACAACAAAAAGATCAAGAAGATGAGAGCTAAAATTGGTCCTATTTCAGATACAAAGGTCCAGATCGGATCACCCAAGACAACCCCAAGCACCCATGAGTGAGATGCCTTCATAAATAAGGACGTGGCAGCCTGCTTTACCAGCCCAATTTCAATGGTCAATCTAAGAATTGTGACCAACAGAAGAAGTACAATAGCCTGCAAATGAATTCATTAGAAATTAGATACAAAAGATGATTTAAAATGACAACACACTTCAATTTGTCAAAATAAAGGATGACATCTGTCTTACATACTTCAAATATCATTTTCTTTTTTCTGATTGAATCGCGCAACTTGATAATGCCAGTAGTGGCTAACAGAAAACTTGCCACTTTTCCTTCTTCCACTGACATCAAGATTAACATAACATTCAGTGTTGAGGCTTAAAAAGCAACAACAAAAGTTTTCAAGAAGCCATAAATAACCATGAAGATGGAACTTACATATGTAACTATTTGAAAGTAAGCTGCATGCACGTATTGCAACTATTATAAAAGCAAACACTGATTCAAACGATATCCGGGAATCTCCATGTAAAGAAAAAAAGGTTACACCTGCCTTGTTCACCTCTTGACTTGCAAGAAACATGAGAAAGAGCGACACCAACATTATCCCAAGACCAACACCCATCATTTTTAGATTAAACTCAGTCCATTTTGAGCGTGCCAAATCTGAAACATTAGTTAGGAAATTGAAGTATGTATCAATTTGCTTTGTGAGCACATGTATTGGTGAGTCATAGCTTTTATTTTGATGGATCAGCAAATTCTTTGCAGTTTGTAACCAGTTGTCCTGTGCCTTATCATATAAATCTGATATGTGTAACAAATCTTCACTAGAAAACCCAATGACTGAAGAGGCTGAGTAGGCATCGATGTATCTTTTCACCTACAACAGAAAATTGGGAAATGACAGAAGGTAACGAAAAGAAGACTGACAGAGATAAACATCTACCAATACACTATCAAAGCTGGAATACACTATCAAAGCTAGATCCTGCAATTAAAAATCCAATCTGCACATTTTGCTAATGCATGTTTTGCATGCATCTCCTAGAATCCTTTGTAGAACAAGACGACAAACCAGTATGAGGATTACTAATGATAAAGAAGAAACAATGGCACACTGTGAGGGACCTGTAGTCAAATCATTAATTCCATCTGTCTATGTTTGTGCAGTAAACTAGTCAGAGTTCTTGTAAAGAGAAGCTTGAGCTGTTGTGCAAACAAAAAAACTGTAGGTCTAGATATTAGTAGAAATTGGGTAAATAAGAACATTGGTTGATGCCTAGAAGGTTTTGATGGAATGAACTATCCAACGGGAATCTTCAATTTATAGTACAGTTTATCTTATCATACAGCAAGTTGCACTTAATATTCAAAGGAAGAGTTGCTGAAGATTCAATGACTAGAATCAATCATCTATTTAAAAAACTAGTTAGGACACGTTCTGGCCTATGTTTTTAATCACTTAATGAATAACAATAGATGATAGCAAAAAGAGTTGCACGTCACAAATATCCATGCTTAGAAGCTTATTTAGTACCTAAGTAGAAATTTTCCAAAATATAAGAATATGTTGAAAGAGAGAGAGGCAGCTTCATATAGGATTGGCACCAAATATTTATCTTAAATCCAATAAATTTAGAAAAGAAAGAAATAATAAAGCACCTGCCAAGAGTTGACGCAGAGTACATCAGCATAATTGTGTAACCAATTTTCCCATTTTGCCTTATTGTCGAAATTCTCCATGTTGGCACCCTCCACACTCCATGTACCAGTAGCCAAAGCATACATCTCCAGATTTACCCGGCCAATGCTGGTAAAGGAAACTAAAAAACAAAATCAGTCATATAGAAACATCTAAAAGATGTTGCAAGGACATCAAAGCTCATTATGGACACTTTTAAAAACAAGAACCAAACTCAAGAAGATTGTCTCAGGCAAACCAATAAATTTACATTACGGAGACAACCTTCAGAATATTTGAAACCCAGATGTAACTACAAACTTTCAAAGCATTTTAAACAGCAAAAGCATTTAAATCAAATGCTGGTAAATAATATATCCTTGTCAAATATGCATAAACTTCTAACAAGAAAAAGTATCCAGGACATGTCAAGTCTTCCAAAGCCTTGATTAAGAAACTAAGAAAAGCAAGTGACCCCTACTCCCTACTAACACTTAAGTGCAAGGCACCAGCAATACTATTATGTGTAACAACTAAAGTATTGCTCAAATTTCATGAAGAAGAAGATGAAAAAGAAATTTCTGTAGCACGTGTATGTGCTCAGATTATGATAGAATATTAAACATTTTCTTCATGCACATTTATTTAGGCAGTAGAATCCACGGGTTATTGCAAGAGTTATGTGCATCCTGTTGACGTGATTGATTGCTAAATCACAAAGAACAGAAAGTAATAATTGCATGAGGAAAGTTGATTTTGGGATCTCATCAATCACATACAAGTCCTCACATACGTGTAAAGTGTATTCAATATAATGATACACGAGTCTAATTGAAGGATGCTTACACGGCACCTTCCAAAAGGGAAGGGAACACCTAGCAACGCTGACATTGTTGCTGCAAAATCAAGCTGCAAAAAATGAGCCAAGTACTTAACATAAGAAAATCACTCTAGAAAAATAATGGGCGAATAACATTCAAGAATTCTATGGTTTACCTGTTGGATTGAACTGATGCATATCTTCTTCCCAGCCTGAAATTGGATACAGAACATAATATTCAGCAAGAACAAAAATTATTGATCTGAACTTAAACTAAAACTTCATCCTTAAATCTATCCATTTTATCTATATAGCCTCCAGTTTCTTGGAGGTGAAAGAGGCAAGGACAGTATGGTCCAGCTAGACAGCAATTAAAAGTGTTGAAGTAATGGTTCAACTTCTTTCTCTGCATTTCTTAAGAACTAAAAACTATGAATAAGGTTTTCATCCATTTTAAAATAAGTTCGTCATCTTTCTACAAGACTTCTCCATCCTCTCCTAAAAACTTTTGATATTAAGTAACAACATGCTTCTCCATTAACATAGTAAAAGATAAAAAGTAACATGAAGAACAAACTGGCACAAAGAAGGATGTCTTGAAATTAAAAGCAAATGTAGAATCATTTAAAGAGCAAGCAATACCAAATCGAGAGCACAAGAAGAGGTATCAAAGTCAGATGGAAGCGGATAGGAAGATTTCTTAAAACTCATGCCGAACATTAATGTTTCAACCTGCAACATGTAATTTTGTTACAAGGGAAACAGAGAATGAAACCAAATTGAACTTCAGAAAGTTAAATCATATACCTCTTCAGCACTTCCTCCACCGTGATCACCATTCAGGGTTTGTCCATGGTCGCCCATAACAAGAAGGAAAGTATTTTCATGCAAGCCACCTGAACTAGACTCACCATCCAGAATTTTGATAAGCTTCTGCAGTAGAATATGTGGTCAAGCATTATCAAATAAGAATTAAGCATGCAGGAAAGATTAAAACCAACAGACAAAGGCAGCTTGATAATGGAAACAAGATGAGCTTATTCCACCATAAGCAACAAATGTGTATTGAGAAAGTTCACATGTATAGTAGGGTCAATGAATAAGCAACCAATGTGTATTGAGAAAATTTCACATGCATGGTAGAGTCAATGAAGGTGGGACATCTGGAACAATAGAATACCCAAAATTTTGCAAACTTCACCTTTCTGTCACTAAAGACCAACAAAAGCTCAATTTCTAGTTCACTTATATTCTTTCCAAAAAAAATTCCAGTCATCAATCTAACATTAATAGCTGAAAGTTTGTCTTTCCCATGATTTCAACAGGGACTTTTGGAACACCAATAAGTATTAAATTAAAATGAAAGGAAAATGGGGAAGTAGTTTAGTTCATTTTGATGAGCAAATTTCACTTTGATGTTTCACAGATATATTCCACATGGCCCAAGTCATCAAGCTAAATTTTATTTCTATAATTCTTATAGGTGCAGAATTTCCAATGTTCATCTACAATCTTAAATTTTGAGATCAATATATTTCAAAACTTGCTGTACATGATAAAGGGACTGGACCACAATGGAAGTACTTCAACAAAAGGTCAATTGTGATTATGCTCAAAAAGTAATAGGTACACATTTTGGTTTTATAAACGTATTTCAAATTGGATGATTAATTCAATGTTGTTCCGTAGCTTAATTTCAACATCTATCAATTGAAACAATTTCTTAAACCCTAAATTTTACATTATTTTATGAAACTTATCCTGGCTAAAGGGCATTGTCAAAATTAGGAAGCAAGATGTGAATTAAAAGGCCCGAAGGAGAGAATTCTAATGGTTTCTTCAGTTTCTCCATAAAGCATGTACATCTGAACACAAGCGTTTTAAAAAAGAAAAACTTAGATAAAAGGAAACACAGAAAGAAAAACTTCCAAAATGGCTGAACTTAAACCAAAAAACAGTGTGGTAGATTTATGATTTCAACAAATTTGAATATTTTTGACACTATCAAAAGTATATGGACACTATCAGCAAGCTCATGAAATATTTTGCCATAACTTGCGTGCATAATTAAGAAACCTACCTCTAAAATGAGATTGTACTGCTCCAACTTTTCTACCATTGGCAGAGAATCGACTCCATATATATGTCCAGCATGATCCTGCAAAGAGATTACCCAAATCCACCCTTATGTCTTCAATTTGATAGATAACTCATAATGACTTACAAATGTACACAAATTTACAAAACTCATTAATCAAACAAGAGATATAAATATTTTGCTATTTGCAACTGAGAAAATATGTCAATCATACCACACCAAGAAAATGAGCAATAAGAACATCCCAATCTTCTTGAAAAAGGGCAGGAAAAAGGTGTTCGATGCACCCATCATCAACCTGAAACAATAAGTTTTTTGGTATATTCTGAAATGTGAGAAATTGACAGCAAAAAAATAATAAAGAAGCCATAATGCAATACCGTATGAAGATCTTTAACATTAAAAGAAGGATAGGGATAAGATTTGTTAAAATGTTGAGGAAAGACCTGAACCCTAATAGCCATAATCTAGTTTCTACCTTAAAGAAGAGCTACTCAGTCCATGCAATCAACTATGAAGAAACTAATTTACAACCATAGAGCCTCAATCACAGTTCACAAAAGGAGTCTAAGGAATACAGAGATTGGATCTCTCCCCTTCTCAGGGAAGACCACAGTAAGAGATACACAGTTTAATTCTTCTCATTGGAACGAATGGAAAAAAAGGGGTAACATTAGAGTCTCTCAACACATACCTAGATAGGGCTAGCCCATTCTCTATTTGAGAAGGTTTTTTAAGCCCAGGTATTCCTATAAAGAAGCAAATCAGGAACAAGAAATCAGTTCAGCAATACAAGATCCAACAATAGAGGTTTATGGAAGAAGAAATAGATAAAATCTAACCTGAATCCTACTCTTACTCCTCTTCAGACTGTCACTGAAGGGCCTTCCATTTCCAAACAAAAGAAATTCCTAGAGATTCATTAAACCCTAATCTCTAAAGAAGTCCGAGAAGGAGACAAATGCATAGGGAATACAGTCGGTTGGAAGAAGCTTGGAGAATTGGAGCCACCTGGAAGTCATGAAGAGTCCCTTGGAAATGAAGTAATTTCTCAAAGATAACCCTAATCGCTAAATAATAAATGTGAGAGAATGTGAAGAAGAATTGATTGGAGACTTTGTTGTCCCTCAGAGGCAACACTGCCTCCAATATCTATCATCATCACCAGTCGCAGCTCAAAATCATCACTCATATGAATTGGTTAAAGAACCAAAGTCATGAGAAAGACAGGGGGTTAATTTTACTGCAATAGTTTTGATAGGTAAGTATCGACCGTCGTTGTTTTTATATTAAGTAGTTTATGAGTTAAAACATTGTAGTATTATACTATTCCTGCTAAAGTGCTTGTTGTTTAAGTAGACTACAAGTGTGTAGGTCTCCACTCTGTAATTTTTTCCTATTAATGAAAAATTTTAATTTCTAAAAAAAACTGAACCCATGTATCATCACTACACATTGTAACAGGAAAAATCTTGTGAAAATGATATTGGAGTAAGAATTTTCACTATTTGACAATAATTGAATCAACAATAAAGAAATCAAAATAAAATTTGAAGTGAAAGTGAAAGATAAACCCAAATAATATCTGGGAAATGGGATATATGGGAATAGCAACAACATACTTAGCAATAATGAAAAGAGACCTGTTGTATGAAGTTGTCTTTGATAATAGTAGGAGCACTAAAACTATTACCAACATCTATAAATGTCGACAATCCACCAGTAGTCAAGCCTTGATATATTTAAAGCAGCATATAAACACATTCAAAGTGGTACCAAAAAAAATGAAAAGTTTTTGTTAAGAATCATTGAATAATTAAAGAATAAAACTGGAAAAGTTAAAATACCAGTGAAGACCTTCAGACGTTGAAGACTAGTTGTAGGGGGTCTGTAATAGCTTTCAAAATATGTGAGGCCTAACACATAACAAGCACAATAATACTCAAAACAAGAATTAATAGCCATGAATCAATTTTATTGAATAAAATCCATAATCAAATCATGTAGAAATTCGAAAACTACATCCCATCTTTGAAAC
>JANJEY010000234.1:12614931-12636540 GCA_024703695.1 Erythroxylum cataractarum | reverse complement strand
GGCTCAATGGTAAGAGGCGTGCACTTAAGTGCAACAAAACCTTGAGGTCTTGTGTTCGAGTCGTGACTCACACAAGTGCCAAAGAGGACAATACCTGGAGTGATGGCGGTAGAGGTCGGGCTCTACATTAAAAATTTGGCTCAATGATAAGAGGCGTGCACTTAAGTGCAACAAAACCTTGAGATCTTGTGTTCGAGTTGTGACTCACGTAAGTACCAAAGAGGACAATATCTGGAGTGATGGCGGTAGAGGCCGGGCTCTATACTAACCATTTCATTAATACTTCATGTTGATGAAACTATAACTAAGAACATTTGAGAATAATACAAAATGCAATTTGAATCTCATAATTATAATCACATTATAATTTCTAATTGCATAACAATTATTTCAAGAATTTTAACTTTATGATTAATAATTAAAAATTAACAAATACACAAAAATAAAGTGTGCTTTTTATTGAATAAATTTTTTATACAAACAAATATACAATCAAAAATTGGCTATAAGGGTATAAACCAACACCGTAAGTATGTGATAAGTGAATTTTAAACAATTCAACTCAATGTGTTCATAATTTCACGTTGAATGCTATATGGCAATGTGATATGCCATTATATTTTAAAAATATACAATCAGTGCTACGTTAGGTTATGTTTGGATGGAGGTTTAGTAATAGAATATAATGAAATGTAATATTATTCTATTATTTGGGATGATGATTTATAATGGAATACAATAAAACGAGATAAAAGAAGAAGATTTCATATTATATCTCATTTTATCTTATACAGTAAAAATGAGAAACTTCATAGGAATAGAATGAAATGAAATGAAAGAAAGAGTTTCATATTACAATAATTTTTTAATATTATCTCTATTTATATTTCATTCCATTATAAACCTTAAGTTTAACTAAACATAGTCATAGAGTTGATGTTAACCAAATTTTATTAAAATTTTGATTTATTAAGATTTATTTTGAGCAATTTAAAATATTAAAATTAAAGTTGAATTGATCTAAAATATTAAGATTAAAATTATACACTCAGATTTATTTAGATGGAAATTTTGCTTTTTTGTTTCCCTACATACAAAACAATATCTAAAGTAAATGAGATGATTTGGAAGCATAGATATATGAGATGCTTGACAAACAGCTTATCAGCTATTTTTTAGTTTATTGACTAAAAATTAACTTTTTGACTATCTCAAAAAAACTATTGATTTATTTAGTGAATAACTTGTTGATTAGCTTATTTAACCCCTATAAGCTAATTTTTAAAAGTTCCATAAAATGAGCTTTTTGAATGATCAACTAAAAATTAATAGGTAAAAAATTAGTTATATCTTCTTTTCATAATTTTTGAATTATGATAAATATCATATCTGTCATATTATAATTATAAATATTTTTAATTTATTAAATAATATATATATATATATTATAAAAATACTAATATGATATAGTTCGATACATCATTTATATTGACAAAGAATTTA
Organism: Erythroxylum cataractarum; assembly: GCA_024703695.1. Taxonomy (NCBI): domain Eukaryota; kingdom Viridiplantae; phylum Streptophyta; class Magnoliopsida; order Malpighiales; family Erythroxylaceae; genus Erythroxylum; species Erythroxylum cataractarum. The sequence goes on along the minus strand of JANJEY010000234.1, from coordinate 12,635,037 downwards.
ATATTAGATTATTATTATTATTATTAAAGTTATAAAATTAATTTTTATAAAATTAAATATCTAAAATTTAAATTCTTATAAAAATGTTTAAAGAAGTACTAATAAATATAATATCTATATTTTATATATTTTTGTAAAAACTATGCTCTTATATTACTAATCCGCGAATAAGTACCAGGTAATAAACTTCGCTATTTGCCACACACGCCATATTGGTGACCGGAAAAAAAAAACGGAGCTAGCGGCAGATATTATTCAAGAAGGAAGTGGATTGCTCGCCTTATCAAAGAATCAGTAACAAACTACAAGGAACAACCTTTGCAAATCATCGGACTACACGAACTGGGAAGCGAAGCTAAAGAGTTGCATTTATGCTGTGAAACCAAAAATGCTTGCTAAAGTTGCCCTTCCTCCTCATTCTCTGCTAACCTTGAAGTCTTGTGCTCATGGCGATTGCTTCAGTCCCAGCATCCATGGATGGGCTTTGTTGGATGTGAAAAGAAATAGAACTCAAAAGGTTGTGGCCTTAGTAAGCGATGGTGACCACGATTGGACTCGGATTGTGGATGATCAACCCAAGCCTCAGTCTTACCAGAACAAGGATGACGAGAACAAAGATGCTTCCTTAGGTGCTGTTTTCTTTTTCATTTGGTCTTTCTAGTTTATTCCACCTTATTTGAGATCTTATTGCTTTGGTTAAATGGTCACCCTACTCAATTTGTAGTCCATGGGAACACAGGGACTGAGAGTATGCCAGCAGTTGTGAGCACTAGGGGAGTAGCAGGAAGTTTTGGTAGATTGAAGGCACAAAAAATAAAAGATCTTGCCAGGAGATCTTCTCAGATTAAGCAAAAGTTTAGAGAAATAAGGGATGGAGAAGCTTTACAGGATGCAAATCAACATGTGCTTACTAAAGTTGATGACTTTGTTGAACATGTGGAGGAAGTGGAGGAGAAGACTGCGCATTCCAGTGGATATGATCATCGAGTATCAAGAAGTAGAGGGGGATTTTCAACTCCTGAAGGTTTTAGAGGATGGGGCAAAGGTGGTTCTGTTTATAGCTACAGAAACAAATTGAATGACCCTTTGCAAGGGAGGAAAAAGTTTCAAGCTGAAAATGATTTCTTCAGTAGAAAATCTTTTAAAGAGTTAGGATGCAGTGAATTTATGATTGAATCTTTAAAAGGGCAGCTTATCCTGCGTCCTTCACATATACAGGTAGTTACACTGTTGGTTCTGTTAATCAAACTCTTGAAACTATTGTGTCCTAGTGAAGAATTTTGCTTGGCTAACCCTTAACAAAACAGAACGAAACATAGAAGTGAGCAATTTGACTTCTACATTTGAGATTGTTGTGCTATATAAATTACTTCATATCATATACCCCAACTTGAGGTTAAAACAGATCATTCCTTATTGTACACTATATACTGATGAAAATGACCGACATGAAGGGGGACTGCCGTATTCCTTTTGTCTGGTTAGCTATATGGTACTTGTATTTTGTCATGGTTCTCTTTTCTTAATATTTCTCCATGCCTGAAAGCATGATGCACTACTTTCCCTTTGGAATAAGCAATCTGAGAGATTTTGCTTTTATGTCACACACTCTAAATGTCTTTCCACATAATAACTGTGTTGGTTCCTAGGGTCCTATTTTTGTAAGTAGAAACTTGTACAATGAAGTTCATGTCAAGCCATCTAACTGTTTTTCCATTTCTTACATTTTTTGAAAGGAGAGACTCAGCTTTGATAAGATCTTGTGTTGTATGATTCTCGTCTTTGCAATGGTATCCATTATGTGGAGCTGAAATTTTTTATGTTTCAATCCTGGTAACTACAGGCCATGACTTTCGGGCCCGTAATTATGGGTAAGAGCTTCATTATAGCAGATCAAAGTGGTTCAGGAAAGACACTGGCATATCTCATCCCTGTGATTCAGCGTCTTAGGCAAGAAGAATTGCAAGGGCTGGGTGAAACCCCATCAAGAAGTCCTAAAGTACTTATAACGGTGCCAACTGCTGAGTTGGCTTCTCAGGTTAGCTGCTTTTACACTTGATTTAAGCAAACTGATACAATCTCTCTTTTCTTACTCGATGAAGTTCAATAAGGCTTTTTTTTTCCCCTTCAATTTGTCTGTTTCAGTTTATTTGTTTGTAACTTATTCCATGGTTGCTGTCATTCTTCCATGTTTCCTGCCTTTTTCTTTTACCTTTGTATTAATTCAACTACTCTATGCATGCATGAAGTTTTGGTGCAAGCTTGGAAATGCTGATCAATGAATAACAAGTTTTCTAAGATTGCTTTTTATAGATGACAGGAAGAATTGCCATACCTCTTCATTACCCTCACCTTAGGGAAAAAAAAGAAGAAACGTCACACTTTTTTGCTTCTTCCACTTGATGCATAATTAGGATTGCCTATAAAGTTTGTTTTTCAGAAACTATTAATGCCCTACCAGAACAAAACCAGCATTTCCAAATGATGGTACTTTTATTTTCTTGTCAGATACTATGGTAAAGATGCTTCTGCATCAGCAGGGATTTGTTAGAATTGAAACCTGCTTCTGTATCACTTTTGTTTCTAAAAGGTGACTGGGCTGTCTTTCACAAACCATGATAGCTTTTTTTTTGGGATGGCTTTTATATGGTGTGATTTTCTTCCTTCAGATTTGGATAATTTGATTTAGAACATGAGAAACCAGGTCCTAAGGTGGATTATTGGACTATTTGGTGCTTTCTTAATCCTTACTGTTGAGCGGTAGAGCCAAATTCTCAAGTATAATCAGTTTTTCTTTTGCTTGTGGCATTTAATACGGGAGTGCTAGTTGCTACCTAAAGCAAGGTATAACTGTTGCAGGTTTTGAGTAGTTGTCGGTCAATTTCGAAGTTTGGTGTTCCATTCCGGTCTATGGTTGTGACTGGTGGATTTCGACAGAGAACTCAGCTGGAAAATCTAGAACAGGGTGTTGATGTTTTAATAGCAACGCCTGGACGTTTTATGTTTCTAATCAAAGAAGGCTTCTTGAGTTTAGCAACTCTCAAATGGTATACTATTTCCCACTGAAAACTGCATCCTTCATCTTGTGCTAAGTCCTATGTCGCACAATGACTTAAAATGTCATTACTTATGTGATTTTTATACATACTTTTGTATTAAGTATATCTAATGCTGACAGTGCAAGCATCATCTTCAGTGCCAGTTCTTATCATCTGGCACATTAGTTTTTACAGGAGAAAATTGAATCTCATGTTTAACCCAAAGGCAGTGAGATTATTTTCTTCAAGTAGACCAATCTAATGGCAGTTGCCAAATTTTAGTGCCAATATAAGTGTCAATGGTCAGAACATTACTGTGTTTTGCTTTTTATGTCATAGCCCATAAAATTTTCATTCTTGGTTCTTAACAACATGAACTGAGATAGCAAAAAGGAGGTCCTGGTTTCTTTTAAAGTAGATGTGGTAGAGAAAGAGAGGGAGAGGGAGAGGGAGAGGGAGAGAGAGAACGTAGGTGTACTTGTACCCAGAAAGAAAGAGAAATTGTTGCGAGTGAACTTTAGGAAATATCAACTCATTTGCAATTTGCTGCTCAGTTGTCTGAAGCTACTGGTCTCTGTGGTTGGTGAGAAAGCATTTGACTGTGTGCCATGTGAAGGCTATTGTATTTCATTCCAACATAACCAACGTATATGTTGGATTGCTAATCCTAATGTCTTACTAGAAACTTGATACAAGCTTTCACTTCTATTGCTTGCAATAGGTACCCCAACATTGATATTTGAGTTTGAGATGAACCTTGATTGCAGTGTAATTTTGGATGAGATAGATGTACAATTCAGCGATGAGGACTTTGAAGTTGCACTGCAAAGCTTGATCAACTTGTCACCAGTTACTGCACAATATTTGTTTGTGACTGCAACTTTGCCAATCGACGTGTATAACAAGCTTATTGAGGTCTTTCCTGATTGTGAAATGATCATGGGACCTGGTATTCATCGTACAAGCACTGGGCTAACAGAGGTTGGATTTCATTTTTTTTCCTGTCAAACTATAATTCCCTCTTGTCCTACTACTCTCCCTTCTTTTTCTGGGTTTTTTCAAGTGATTAATTTTGAATTAGGGAATGAGATAAATATCTCAATCTGGTGATAATATTAGCAAAAGATTTTAAGTCTGTAACAGGACCAGTGTCGTTTACCATCTTGTATGTTCAGGTTCTTGTAGATTGCAGTGGGGAAAATGAGACAGAAAAAACTCCAGAAAGTGCGTTCAACAATAAGAAAACCGCTCTTCTGCAGCTAGTGGAGCAAAATTCTGTGTCGAAAACAATTGTTTTCTGTAATAAGGTAAATTTGTGCTTAATTTGAAAGAACTTGATTGTTTCCCTAGTTATTTGTTGGAATTAAAGTGATAGATGTTGGGTTGTAATATACAGATTGAGACATGCAGAAAAGTGGAGAATGTATTGAAACGTTTTGATAGGAAAGGTCATCATGTTCGAGTTCTCCCATTTCACGCTGCTCTGGCTCAAGAATCACGGCTTGCAAATATGAAAGAGTTCATGAATTCTTCGCCTGAAGAAGTCTCTTTGTTTTTGGTTTGTACTGACAGGTATTATCATCAACTTGAGCCTACTTATTTCTCATCTCTTATTCTTCCCAGACAAAGAACCCCATAACGCATGCCTATCCAAATATTCCTCCCAGCCGGCAACAAATTGTGAAACATATTTGTTGTGTTTCTTAAAATAACTACAGAGCATCGCGTGGGATTGACTTTGCTGGTGTGGATCACGTTGTTCTCTTCGACTTTCCTCGTGATCCAAGTGAATATGTACGCCGTGTTGGAAGGACAGCCAGAGGTGCTGGAGGAAAGGGCAAGGCTTTTATCTTTGTGGTTGGGAAGCAAGTTTTCCTTGCAAGAAAGATAATAGAGAGAAATGAAAAAGGTCACCCATTGCATGATGTACCAGCTGCATATATAAGCGGATGACATGAAATATGCTTGTTGAAACAACTTGTGCATGTGTGTTGGCTTATTGGCTAGTGATTCTCTTATATGAGAGGTAGGTATGCTATTTTCCAGTTTTATCGGCTACTATAAAGCTAAAATTCCAAGAATTGAGGATGTCCTTGCTTATCTGACCTAGTTGTCTGCAGTGCTGTTGCTATCCTGACTAGCTGGAAAGGGTTCATTCCTTGAAGCAACAAAGAGACTAACATATGACACTTCATAGGGGCTTATATTCTGCTTGGTTTTCAAGGGCTTTGCCTCTTGGGAAAAGTTGACGAAGGACCATTTCTGTAAAATTGATGAGTAAACAGGCAAACCTAATAGAATGAAGCTTGTTCAGTGAATTCCAATTTCATGTCGTCATATTTTACTTATCTTGTGTAGTGAAGTGTTATGATATAGCAACTAATGTATCATTCCTTTAGTTTTTCCTTAGAAATAATAGTTCTTAACCTTCCTTCATGGTATTTTGGCGTTTCCTTTTACAGGAAACGGGAAACAAAAATCATTTTGAACATCAAAGATGCAAATTTCAGATTCCACTGTTATTTTTATTCGATGTGTCTTAAACATTCAGAGGCAGGTTAAACTCTGTGGATCATTTAACTGTACATCTTTTATTTGGTGAAAAGAAAGTTTTTGGACAATGCTTCTGGTAAGATACCTGCCTGCTCTCAGCTCTTACCTGCTTTTCTTTCGTGTCTTAAGTCAGCTTGGCCAATAGTACATAAATTCCCAGAATCCAGTTTTTCCATTGAAGCCATACATGCCTTCCGTGGAGATCAGCCATGAGCATTGATCCTCACACCTTGCGAAATCCCTCTGGTACGAGTATGCATCAAAGTGGTACTGCTGCACATTTAGCCAATCCAGGTCACAGAAAAACAGCGTAGTTCCCCATGCATTAGGAGAGAAGTCCCAACCGATTTGGTTTCCATCTGTTACGTTCTGCTGGCCAAGATCAGTGTCTTTGGATTGGCAGTGAATGTTCAGGATTTTACCATTACCTAAACTGTTCTTTATACTCACATGAACGCTGTGTGAAAGTCCCAGGTTGCATAGGCTGAAAGCTAGCAAGAACAAAATACTGTAACCAACATGTACGCCATTTGTGTAAGTATCCATAGCTTGTAGCAGCCTGATCTTAACAAGGAAAAAAGGTAGGATGTCACTAAATGTATTGATCTACTTCTCACAAAACAAGTTTGCACGTGGTTTACGATAACATTTATGCACGACAAAGAGCCTTGTAGGAACTGGCATTGAAATTGCAGATTACCATGTGTTAAATATAATTTATATTTGGAAGCCAACACTATTTGTTGAAACAATGGTTCAGAATCAACAGAATCATGAATCTACTTGACGCAGTACAGTTGTGTTTCTGTCGGCATTGCATAAATCGTTTGAATCATCTTTTGGCATTTTCTTCTTTGTTGGTTGAGGATTGCAACATTATCATTTATAGCATCTTATTTTATTAATAAATATTCAATATTAAATTCTCATTTTACAATAAATTGTGCTTGAAGTTCAATTTTTGTCTATCATGGAATAATTTACTAAAATTTTCATATTGTAAATTTAATTTAATTTCAAATATCATTGAATATTTATCATAGCAAGAACAGCCATGAAAGTGGCAAAGTATCTTTGGCTGAAGCCTGGAAGAGTATTCCAGTCATGAGCTACATCTGTTTTCACATTTAACTTATACTTCCCCTGCTATAAACATAAGATCTAGCGAAATACAAGAAGGCTGTAAATCCAACTGCACTAAGGCCGGCAAGTAACCAATAGTAATAATCAATATGTGCTCGATTCAGGTTGTTGGCAAACCAGCTGTCCCGACCATCTGCACCTGTTGTTTTGTCAATGATAGAGACCAGTAAACTGCTTAGCAAACTTCCCACACCAATGACACTTAGGTACAATGAGAGACCCATACTCCTTAAATCCTTTGGGACTTGGTCATAGAAAAATTCTTGAAGACCAATAATGGTAAAGACATCAGCAGCACCGCATAACAGATATTGAGGAACCAACCACCAAACACTAATCGGAACTGTCACATTTGGCAGATCAATAATCCCATATTCTTCAGCAGTTTCAAGTCTTTTCATCTCAACTAAAGCTGCAGTCATCATAGAAAGGGCAGACAAAACCATGCCAAATCCGATTCTTTGAAGCATCGTGATGCCAGAAGGTTTCCCAGTTAAGGATCGGGCTACAGGGACAAAAATGCGATCGTACATGGGAACAAAGAGAAGAATTGCAATGCCAATAAAGAACTGAAGTGAAGCAGCTGGAATTTTGAAACCTGGGAATATATTTCTATCCATTGTAGCCCCTTGTTTTGTGAAAACAGTTGAGGTTTGTGCAAACACAATTGCATATATCAAGCTGGTAACCCATATTGGAATAAGTCTCAGCAAGGACTTTGTCTGTTCAACATCATCAACAGTACAGACATTAAGGCCTTCCATGGAGCCGTCTGGTTCAAACAATGCCTTGTTGAGAAATCTTCAAAAAAGAAAACAGTTAGTTCACAGGAATTTCAAGATAAAGCATCATGTATTTCTGTTCATCTGTTTGAACCTAAGCAGATGACATAAGTTTGTGAAGAATAAGATATCTGCAAGAACTCCATTTTTTATTTCTTTAAACTCCAAGGAAATAACTAAATCTCAAGATCATTTATATCATCCAGGCACATTGATCTTTTCTCAAGCTATGAACTTAGAGGTCGGAAACATCAGCACAGAGTAAAACGGTAAGATGCTACGCAAAGATATCCTCCTACTTATGCCTCCGTAATTAATATATACGAAAACAAAAAGAAAGTTGATTCACTTACTTGAATTGTTGAGGAGTCTGACAATACTGTTTAGCTTCATATTCAGTAGCCATTCCTGAAGGAGTGGCATTGCGGTTCCTGATTGCTTTTCTAATCACCCGGCCAATTTTCATAAATGAATTTCCCTCACTCTTCTTAACATTGTACCTGTAAGTTCTACCACCAAGCAAGAGAACAAGTAGTGCAGCCAACATCATAATACAGGGGATTCCAAACCCAAGGGCCCAGTTAAGATTCTCTTGGATGTAGACCAAAACAGTAAGTGATACATTAATGCCCATAGAAGAGAAAAAATACCACCAATTAAAAAATGAGTTTTTTTCTTTACTTTCTTTTGGATCTTGTCCATCAAACTGATCAGCTCCAAAAGCTTGAACACAGGGTTTATGCCCACCTTGCCCAACTGCCACAAGATATATAGAGAAGAAGAACAAGATGACTCGAAATCCAGGAGACTGTGACTTGGCATCTTTGATGTCTTGTAGGTGAGAGACTTGAAGAGAAGTTAACACAGCTGTAAAAGATAACAAGCCTAGTCCCTGTTAATCATTCAAGCCAAACAGGACAATCAGTATTGATGCAAGCAACATGGTAAACATGTTAAATCAAAGATCTCCAGGGAATTTTCTCGATCTTCAAATTAAGAACACAGAATCATCTGAAAACTGTAGTTTTAACACAGCTTTTTTTAAAAGAAAACAGATAGACTAGACTTTCTATGACTAGAGGACCTTAATATCTATGTAGTCCTTGTAATGCAAGTGAAAACCTTAAGGCTTGAACCAAGCATTTCAGTAGATATTCCCGTAAACTATCTATTGAAAGACACTCATTGTGCAATTCAGCCCACCTCCTGCATTTGCATTTTCACCAAGGAAAACAAGAGCAATACAAGAAGTCTCCTGCTCATTCTTAAAAACGCACTTGTAATAAGGATAGACCAAACTAGTAAGTAACTTATATTGGTTTTTCCGAAGAAAACACCCTAAATCCATCCATCAATTTGCATTTTCCTAAGCACATTTTTGATTCAAAACTTTCCAACTCTTTGCATGCATCAATTTCTCGCTGGCTAAAACTAACATAGAAAGAAATGGATGTTAAATACCAAGATATAGATAATAGATGCGACGATAATGCTTCGGTAGCGCCCAAGTAATGAATCAGCGATGAAAGCTTCTAAAAGGGGGAGCAGTGCACCCGTCCCAAACCATATGTTCACATTTTCCGCCGCAGTTGCCGTGGACTGACCAAGAGGACCCGTCAAGTACGTAATAAGATTCGAAGACACTCCATAGTATGAGAACCTCTCCGCCACTTCCACAACTACACATGTATATACAAAGACAATGATTAAACACAATCAAACAACCCAATTCCACTATGATCCTTACAATTATATATACACGTAAAGATTTGATTTTGTTGACTAAATTAAGGAAAACATTTTACCTATAATAAAGCAAGCAGCTTTCCACCCACCAGAAGATGCACGGCTGGCTGGGTGACCTCTGGAATCAACGAAACCATCAACAATTTTGTCTTCCATGAGTGGAGTGGAAACAGTAGCAGAAAACATGTTGGGATCATTAGAGATGACCATGGTTTCTCAGGTAAAATGAATATCTCACCGACGCTGAGCGTTAGGTGGAGTGACCCTGGACTCTTTGCTTTCCAAAAGTTCACCTTCACCCGAACAAGAACAACTTGGTGTCGTCGGATTGTGTTCAGCGTGAACGTGTATCTACTTGAAATGCCTGGGATGTGACATCGATCATTGGACCAAGACCTGTTATCTTTCTTTATTCAGACTTGTTGAGCATGTGAATTGAAAATGAGAAAGAAGTTGGCCAGTGATGAGTATGACGATAATTAATATTAATTAAATTATTTGAATATTTATAAATTATTTGTTAATATGATATTACGTTAAATTAATAAATTTGGACGTGCGCTCTTCATGACTTTACTTGCGTGGCTGTGGTCGTGATCGTATTATTTATCAAACAATTATTAGAATAGAAAACAACATTTTGTAGACCCACTTTATGAAAATTATTTTCACGGAAAATGAATTCCTACTAAGGTTACGTCTATGCAATTTAATAAAGAAGTATGAAAAATCATTATAAACAAGAAACAAACAACTTGATAAAGAAAAGACCAATTTCCCTAACTAGGTCTCCTTAGAGGTATGTTGCCTTTTATGTTAATAAAAGGAATGAACAAGAATGGGGAGACCTTATATTAGTAATAAAATTTAAATCTTTAAATAAAGCCTTAAAATAAGTTAGATATCTAATACCAAATAAAAAATATACTATAAAAATTATATATTGCCTATATTCTTTCAAATTTTAATGTTAAGTTAGGTATTTGATAAATACAAATAAACCATGAAAGATAGAAATAAAATGTATCAACTGTCATATTTTCAGATAATCTGAAAGGAAAGTTATAATCTTTAGTTTGACATATGCTTTCTCTGAATTTTGAAGAATAATGATTAATTTTTTTCACCATATTCTAAAATTCATATAGTATGCATGGATGATTTTCTAGTATTTTCTTCTTCCTAATAACAAAATTTCAAACATATTCATACTTATACGTATATTATAAAAAATGACTTGGAAGTATGAAAAACATAACTATCTTTTCCAAATGAAAATTATAGTTGTAGGACATTACATAGAACAAGGAACAATAACACCAATAGAAGTATAGAACTACTAAAATTTCTTAATCAAATATTAGACAAAAACGATCACAAAGATTTTTAAGAAATCTAAATTATATTATAGATTTTTGCTATAATTTGAATAGATTATGTAAATCTTTACATAACAGATTAAAGAAGACCCACCTTATTGGATATAACAACATGGTAATATAGGTAAACAAATTAAGGAATAAGTCAAAATATTTATGATTATACACTTAGCTAATCCTAAATCTTATAAAATTATAGAAATTGATGTTATAAACAAGGATATAAAGGAATATCAACTAAAGGTATAAATAACAAAGAACAAATAATCCAATATACTTTCCATCATTGGAGCCCAACTCAAATTAATATTAAAAAGGACATTATCTTTCATCTACTCTTTTAGTTGTCGATCTACCTTCTAGTGTCAAACGTTCTTTATCTAATAGAATAAAAAACCTTGTAGAAATTACCTATAGATATTGGATCAAGTAGAACAATCATGAAGCCCAGTACTTTACCTCCTAAAACGTGGACTTCTTATGACGAGTATTTCACTACTGATGATGGTAATTTTGGGCTTCATGATTGTTCTATTTGATTCAATATCCATAAATCTAATAGCCTTAACGAGTGCATCATATTTATCCTCTCGAAGAAGTTGGATCTAGACATGTCTGCTGTAACATGTATAGGAAATCACTCTTAGAAGAGAATGAATAGTCAGAAGAGTCGTCTTCACTTGTTTGTTCCTTAATATTAATTGTCTTATAGGTTATCAGAAGAATGAATAGGAATAATTGACTGAATTGATTCCAATAACCTGATATCCTTGTTGCTTTTATGAGGACATTGGAGTTCTCAACTGGTAAACCAATAACACATTAGCACATAACAAAGTTCTAAGAATGATTGATTTTAAGATGGATGGAATCAGTAAACAGAATCACTCTATTCATCAACGAGTAGATGTTGTTTCTTCTTAGATCCAAACATTTTATAAAGAGGTGTAAAATATTGCCTCAAAATAAATCTTGGTTGAATGAAAGACTATACTGAGTAGTGTTTAGAATGTCGCCCATAAAGATTGATATCTTACTAGCCAAAAAAGATAACGGTATTTAAGTTTTTGGTATTGGGCGATACTAAGTACTTTCGCTTAATACCAGCTGGTACTGACCAGTATTCAAAATATCAGCCATATACCGGCCAGTTTTGTAAGTTTTTGAAATTTGAGGGATTGTTTAGCAAAAAACTAAAAAAATTTACCCATAACCCTCCCCCCACTCCCAACACTTGCAGTCTCCTATACTACTTTGTTTTTTTCCTCTCTCACTCAGACTTACTAACCTTCATTCTCTCTCTATCTCACACTCTCGTCTTGTCTCCATTCTCTCTCTCTCTTTCTCCTCTCCATCTCCGGCGATGCTTCTATTTCTCCTTCTCCGGCGACAAGATAACCACGAACCACTGCACATTCGTACCACACGACTATCATCTTCGGATCTTCCTCCACAACGTGAACCCTCCACCATCGAGCCTCATCTAGACCTTCACCAGGTTTTAGCCCTCCTCTATGAGGACCACCACTGCACCATGTCACCATCGGCTACTCTCCTCCTGTCCTCCATGCATCCACAACCATTAGATATGGATAATACCAGATATAAACCCAACCTGACCCAAAAACTGATTGTGAATTTGTTTAGGTGTATTGTTTTCACTTTTCAATTGATTTTTTTTGCTTAATTGCATTTGTGATTGTGAATGGGTTAAAAATTGGAATGAAATTGTGAATGGATTTGTCATTTACGATTTGTCATTGGTTGGATAATGGATTGTAATTGAATGAAATGAGTTTGGCTCATTATTACAATTTGGTTTGTTTATCTTAAATTTTTTTATCATTGAAAATTTGAAATGCATGACAATGGCATGAATGATTTAAAAGTTAGAAAGTTTTACTTTAAACTTAAATTAGAACCTTAAAACTGAAAATTTAAAGTAAATAATTAATTGACATATTCTTAAATTATTGAAATGGTATTTAGATATTGGGTAAATAGTTAATTGAGTATAATAATAATTCGGTGATTGTCTTGTGGAAGAGCCGAAGAGGAGGTTTTGTAATTGTAATTATTATATAGAAAATTAGCAAAAAAGGTAAAATATATATCTCTAAGTTGTCTTTAATCTTTATCCCAAAATTAGTCCATCTCATCAAGTCTCCTACATATTCACCTATGTTTATCCCAAAATTAGTCCATCGCATAGTCTTTGCATATTCAAGAACTTTTTTTTCTTTTTTTTTTCATTTATAGCACCTTGGCATTATATCTTTGGATAAGTATGAAAGTTTCTTAGTTCATTTTAATGAAAAAATTCCTTAGCTTGTGCATTCCATTTCAAGATATTTATTAAAGGCAAGGACTTATGAAGATATGCCGATGGTAATACTCCTATTCCTGAAAAAACAAGAATAAAGATGAGCATGCTAAGTAAAGTTAAGGATGTTTAAGTCATGACTGGAATTTTTGGATTCATTGAGTCGTCATCTTAAATCTTTGAACCTTCAAGACTACAAAGCATATCACTGTATTTCGATTTTAAATTTAGCATGAATTTACTACTCTCCAATAGGAAAGTCTATCAATTTTTGAGTTTTACTCTAGTTTCATGAATCTTTACTTCTTTAGGCTTAATATAAAGAGGTAAAGACATTGTTTATGATGCATTGTCTTATAAAGGACTTAGTACTGCTAATTTTGTTGATGAAACTACTAAAGGATTAATTTCTTGCAAAACTAATATCTTCATTTATTGTTACCAATAAATGGAAGGAAGTTCAAGTACTCCTGATCAAACTAATTCAGGAAGATATAATGATCCAGCTTGGGCTCATGCTTTATTGATCCCAGGTTTGAAGAATCATACAGTTTGCTTGTTTTGTAACAAGCATTTGAAAGGTAGAGTAATCACCCGATTGAAGAAGTATTTAGCTGGGGTTAAAGAAGATATAGAACCTGTAAAAAAAGTAAGTCATGATGTGAAATGACAAATGAAAACATTATTTTAAGAATATCAACATGAGAAAAATAGAAGGCAAATGTTGAATTTTGAAATTGGTAATGGAAGTTTGTTTGCTAGTTTTTGTAGAGATTGTGAAAATGTTGAAGGTGGTAGTGGTATTAGTATTGGTAATGTTTGAAGTGAATGTTACATCTGGACCTAATGTGAGGAAAAGAAGAAAGCAGACGACTAGTTTTTTTGCACCACGAACAACTCCTAGAATTTAACCTTCAATGCGTAGTGCAATGCAATCAAGAAATGCGGCTTATAATGTCGATATAGCAGTGGCTAGATGGTGGTATGATATACATTCATCATTCAATGTTTCTCAGTCTTCTTATTATCAACCTATGATAGATGCAATAGTGTTGGACCCCGTTTTCGAAGCCCAACATCAGACATGAAAGCGTGGTGCTTAGTGTGTGAGGTGAAACATAATTTAAAAGAAGGAAGAAAACTCTCTCGAAAAAACAAGGGACGTCGCAGTGGAGTAAGATGTCTCGCCGCGGCGAGCCCTCTCGGCTTGCCACGCCGCGGCGAGCAATAAGGCCCTCGTCGCGGAGAACAAAGGGTTCTCGCCGCGACGAGGGCCTTATTGCTCGCCGCGACGACGCCCCTTGTTTTTTCGAGAGAGTTTTCCTCCTTTTTTAAATTATGTTTCACCTCACGCACCAAGCATCATGCTTTCATGTCTGATGTTGGGCTTCGAAAGCAGGGTCCAACAAATAGCCTCTTATGGTTTAGGATACAAAGCTCCTTCAATTAATGAATTAAGAGGTAAACCTTTGAGCTGTTTAGTTTATGAAATTAGAAGTTAATTGGCAGAGAGAAAAGTGAGTTGAGCTCCTTTTGGGTGTTCAATCATATATAATGATTGAACAAATATGAGACAAGAGCCTATTATTAATTTTTTGATTTATTATGCAGATACCTTAATGTTTTTGAAGTCTGTTGATACATTTGACTTGATTAGAAATACTGATATATTGTTTGAGATATTTGATGAAGTTGTGAATGAAGTAGGGGTCATAAAATATTGTTCAATTCATTGCTGATTGATGCCACTTATAAAGTGGCAGGAAGAAGGTTACAAAATAAGTATATTTCTCTTTTTTAGACTCCTTTTGTTGCACATTACACTGGCCTAATGTTAGAGAATATAGGGGATCCTAGGTATTTTCCTATTATTGATGAAACTATGCAGAAAGCTAAAAAGGTGACCAAGTTCATCTATAATAATGCACGGATGTTGAATTTAATGAGAAAGGAATATACCAATTGTAGGAATTTATGTTGTCCTGCTGTGACAAGATTTGTAATAAATTTCTTATCACTTCAGTCTTTTGTTACGATGAAGAAAGAGATAAGACAAATATTTACAAGTGATAAGTGAGTAAAATCTCAGCATACTAGGTTTTATGTTGGAGTGGAGGTTTCTAGAATTATACTGGAAGATAAAGAATTTTGATCTCAATGCTAATTTGTTATCTGTGTTTGTAAGTCTTTGGTAAGGGTGCTTTGCTTAGCTGATAGTGAAGCAAAGGCAATAAGGGGATATTTTTATGAGGTCATGGAAAGGTCCAAATAAGCAATAAAGACTAATATGAAACATAGGCCTTCTTTATATACACTGTATTTTGTAATCATTAATGAGAGATAAAAAAGACAACTTTCTTTACCGTTGTTTATAGCTAGGGAATTTTTTGATTCTAGTGTATATTTCAAACAAAATTTTAAAAACGAAAGTTAAAGTTAATAGAAGAATGATATTCACTATTACAACAATTGTTAGCCATAAAATGATGCAATATCTTTTAAGCTCACAAATAGAGCTGTAAGTTGTCTTCTGGAGATTTTGGATTGTAGGTTGTTATTTAACAAATAGCAAAACTTTCTTCAGGTATTAGTTATTTCCTTTTTCTTATTTGTTAAAAATTAATTATCACTTTATTTTGGTTGTAATGTTATTTTTGTTATCTTACAAAGTACAATTTCTTAGTGGAAACAATTCGGAAATAATGTTCCAAAATTGAAAACCTTCCAAAATTGCAAAAGTTTGCAATTTAGATTTTAAGTTAATGTGTGAGTGTAACAGGCTGTGAATGGAGCTATAGCATGTTTGAATTCATCTATTTCAAGAAAATGAATAAATTGGAGCATAAGAGATTAAATGTCTTGGTATTCGTTTGTTACAATTTAAAGCTTCGGAAAAAGTATGTTATTATCATTAGTAATTTCTTATAATTTTCTAATAATTAAATTTTATTGTTTGCTAGAAGTCTTAATAGCATAAGTAGTTCAACAGATCTAATTTCTATTGATAATATCGATCTTTTGTTGAATTAGGTTTTTAAGGAACCATATTTGATAGATGTGAATGACTTGGATAATAATCTTGGTTATGAAAACATTGATATGCCATTTGATACATTGAATTTGAATGATGATAATGTTGAGACTCCTATCAATAATGAGGATTTTGTACTATATGATAACTGAAGTCAGTATAGTTCTAGCGAGTATCCTCCCGATTGAATGAAGTTCTAAGTTTTTTTCCTCTTCTTTAAATTTTACTTATAGTTGATTTATATGTTAAATTATATATAGGTAATGTAATTGTAAATATTTTTGTTACAGGTTTCAATTCTTGTTGGTTGGTTCCTCGTCACAAACTCTTGTCATAAATTATAATAGTTTGAGAGTTAAGAATATTTATTATTCTTTTTATTAGATATTTTGATGTAATTATTATTTATTATATGATGAATTTATAATATTTTAAATACTTTGTATTGTTCTTAATTTTATATTTGTATGATGATAATTGTCTTTTTTATATTTATTTTATGCTTATTATTTATATGTGAAATATCTAAAATTATTATTATTGCATATTAATTGTGGTTATTATTTATTATTATGATTTTTGGAAACAAAAGTGATGTAAACTTATAAAGTATGCAGTGCAATGATACAATATGACAATGAACTTGGTTCTACCGGATTCTGACAGAACGGAATGTTGCCGTTGTGCTCCATGTGATTGATTGTCTTTTATGACGAACTCGGTATGAAGATACCTGCAAAACAAGGAAGGCTCGTCGGGGGTTGTATTCCGATTAGCCCCTCCGATGCTCAAGTCAGTTTTCTGGTGAGGGTAAGGTTGATAAACGTAGAGAAAGCAACTAGGTTATGATCGCATACCTGAATTATGGGAGAATTATACCTTATATATGGTTTTGCAGCTAGGTTTAGGTAAATACTTGTTTGCATGGGAGATTTCTTTTTGCTAATGGGCCGGAAAGGGGCATGGACTTTAGACACAGAGCTGATCTTCGATGAGTGGACCGATCGGCCTACAGGTCGTCTTGATTGGGTCCGAGCCCAGAATGGCCGACCCGACCAGAATTATTAAATGAAGTGTTATGTTGCTATTTGGAGAAAAATTAGTATATGGAGTGTGTGTGGAAAGTAATGAAGTTGAAATAATTTATGGTGTATTTGGTTAGAAAATGTATTAACTAGTTGAATGCATTTGTATTAGGTTTTTGGATCGGAAAACGAAATCAATTGAAGGATTTCAAAGTGGTGAAAAGGAAACTAGCAAGTGGTAAGTGTACTTTAAATTAATTTTATGCAAATGATTTCCATTTTACCATAAAATAAATATTTATGTTGAGTTTTATATTAATGATATTTTACAAGTGACTATTGCTAGCATAAGTTTATGTTTTAGTAATATATGAATTTTAATTTGAAAGTTAAATTTTATATGATTGAAAGGTACTTTAAAATTGTGTTATTTGTTGATAAAAAGGAGACGAAGTTTCGGCCTACAATACATTGTTAGCTTTTATACATGTTATTATACTAGTCAGAGTATTTTGATCGTGCATGGCAGATGTCTGTCAATAGTACAGTGAGTCGCCCTTTGCACGTATGGAGTATATATAGTGCCAGCCAAAATTGTTATAGGTAAGTGATGCAGAACCGACATTGTATATATAGTGCTAGGTATAATTGATACAGGTAAGTGACGTAGAACTAACTTCATAACTAGTGGTTAACTAATCACCGGTAAGCGATGCAGAACTATCTCCATGACTTTTTGCCTAAAGTATCATATGGTAAGAAATTAGTTGTGGGTCTTATTGTGTAAGAAAATTTATGAAAATTAATATTGACTGTACTATTTATTTTAGAAGTAATTCGAGAGGCACCATATGGTAACAATTTTAATGGTTGCAGAACCGACACTGTATCTATAGTGCTAGCCAAAATTGTTACAAATAAGTGATGTAGAACTAGCTCCATAACTAGTGGTAACTAGTCGTGGGTAAGCTACACATAACGATCTCTGTGACTTTTTGCCTAAGGTATCGTATGGTAAGAAATTAGTTACTAGTAGCAGGTGGTATTATGTCTGTCAATAGTACAGTGAGTCACCCTTTACACGTATGGAGTATATATAGTGCTAGCCAAAATTGTTATAGGTAAGCGATGTAGAACCGATACTATATATATATAGTGCTAGCTAGAATTGATACAAGTAAACGATGTAGAACTAGCTTCGTAACTAGTGGTTAACTAGTCACCGGTAAACGATGCAGAACCATCTCCATGACTTTTTGCCTAAGGTATCATATGGTAAGAAATTAGTGGTGGGTCTTATTGTGCAAGAAAATTTATGAAAATTAATAATGACGTTACTATTTATTTTAGAAGTAATTCGAGAGGCACCATATGGTACCAATTCTAATGGTTGCAGAAAACTAGCTCCGTAACTAGTAGTTAACTAGTAGCAGGTAAGCGATACAGAACGATCTCCGTGATTTTTTACCTAAGGTATCGTATGATAAGAAATTAGTGGTGGGTCATATTGTGCAAGAAAATTTATGAAAACTAATAATGCTGCTACTATTTATTTTAGAAGTAATTCGAGAGGCAACGTATAGTACCAATTATAATGGTTGGCTTATTTTCAGTATAAAAGCTTTCAAAAAACTTATTGTCACCACTCTTTATTCTTTAAGGAAAAAGGAAAAAAAATTGAAAACTCTTATATTATTAGTTTAATTTCAAAAGGGAATCAAATTTGGGGCCCCATTATCACTTTGTTCATTATTTCGAAATAGTAATTTCAAAAAAATAAAGTTGTGTTTTACAAAATGTTATTTTATTACCAGGTTGAATGGTGCACGAAATAATTTTATTATACACGAATGAATTTTTATGGTAATTATTTTTCCATGAGCTTTATTATTTTATGGGAATATCTCAATTATGTTGTTACAAAAATTTTAAGTTTTAGTAAACTGATTAACACTCACTAAGCTTGTTTAGCTCACTTATATTTTATTTTTTAAATAAACCACGCCAGGTATGCATACAGGTGCTACAGTAGCTAGGACCCTATCGTATGATTAGTTGTATTGTCGAGTGATGGTGTACTTGTCTCATTTTTGCGATGTATTTATTTTTTGAAATTGACATAGATGTATATATGTTTTAAATTATTTTAGAAATGGTTTAAACTTGTGATCTTGTAAATATTTATGGGATTTGTAAATATTTTTTACTTAATAAACTACGAGGGCTTTGATCCTCGTTTATGTTTTGAAGTGATGAGAATTATATATTTGTGCTTGCTTGTGATGTGGACCTGAGGTCTCATTCTAGAAGTTGAGATGGTATGTGAAATACTAAAGGTGTTTTATATCGTATTATGCAAGTTTTTAAAATATGGGAATCTTTAAAAAAGCAATCATTATGTTGTTGGATTTTATTAAAAAAACCACTATTTTTTGTGCTTTAACTTGTAAAGTATAAAAAGGTTTTTAATAGTTGAATGACTTGGTTTGTGGGAACCCTTTGATTGAGTTAGTTATTAATTGGAGGGCTACCATACGGTCACTGGGAGGGCTCCACTCAGGTTCCCGAAGGGGAAGTCTGGGATGGGTCATTTCAACTTGAGGGAGATAAATCTTACACTTATTACTTAATTATCTGAATATAGTTCATGCTATATTCAATGACTACCAATTGAGCTACGATTGACTAGCACAAATTGTAAGTAATATCAAAATATAACAATTCCTATATAAAATACATTATGATCTCAAGTCAAAAGATCACGTATACAATTATCACATTGATAATTTCCATAGACATACAAGTAATGCTTCAAATGTAATTCTTATACTAGGCTATTTAGTAAACTTGTCCTCTAATAAGCATATATATGTTTGTTTAAGTATCTTTATATTTTGGTCTATAACATCGACTACTTCTTTTATAAGAAAAACATAAATTGTGCTAGTATTTTTATATTTTATTAATGTCCAATCTTAATAGAATAAGGACTATGGGCAATTTAGGGCTAGTCTCAATTTCTTTAACTTTATGTTAAATTGCTGCAAAAAAATCTTGTTTTCCCTCACCGAATGCTAAACAATATT
>JANJEY010000234.1:12565453-12578613 GCA_024703695.1 Erythroxylum cataractarum | reverse complement strand
CTTGAGCACTAGTGCATGAGTTCACTCGATTTCTCTCCTCAACAGTGAGAGCGCAATATATCAGCTTCATGGCTTTTACGTTGATGTAGGTTTGCCTCCAATCATTGTTATCATATTCCAACTCCGTCTGTACCTCACCATTTTCGTTCAATGAAATGTGTGGACCGAAGATTATAATCTTCCAATACTCCACTCCCTTGCTTATGATATGGCATTTCATAGGATTTTTCCAAGAAGAATAGTTAGTACCATTAAAAAGAGGAGGGTGATTATTTGTGTTACCTTCTTCTGTTAGGTTGTTGTGTGTCAAACTCAACGCCATCCCTGGATTTTTTGGCTCTGATACCAATTGAAAACAATATAGAAGGAGGGTTGAATAGATCTTTGAAACTTTTTCACAAAGTTCTACAAAAACAAAGAGTTAATACACACAAAATAAATTGAAATATAAAAATGTAAAAGAGAAGGGAAAAGAGGCAAACACAGTTTTTATAGAGGTTTGGTGCTAAGACCTACGTCCTCTACCTAAGCTCCCACTTAGGATTTTGGAAAAACTCTTTACTATACACTTTTTAGTTCAGTGTGAACTCTTCAACACAACTTGACTTCCGGCTCAAGTTACACCTTACAATCGATATGTTTTTGGGCATAAATCCTACCTTCCAAGTGATTCTTCACTAATCACTCAACTCACAATGACAATAATAAAAATTAAAGTTGTAAAGCTCAGTACAGCTGAGTACAATTTAGAACAAGCTAAGAGCAAATTAATGATAAATTGGAACTATAGTAGTATGCTTTACTTTAGACT
The DNA here is from genome assembly GCA_024703695.1 of Erythroxylum cataractarum. Lineage (NCBI taxonomy): Eukaryota > Viridiplantae > Streptophyta > Magnoliopsida > Malpighiales > Erythroxylaceae > Erythroxylum > Erythroxylum cataractarum. The sequence goes on along the minus strand of JANJEY010000234.1, from coordinate 12,577,802 downwards.
TATGTATGTGATCCTTTGAAGTTCCCTCAATTTATTTGCAGGCTTCAAGTTGTTTCTAGACGTTGTAGAACTCTTCTAGCTGTTGTAGGATGCTCCTATCTGTTGTATGAAGATTTTTGTTCGGTTTGCAATCAATTGACTCAGTCAGATATGTTCAACTGCAACTAATAGTCGACTAGTCAGTGTGTAATAGTCGACTAATACATTATAGTCAACTTGTCTTCAAGCAATCAGTCGACTAGTACTTACATTTTTCATACGAGTTTCATCTCCGTTCTTCGAATAATCGACTAATATGATGATAGTCGACTAGTCCACTTATCCATCTAACAGGTCTGTTGTTAATAATCGACTTACAACATGCTGGTCGACTTGTCTTGGCACGAACTGACAGATCTGATTGTCTATAGTCGATTTACAACTTGATAGTCGACTAGTACTTAGCTCCAACGTACATATCTCACATAATCTTCAATCTAATTTGTTGAGATGCTGATTTGAATTATCTGCACATTGTTTATCTCTTGCACGTTGAAGATAGGTCAACATTGATTTGCAAAAATCTTTTATTTGAATTTCAATCCAAATACCTGAAATTATTTCTTAACCAATTCTATAAATTTTATTATTATCAAAACATAGAAGGATCTAATTTGTCAACCTCCATTGGTCCAACTTAGATGTCCCACCTTTACCTTCCTTGTAGTGTGTCAGCTTATAGAGTATGATCCTATCATACTCTTGTCCATAGAGTCGAGTCTGACTATATTATACGAATAAAGAAATTGGAACATATTAGATTATATTGTATTAACTAATAGAATAATAACTTCTAGACATTAAATTTACAAATTCTTGTCATACGACAATAAATAATTTAGAGTCGGTGTTGTGAGGAGTTTTCATTTTTGCTCTGTTAACCTTGGCTTTCTCACACTTTTCTTAAATAAATAAAAGAAATAGTAATTAAATGCAAAAACAAAATTAATGGAAGGAAATATAAAAAGAAAGAAGACAAACCTTAACCTTAGAGGCTCAATAATCACACATTTCACTCTAATTTTCTAAAATCACCCGTTCTGAAACATATCTCCTTGCCTCCTCATCCTAAGGAAAAGACTTGTAGTATTTATAAAATCGATAACGATTATCCTTTGTCATTTGTTTCAACAGTGAACTTACTAAAGAAGACCCACCTTACTGGATAGAAGAACATGGTAATATAGTAAAACAAATTAAGGAATAAGTCAAAATATTTATGATTCTACACTTAGCTAATCCTAAATCTTTTAAAATTATAGAAATTGATGTTATAAATCAAGGATATAAAGGAATATTAAAACAAGGTATTAATAACAAAGAAAAAACATTACAAGAAAATTACAAGTTAATGGTGGATTGTAGTAAGTTAGCGACGAAAATTTAATTCAATAAGTAAACTTGTCGAGAAAAATAGTATTTTGCAACAGAAAAAAATCCATCAATAAATGTAGAGGGAATTTATCTACAAAATTTTAGTGACAAAATTTAGCAACGAAATAGTAAAAGTCATCGTAAAAATAGGCGGTAATGATTAGTGGTGAAAATAAGCAACAAATTTTACCCACGGAAGAAATTTTCATCGATAAATTACTGACAAAACTATCATTCTATTGGTAAATGCAAATGACATCTGTAATGTTGTTTAAATTTAAAATAAAATGATGTCGTTTTTATCTTAATAAAATTGAAAACCCAAAGCCCCTCCCCCTGTCGTTGTTTTGCTATTTTTTCATCTTCTTCAGTCCTCCTCTATACATTCTCTTCTTCCATCTACTCATCTTTTGTCCTTTTTCCACCAAATGCTTCCATTGTGTTAAGTTTTTCATCTTGAGGTAGGTTGCCCACTTACTGCTCATGGATTAATTTTTTGTCTTCAAGTTTTGCATGTGAACCGTTGTATATTGGGTGTCTTGGTGTTACTGTGAATTGACTTATGATGGTTTATTTGGGTTATTAATGGGTCATTATTTGTTGTTGTATGATTATATTGACGAATAATGGAAGAAGACAGTAGCTTTGAAACAAAATAGGGATGAATTTTAATAGCGTACTAAGTGTTATATGAAAGTTCTCTAACATCATTTATAATCTAGTATATTTCTTTTAATGGTTCACTAGTTTATAGAAAGGTTGTTTTGTTAGTTGAATTATTTAAAGTTATGTATCTTGATTGAACTACATGTATAATTGCCAATTAAAGATTACTTTAAAAGTATTATACGATGAATTAGGGGCTATTGAAGTTTACGAACAATTATTCAGATTTTTTCTTTCAAAAGAACTGATATATACTTTACTCTTGGTTGTGAAATGTTAGTCAAGTTGGTTTGAGTTTAGGAAGCAAATTAGGTGCTGAAATATGTCCCTTTAAATTGATTTTATAGCTACCGTAAATTCAGGTTGAACATGAAAATTTTTTGAGCTTATTTATGCCTATTCTAGAGTGAGTTTTGATTACTCCATTTGATGGTGATACTTTTGTTGGGAAACCAGGTCGAAATTTAATCCTAGCCTCAGTGGAATAATTACAAAAAATTTTCGCAACCTTTGATTTCTTGAAAACCAAAGTCTCTTTAATTCTATAAAATGATTAACACAAATTATAATAAAGAAGAAATCTAATTTGTACCTTATTCTGAAGCTTGATCTTTATCTTATCATATCCTTTGAATCGTTTAAGAAACTAATCCATCTCAACCACCATAGTTGCACAAATATTCGGCCTCTAACAGTATCCACAGAATAAGTTGAGAGAATTCTGTAACTCTTACAGAGATGATTAAGCAAGAAGTACTAGCTTCATAGAGCTTAAGCCTATTTATAATAAGTTTTGGAAGTTTTGGTAATTTAATTGAAATTAAATTCTATTTTCAATTAAAATTTAATTATAATTACAAATAATTTTAATTAAATGCCAATTATGAGATTTAATATCTCATATTGATCCTTATTTATTAAATATCTAATATTTAATCATAAAATTCTCAAAATTTTACAATCAAATCCAACTTGATTAAATTAACTTTTCTCTCTCCAACCCTTTCTATATGTGAGTGTGAAGATATTCACAGTTCTCCATTAACCCTCAACACAGAATCAACAATTTGAAGACAAATTTGAGGATTAGTGGTTGTGTGTGAAGAGTGTGTCCGAAAATTGATGAAGAAAAAGGGAAAGACATTATGATTAAGGAACATAAGAGAAATGTTATGTCTTAGTGACACATGTGAGACTCACCTGAGAAGCACAAGCAGAAGCATTAACAGATGTAGTCATATTAACATATTCAATAGCTTATAAATATATGTAATCAGAGTCACATAATACACAAGTTGAGAGCACATACAATTCTCATCTGATTTAAGAATAGAGAGATATTTTATGAGTTACTAGATTACTTATCTAAGGGTACTAGAGGGAGTTTTTAGAACTCTTTTCAAGTGTTTTCAAAACACTCCATCTTTTGTAACTTGTTCTTTTCTTGAAACTAGTGGAACCACTGACTGTGAGATCCTTGGATGTAGATAAAATTTAAGCTATCAAACTAAGTAAATATTGTGTTCTTTAATTTTCTGCTACTCTTATTTTCTGCAAAATCAAAACATTTTCATCAGTCTTTATGGTAAAAGACAATAAAAGGATACAAAAATCCTAACAGTATGGCTCATTAGGTTCCCAAATATGTTGGAAATGATTATAAATTTTAATTCTAATTCTAATTCATAACTAGAATTAGATACCTTTTAATTTATCTTTAATTCTCCAATTAAACAATGTATAATCATAGATCAAGTTTGGCATTTAGCAACGCATCATGACCACCTAAATATTTAGGAATATCAAAGTAGTTTTGATTAATCTTTCGATGCATGATTTTTTCGTATAATTCAATCTTTTCATCATACAATATTTCGATTAGACATAGAGTATGAAATTAATATCTACTCTATTTTAAGTCCAATCATATTTGGTCTCTTCCATTAGCTATTGATTCAATTAATGATATTTGTAAACTATTTACAAAATGTCACTCCACCTTGCCCAAGGATGTCCCGAATTAATACTAATCGAGAATAACGAAACATTCTCCTTAATTACTTTAGGGTGATGAATCCTATATTGATCACACAATTATCTCCATGTAATTCATGCTATATCCAATGACTATTGATTGAACAACCCATGATTAAATAGGTCATAAATAGTATCAAAACGTAGCAATCCCTATATAAGATACCTTTGGTAACCTTAAGTCAAATGATCACTTACACAATCATCATAATGAGAATTCCATGGACATACAAGTAATGTTCCAAATGGATTTCTCATGTCGGATCCACTTATGAACTTGTTCTCTAACAAACACCTATAAGTTTATTTAAGTATCTCCATACTTTAGTCTATGAGTTCGACTACTTCCTTCATAAGAAAAAACATAACGGTGCTAGTTTTTTAATGTTATATTTATATCCAGTCTCAGTAGAACAATGACTAATAACAATTTAGGGATAATATATAAATGTAATATGAATCTCGTAATTATAATCTCATTATAATTTCATTTGCAATGTACAATTATCCCCTTAACTTTATCATATATATTTAAGCATGTACAAGATAAAGAATATCTTTTAAATAATTTGTCACTAAACTATAACCAAAGGGATTGACTGTAGGGCATAAACCAACAATCTTCTACTTGCACTAAGCCAATCGTTTAAGTATCTAATACCATATCACCATATAATGATTATCCTTATGTGGAGCTTTCGACTCGATCTACATCACTCGTTTTAACATCACACCTAAGGATAGCGATCTCAAATTGAGCATCCTCCAGAGCCTTCAACGTCTCACCCATCTATTGCTGCAACTGTTGGATCCATGCCTTCAACATCTCGAATCGAGTATTGTGGGAAGTGACTTCTTCCTCCCCTTGAGGAATAGGACCAATGAGTGCCTCCACCCTAGACACCCATTTTGTCAAGTTGCCCACTGCTATTCCAAACTATGGCTCTGATACCAGTTGTTATAAAGGTATTTTAGGAACTCAAACTTTCATCAAAGTTTCTTGCTCACACCCTTTGCACGACAGTCTTGCTTAGATCCGTTAAAGCAAAGACTCAGCCTTTCCCTTACCCTCGAAGTGTTTACCTCGCACATAATCGAAGAAATAATACTTAAAAGAACAATAAGAACAAAGGCAATAAGAACGCACAAAGATACGGTATAAAATCAACTTTATATACTTTCCCTCAAAAGAATACAAACAATGCTCTCTCTGATTGAATGAGAAGAACAAAGCCCGAATGAGCTATATATAGGCATCCTAACTTGCCTTCCAAGTTACATTCAGAATCCTACTCAATCTGAACTGCCTAAGATCGTGCTAGATCATGTCTATCTTTATCAGATTACATCACGTGGACCAATTAGACAACACCCCCATCTAAATAGGATTCTAACTGATAAGATAAGATAACAATAAGATAGAGGTTACATTTAACTTGAAAACTAACATCCTTGTCCTCGAAGAACTCTACTATCTTTAGACGCTCAGTTCCACTGCAACTCTAACTTCCAGTTGTCGCCATATCATCCAAGATCTCCCTACGATCTCTATCCGTTGATGATGCAATGTGATCTCGCCGAAGCCCACTAGCACATTAGCCTGATCCAATGCTCCCACAACAAGTCCATTAGTCATGGTCCATTCATCCGAGCATAGGCTAAGTCCTTAGTCCATCAAGTCCTTAGCCTGGGTCGAGTCAATCTCCACAAGGTTTGATGCTCTACCAAAATTTGCACCAAATATGATTCCACTCGCCCACGTTTGCCTTAATGTTTTCGCATGCCTCCCTCATGCATGAATCCAACTATCCTTTTACTTAAGGCTCCTCATCAAGGTAGCTAAGAAGTGCTCCAGAACTTAAGGGTCTAACAGAAGGGAGGACAAAGGATAATGCAAAATCATGAGCTGATTTGAAAATTTTTTTAGAAGGAATGGGTTAGATAAAGATCTTTGCACTGGTAAATATCCAAAAACATGTTACACCTTGGACAAAAAATAAAAGAAAATTTTATGTGAATGGTTGAAAAGTCTAAAGTTTCTTAATGGTAATGTTTAGAATTTGGCAAGGTGTATGAATATAAGAAAGTACAAATCATTTGGGATGAAAATTTATGATTGTCATGTATTTATGCAAAAGCTAATTTCAATTGCATTAAGGAGTTGTTATCGACTAAGGTTTGAGAAGCTATATCATAATTAAGTTTGTTTTTCAAAAGTTTAAAATCATCTAAAATAAAGTTGGTTGAAATGGAAAAATAAAAGGGAAATTGTAGTTATCTTATATAAATTGGAAAGGATTTTCCTTTAAGTTTCTTTGACTGTATGGAGCATCTACTCGTACCTTTAGTACACGAGGATGAAATTGTTGGCCTAGTTCAGTATTGCATTAGTTAAAGAAAAGTGTCAAAAACAAGGCTAAAGTTGAAGGTTCGATATGTAATGCTTATTTAGTGGAGGAAGTAAGACATTTTGTTCACATTATTTTGAGTCGCATGTACACACAAGGGAAAGAAAAGTTCCTTGTAATGATGATGGGGGAGAAACGGGAGATGTTGATGATAAATTATCCATTTTCACATATCCAGGACGAATATAAGGGTGTTCAACAAAAAGAATGTTAACAAAAGAAGAAGTAGAGGTTGCCTATGGTTACATTTTATTGAATTGTCAAGAGGTTCAAATTTTGTGCAGTAAGTTTAAGTTAATTTTGAAATTGATTATTTGAGTTTTTGAAGTTAGTGTTTTTCATAACTAAAATACATAATAATGCTTTTAGATTATACGAGGAATGGTTACGTGAACTAATGTCCAAAATAACATAGGATGATATAAATAAAGAAGTTGAAAGACATTTTCCTCGATAGTTCGAGAAATATGTAAGTTTTTACTTGCAATAATTGAAATGGTTGAATTATGAGATGAAAGTGTTTAAATGACATTATATGGTTTAATATGATAAAAAATTTGTGTAGGCCTCAGAAAATGCAATAGAGAACAAGTTCATATGTGATCTTGTGAAAGGATATTTGCAAACTATTAAATCATATTTGATGTATTTTATTAATGGATATAAATTTCATACAGAATATCATGGTCATAGCATAGCAATAGTAAATAGTGGGGTTTGCATATGGGGAGAATTGATGGATTATTATCGTAAAATTATTGAGATACTTAAAATTGAGTATCCTGCATTGCCAATAAAATGAAGTGCGATATTTAAGTGTAAATTATTTGTTCCAACTCCTAATATTGGAACAGAAGTGCACAGTTGATAAAATATAGTTGAAATTAACCAACAAAAAAGATTTAGACAATTTGAACCTTTCATGTTGGCGATGCAAGTGATCCAGGTGTATTATGTCTCTTTTCCTAGTTTACAATGAGATAAGTCAAATTGGTTGGTTGATTGCAAAGTAAAACCTAAAGGTATTTTTGAATTACATGGAAAAGGAGAAAATAAGATAATTGAAAGTGAAGCATTTTAGGAAGATGTTCATGAAATAAATGCATGTATAACATATAATGACAATAAACCTTTGAATCAACTAAATAATGAATATGTTCAAATTTCATCTGGAGAATATGATGAGGATGACATATATAAAGAAGAGCCTGAGTTTGACTCTACTTCTTCAGAAAAAGAAGATGATGATGATTTTAATTTACAATTAAGTGATGATAGCGATTAATTTGTGTAAGTATTAGAATATTATATGAATAAATTTATTAATGCATCAACAATATATTATTATATATTAAATTTATATTGTTTTATTAATAATCAATAAAATGTGAATTTAAACTTAAAAATATATCACAAAAGAGAAAACAAGATATTATCTGGCCAAGGTTCAGGTTTCCACAATTTGGAGGACATAGTTCATGTCCAAGTGAAGCATCACATTTTGCAGATGCTATAGAATCAGGTGTTGTATGTCCAACTAGTGCACATCCAGATCGGGCATCACCTTCACCACCTATAACCTTTGTAGATTCACATTCCCTATCTACTGCTACACCATCCAGCACCCTTATACCATCTACCACCCCTATACTGGCAAAGATATCAAGGGTAAACGTTGCAGATGAAGGACGTGCTCTCCAACCTGGAGCTAAGGGAGTTGATATAAAAAATTACGTCACAATTCTCAACAATCTATAAGTGAAGTTCTAAAAATTTTTGTAATACATGCATGATAACACCATAGGTTTATTCTTAATTTATAGGTTTTAATTTCAAAATGATCTAAAAATGTTTATATATTAGGTTGGTTCCGAATGGAACGTACTCCATAAATATCTCATCCAAGTTCAAAGAGAGAGTAGATCTTGAGAGTTATATATGGAAGAATATCTCTCAAGCGACAAAGACTTTTTATTATCAGAAGTTTGAGGTACAAAACATATATTCTTTAATCTTTTTTATTTTATCTAATTTTATACATTAATTAGATAAATATTGTAGTTTATATGTATTTATATTTTTTTCTTTTTTCATAAAGAATATTTTTGTATTCAAAATTTGATGTTGTAATTTATAATGTATAGGAGAGACGAGCTCGTACACGTTATAGAGACTTTCTTGCTTCAATATATAAGAATACTGTACGACTTCCTTATATATCTGAATAAATATGGAATCATTGGTAGTAGTATTGGGCATCACCTGAGGTAATGTCCATTTCAAATCGCAATTCTACAAACAGATATGGAGGATCAAAGAAAGAGAGTCTACTCGTACACATTGGAGGATTTATGACCCACCAGGAACATGGAAAGAAACTTGTAAATATCAAAACTTTACATTTATATTATGATGTTTGTACTTTGATGTATGAAATTTAATTTCAATGTAATTTGATTTATGAAATTTACAATGAAAAAATATGTGTATTATAGAGAATAATAATGTTGTAAATGTCTAATGCCATTAATGGCTATGTTGTTGAGTAATTTCTTTTGTTTAACAAGGGGTAAATATTATAAAAATAGAAAAAATTCTGCAGAAATTTTTATAAATTATAGTTCATTTATAACAATTTATTCTAATGCAGGAAAAGTCTACAAATAGGAAGCCTACAGTACGCCAGCTCTTTTTGCACACCCAAACTAAGAAGCATGATAGTGTAACCTTTGTCAACACCCGATGCAGACAACTTCATATATGTAAAATCTATCCTTTAATATTAATTCTTAAAAATTATTACTGATTAACATAAACAATTATAATGATAGGAACAAATATAAGAAGGCATTGAATGACAGTCTTAGAACTCTAAAATTGTTGATGGGAGTAAAATATATCTTGATGCAGTGTGTGGTAGGAACCACAGTAGAAGGATTTTTTTAACTGAAATTTATTTGCAAACACATGTTATTACAATCCTCCAGATCCACTGCAACTGGATCTAATAGGCAGTCCGCATCAAATAAGTGAGTGATTCAGCTTGAGAACACAATTGAGAGGTTGATGGATAACCCATTTCTGTAATAAGGTGGTTAAGTTGAAGGGAAGGGACATGACCTCATCGCAGCACTTAGAGCATCCACCTTCACCAACTACATAGCTTAGATGGATAATTGAATGTATTTGATGTTTTTTTATTCTAAAATTTTTGTGTGAATTATTAATTTACAGTTATTTTCAAGATACTTACTAGTGTACATTATAATTTTTTTTATATTATCAATCAAGATGATTTTAACTTTATATCATCAATCAATATTATGTTATTTACAAAAATTAAATGTACAAAAAATCAAAAGATTATCAACAGAAAACTCAAGTAAGAAGTGAGAAATGGTGGTTGAAATTTATAATAATTAAAATTTTCAAAGGAATTAAGATACTCCGTCAATAAATTAGCGATAGAATATTATAATTCTGTTGGTAACAAAAATTTAGCAACGGATATTGTTGTCCATAAGTAAAATTTTGCGACAGATATTGTATATCTGTCGGTGAATTTAGCGATAGAATATTGTAACTTCTTCAGTATATTTAGTGGCAGATTTAAAATTTACCATCGCTAATTTCATTGACAAAATACTGTGAATCCGTCATAAATTTAACGACAAAATTTGTATTACCGTAGATAAATTTATTAATTGAAATACAAAATTTCGTAGCAAAATGTACTGATGACTATACAATATTTTATCATTAAATTTGGATGAATTCATAATATCCGTCGCCAAAATTTACCTACGGCCATTTCTCCGATGATTCTTTCCGTCGGTAATTTCCATCTCTAAATGTGTTTTCTAACAAAAAATCTTTATTTTTTATCGGTAATTTCTGTTGTTAAAACTTATTTTTCTTATAGTAAAATAATCCGACACAATTTCCATCATTGAAACCCAACTCAAATTAATCTAAATTTTTTAAAAAATTATTAAATTAAAAATTTTGTATTTAATATGAATTTGTCAAATCCATTTTATAAAGAGATGTTTAAAATATTGCCTCAAAATGGATTTTTTTTAAATGTCGACTATATTTGGGGATGACAATGGGTTGATCATTACCAGATAAAGTATGTGCCCGATTCAAAGGCTAAGCTCGACCCGATTTGACCCCACTAATTTTTTTAATTAAAGGTTCAAAATAGCATCGTTTTGCATTTTGGTTAGAATGGTTGAGCCTCGCGTTTGGCAATCCAAGCCCGAGGCCAAGGTTGAGCCAGAGCTTGAGCCCACAAAATCAAGCTTGAGGCTTGACCTTAGGTTCGATTAATTTAAACTTGATTTTTTGTCTTTGGGTCGATCCGGGTGGTACTCAAGCCTAGGTCGGGCCCAATTGTCATTTGTGACCTGTATTGAGTGTTTCTAATTTTGATATTTTAGACTTTCTAACTCAAATCACGATACTAAAAAACGAACAACTCAAAACACTAGAATGGTTTTCTTCAAAGCCACGAGAAACTCCTTTAAAACCCTAGCATAAACTACCGCCATTTTCAGTCTGGTTCTGCCGGATTCTGGCTGAACGGTGCGTTTCTATTGAAATCCATCGTCTTCTACCTTCTGTGATGAATACGGCGTGAATATACCTGCAAAACAAGGAAGGCTCGTCGGGGGTGATGTCCCGATTAGCCCCTCCGACGCTCAAGTAAGCTTTTGGTGAAGGTGGGATTGATGAATTCAGAGAAAACGAATTAGGTTATGATCGCCTACCTGAATTATGGGAGAATTATACCTTATATACGGTTTTGCAACTAGGTTTAGGCAAATACGTGTTTGCATGGGAATTTCCTTATGCTAATGGGCCATAAATGTGTGAATCAAGCCCGGATTAAACAATGAGTATGGGACTTACCGATTGGCCTTCGTGACTGGGCTCGGGCCCAAATATAACCGACCCGACCAAGTTTAATAAATTTTATGATTAAATATGAGATATTTAATAAATAAGAATCAATATAAAATATTGGATCTTATTTGAGCGTAATTGATATTTAATTAAAATTAATTGTAATTCTAATTAAAGTTTAATTAAAATAAAAATTTTAATTTAATTAAATTATTAAAATGTACAGAACTTATTATTAATAGCTTAAGCTCTTAGAGAGCTAGCACTACTTAACTCTCTGTAACAGTTACAGTATACTCTCAACTCGTTCTGTGGATACCATTAAAGGAGTGATGTGGTGGGAAGGTTTCTCCAACAAACTGAGATGGATACTACTGGTTCCTTTGGCAGTAACTATTTATCTAATCCGGAAGATTGTTTTGATGGGTAGCGCACTCCTCAAAGAGTTCTTCTATTTTCCTCTTCATATATTGTAAACTAAATAGCTGAGGACAAGCTTTAAGAAGAAGTTGTCAGGGGAAGAGCCCTTGAATCTAAAAATTACCCATTCTGTTCTAGATTCCCCAAGTCATCTTAGTTATGACAAGTTACATAAAGATAGTAAAGTTTTCACATGAAACTAGACCATAGACATTAGAAGAAAAGTTGATTTTGGTTTTCAGTATATGAATTACACAAAATACAATTCCTAGAAGCCATGTTGAGGAATTGTTGTTTGTATTTGGTCTGCAGTTTTTGTTTAAACACCAACCAAAGAATGAGGATCACTTTTGGTGAGTTGCCTTTGTACCAAAGGAGTGTGTCAAACATTACATGAAAACTGTCGATTAGTGACGAAAATTTATAGACCACATAGTCATTAGGAATAGCTTATCTCCTTATTCTTACAGGTTTATTCAAAGTTATTCCAGTTGGTTCAT
>JANJEY010000234.1:12493070-12507033 GCA_024703695.1 Erythroxylum cataractarum | reverse complement strand
CCATCTGGTTTCTTTGCACCACGAACAACTCCAGGAGCCCAACCTTCAATTCGTAGTGCAATGCAGACAAGAGATGCAGCTCACAATGTGGATATGGCAGTAGCTAGATGGTGGTATGATACAGGTTCGTCATTTAATGCTTCTCAATTATATTATTATCAACCTATGATAGATGCCATAGCCTCTTATGGTCCAGGATACAAAGGGTCATTGATTGATGACTTAAGAGGTAAACTTTTGAGTTGTGCTGTTTCTAAAATGAGAACTTATTTGGCTGAAAGAAGAGTGAGTTGGGGTATTTATGGATGCTCAATTATGTTTAATGGTTGGACAAATAGGAGACAAGAGCCTATTATAAATTGTTTGGTTTTTTCTTCAAATGACTCTATGTTTTTGAAATCTATTGATGCATCTGGCCTGATTAGAAATGCTAATACTTTGTTTGGGGTATTTGATGAAGTTGTGAATGAAGTAGGGGTGGAAAACATTATTCAATTTATTATTGACAATGATTCTGTTTATAAAGCGGCAGGGAAAAAGTTGTAGAATACCTATAATTTATTTTTTTGGACTCCTTGTGTTGCACATTGCATTGACTTAATGTTGGAGAATATAGGAGATCCTAGGTATTTTCCTGTTATTGATGAGAACATACAGAAGGCAAAAAAGGTGACAAATTTTATTTATAATCGTGCATGGGTTTTGAATTTGAAGAGAAGGGAATTTACTAATGGTAGGAATTTGTGTCGCCTTGCTGTGTCAAAATTTGCAACAAATTTCTTATCACTTCAGTCTTTTGTTTCGATGAAAAAGGAGTTAAGGCAAATGTTTACAAGTGATAAGTATGTTGCATCTCAGCATGCTAGGTCTAATGCTGGAATGGAGGTTTGTAGTATTATACTGGAAGATAGGAAATTTTGTTCGCAATGTCAATTTGTTATCAAAGTTTGTGAGCCTTTGGTGAGGGTGCTTCGGTTGGCTGATAGTGAAGAAAAGCCAATAATGGGTTATATTTTTTATGCCATGAAAAGAGAGACGGAAGCAATTAAGGTCAATATGAAAATAGGCCTTCTTTATACCTATCATATCTCTCAATCATTAATGAGAGAAGGAGAAGACAACTTTCTTCTCCATTATTTGCAGCTGAGCCATTTTTGAATCCTAGCGTGTATTTTAGACTGGATGTTGAAAAGCAAGCTGAAGTTAGTAGAGGAATGCTTTTCACAATTACAACAATTGTTCCTCGTGACTCAATGCAAGATGTTTTAACCACATAAATGGAGACTTATAAGTTGTCTTATGGGGATTTTAGAATGCCGATTGCTATTCGACAAAGAGGAATTCTTTCTCCAGGTATGACTTATTTCTTATTTTTTATTTGTTGAAAATTATTTATCACTTTATTCTGTTTATAACACTACTTTTGTTTTCTTATAACTTGCAGTTTCTTGGTGGGATCTATTTGAATGTAGTGTTCTAGAATTGAGAAGGTTTGCGATTCAGATTTTAAGTCAATGTGTAAGTGCAACTGAGTGTGAACGAAATTGGAGCACATTTGAATTTGTCTATTCCAAGAAAATGAATAGATTGGAGCATAAGAGGTTGAATGACTTGGTTTATGTTCGTTACAATTTAAAGTTTCGAGAAATGTATGTTATTTTCATTATTAATTTTGATATAATTTCTTATAATTTTTTAATAATTAAATTTAATTGTTTACTAGGGCTCTTAGTAGCATAAGTTGTTCAAATGATCCAATTGCGATTGATAATATTGATACTTTGACATATTGAGTTTCTGAAGAACCTAATTTGGTTGATGTGAGTGATTTAAATTTGGAATATAATCTTGGATGAGAAAGCATTGACATGTCATTTGGTGCATTAAATTTGAATGATAATGATGATGAAACTCCTCTCAATGATGATGATTTTGTACCAAATGATCACTGGGGTCAGTGTAGTTCAAACGGATATCCACCCATTGACGATTGAATTTCAGGTTTTTTATTTTTCTTCTTCTTTTAATTTTACTTGTATTTGATCATTGATGTTTATGTTTAATTATATGTATGTAACGTAACTGTAATATTTTTGTTTCAGGTTCAACTTCTACTTGATTGTTTATTCGTCATCAACTCTTTTTGTAATATTTATTGTTCTTTTTATCGGATGTTTTGAATCTTTTGATGTAAATATGTAATATTATTTATTATAATGATGAAATTGTATGATTGTAATATTTTCAATGCTTTGTATTATTCTTAATTTTATAATGGTATGATGATGATTGTCTTTGTTTATATTAATTGTGGTTATTATTTATATGTAAAATATTTAAAATTTATTATTATTTCAAATTAATTGTCATTATTATTTATTATTAAGACTTTTGAAAGCATAGTTGATGTAAACAGTAAATTAGTAAAGTATACAGTACAGCTGTATAATATATCAATTTAGACTATTTTACAATTTTTAAAAATTTTAGGGACTATTTTATAAATTTAAAAAATATCCCGACACGGTATCCGGTACTGGTACAGTTCCGCTCTAGAGCTCAATTCGGTACCGAACCCGGTACGGTATTCATAACATTGGCCTATTGGTATCTCTATCAGTCACACATCAAAAAGTAATTTGTGGAAAAAAATCAATTTAATTAAGTTAGACTTAATTATAAAATTTGGGATCAAATATAAGATATTTAATTTTATTAAAATTAATTTAATGTAATTTTGATTTTGATTTTAATCCTGTCATGATTTTTCTATAAAAAGGGAAGTGTTTTTTAAAAACTAGCAATTTTTGTCTTCTTCCTCTCAAAGCAATTTGGAAATTGCTCTATAGATATTATCATAGGCTATATAATTGGACAGCTGGTAATTGATCAATCAGAAACAGTTTCAAAGATTTTTCATCAAAAGCGAACAAGGTATGATTTCTAAATCGATTTATATTTTATTCAAATTTAATTAATTATCGAGATCTACTAAGATTCTACAAAAAAATTTATTTTATTTTATTTTACAACAAAAAAGCACAAATTACAATATCCTCTGAGGAAGACTAACTCTGGTCATGTTGTCTAGAAGGAGAGTGACATACCCAGATGGTGCCCTAGCAAAAGTGGTGAGCCCGAGTCCCAAAATAAAAGCGTGGTTGGCGAACCAATTAGTGCATCGATTGCCCTTTCTATAGATGTGTCGAGGAATAACTACCCAGTTTTAGATGAGAAGTTTATTGATGCCCAGGATTAGAGAATTGTGAGACAGGGCACAATGCGAGATGTCGAAGAGGAGCTCTTGAGCCGCGATAGAATCCAATTTAAGTATCATGCGGCGAAAACCGAGAGTCCAGACCAGCTGAGGACTTGAGTGACATCCTAAAGTTCAGCCGAAACTGGTCCAAAAAAATTTATTTTTCGTTGCACATCTGATTCGACCATGGTTAAATTCTTACAGTTTTGCCTACTTCTGTTTTTTTTCTTAAAAAAACTATCACCGTTCCTTTTTTGTGGATTGGTGACAACTTCCCCACTTCCTCCTTAATTTTGCCAGAAAAAGCAATCCATGCTTCGGCTCGCTACACGTACACTCTCTTCCATTATCATCCCCACCGCCATGGTCTTTTTCTCTCCCGCATTTCCATAAAAATTAACACTGGGAGAGTAGCCCGCACGCTCTTACTCTTTCACCGTTGGATCAAACTATCACCATTCACCACCGTCCTCCTCAATCAGATCATGTATCGGGGGGGGGCCAATGGATTGACCACAACTCTACGCCTTTATGAGTGAATAATACTCTTAAGCGAAAAGCAACGAAAACCTTGATAAACTGCCAGGAAATGAAATGAATTCAACTATTGTCCGAAGCTGTTTTGGTTGATTAAAAAAGGAAACTACTTCTGATCTCTGTTTCTCCGTTGAAGTGCAGTACAAAACAGCTCCTGAAAAGCAGATGCAACCGACAAAAACTGCAGGTGGCAATAATTCCAGTGGTGGTGGCGGAGGAGGGGTCGTTGGTGGTGCTGGGGAACTGGGTCGCGGTGGACTCACACGTTTCCGTTCAGCTCCCGCGACATGGTTGGAAGCACTACTTGAAGGAGAAGATGAGGACCCATTGAAACAAAACCAGAACTTGACACAACTACTTACCTCCAACACCACAGCACCTTCGAGTAGGAACCCTGTTGTTGAACAGGGTATGTTTGAGCCCCCAATTTTCCAGAGACAAAACAGCTCTCCTGCCGATTTTCTTGGGAGTTCTGGGTTTGGAGGAGGTGATGGGTACTTCTCTAGCTTTGGGGTTTCGTCGAGTTATGAGTATGTTTCATCAAGTATGGATCTTTCGCCTTCTGGTAAAAGGGGTAGGGAGGTTGAGTTGCAGCACTCTTCTGCTAAATATTCGTCCCAGTTGGTAAGTACACATTAATTTTAACCAACTTCACTTTCTTAATGTGTTTCTCCAACTTATCTTTCTCGTTGCTGAAAATTTTGGACTGGATTATCTGAAAAAGAAAATAATGTTGAACTATGTAGTTGTAGCTGGTTCTACTGAATAAGTATATATAATTCCGGGTTTAGCTGCGTCAACGTTTAGTATTGTAGTTTTTTGTTTGATAGAAAGGGGAGCAGAGTGGACAAGTACCAAGTGGTGTATCAAGTTTGGTAGACATGGAGATGGAAAAGCTCTTTGAGGGTTCGGTGGCTTGCAGAGTTCGAGCCAAGCGTGGCTTTGCTACTCATCCTCGGAGCATTGCTGAGAGGGTGAGATTCAAAAATTTACTTCTTATGGATCGAGATTGACCTATAAACGACAGAACGTTTGTTTTCAGTCCTAAAGCAGCTTTACTTTTCTGGTGTTAAAGGTTCGAAGAACTAGAATTAGTGATCGTATAAGGAAGCTTCAGGAGCTGGTTCCACACATGAATAAGGTAATATTTTCATTTTCAAGTAATTTCTTGAGCTTGTAGACACTCGATTGAATTTCTTTGGATTTCAGGAGTGAAATGCTAATGACACTAGGTCTCTAGATTATTATTATAGGTGCAACTTTTTACTTGTTCAAAAAAGATTTCCTTGTCCATTCAGAGGTCATACATTTTGTGAAATATGTTTTAACTTTAAAAGTTATGGATTTTAACTGCTTCACTTCTACATCTCTTCTAATATGATAATGATGCAACATTGATGAAAAACCATTGAACTGTCATGTTACAATCCGCATGAAGTGAATGTATCCCTCTCTTGTGTATATAGTACTGGCTTATTCCTCGGATCTGATGTTGATATATCCACATAGAAGGAATTCAAACTAAAGTAAATTGATCTTTTATTTATGTTTAAAATAGTTGTTAGAAGCAGTAGGAGTGTCTTTTTAGGATAATTGAAGCATGTTCTCCTTGTAAGTATATGTTTGAGTGCCTCTTTTACAAAATAACCTGGTGATTTATGAGTAGATATATGAGTAGAAGATTCATTTGTGGTACTATACCCTGTAGCTATAACAAATGGACTGACCATATTGACAAAGATGGAGTTAAAATTAATAGTCAATGTTTTGGAATATGATCGTCATCTTCCTGATGCACTCTTCTTTTTGTTCTTTAATCATTGGACAATTTTTTTCTTTAACAGCATCTGCAGTTGATTGAGGAACTGTTTCAATAAATAGAAAAATAGTACACAAGATGTTTCCTAATTTCCCTACAATTAAAGAAAGTACCAATTCTTGTGAAGAATGTAGCTAAAATTTTTTGTTTCGGTTTCTTATGAGATGATTAAAAATTGACTTCATTGAAGAAAACAAAAGAATACAATGAAAACTTGGCCATTACTGGAAGACATAAATTCAAGCAAAATCTGCAAAAACAAAAAGGAAACAAAAATATCAAGTTACATGGGTTCCTTCTTGAACAATTTGATTTCTACCATGATATTTGAACTCCTACAAGTTAAAGAATTAGTATTAATATGAATAGATGAACTTGAAGAATTTAACAGTATAAAACAGTCTTATCAAATTAGGAGATTCGAACGCCAAGATCTAGAACTAGGAGAATATGAGGGTTATATGTTTTTATTTGTATCTTTGCATTTTTATTGAGATAGATGTATGTATGGGGTAAGTGAGGTTTGGTTGGTTAGCACCTTCTAGTTTTACCTGATATATGTTGTATATCAAGAGTTTCACAAAAGTTGAAAGCAGTTTATGTCTTATCAGGGTGCAATTTTATGGTGTCAATATGGTGATGCTAGAGGAGGGGGAGCATCTGTCTTCTCTTAGTTCTGTGGACTGGTATCTCAATTATTAAAAATAAATTCAAATGATTTAGATCAGGGTGATATATTCTTGATGCCCTACATGCGGTAAGACTGTAATGATATAGATGCTTAAACAAAAATTGTAAAATATATTATCTACGAAGAGTTTGTGATCCTTTTGTTTTCTTCTGAATTTTATCCTTAGTCTTTAACTCCGTAGAAAGAAGTTGAAGAAAATGATTAGTGTTTGCTTACATCGGGGGCACGACACAAGTTGATAGTAATTGCGAGTCACTGACTGAGTTTGAAGTTCAATGTAAGTCATAAAAATTTCAAACGAATACTTGCAACTCTGGTTCAGATTTTCGCTAACTGTCAATGACTATGCCTGTCTTTAAATGAACAAAGAAGTTAAGGGTGCTAGAAAAATAGTCAGTTTACATGAGATAACTCATTAGCAAAATAGATCAATTTGTAGAGTCATAATTTGTCCAGATATTAGATATGTAGCTAATAGCTTCATACATGAAAATGGCAAAGAAAATCTCTGGGTAATATGTAAGTTCTTGAAAATGCGCCTGCATCAGTTCTGATGGGAATTTTTATCTAGAGCTTCTTGTGGATGGGTTCCTTTACAGTGGAAACTTGAATTGGTGGTTCAAATAAACAATGATTTGGCAGTGGATAAGTATTAGACTTGGCTGGAGGGCATTGGATCTTTTGAGGGAGCTCAAGCATTGAGTGTAGGTAAAGAAAGATACGAGGGAGTTTTTTCATGTCTTAGAAAATGTTACAAGATGAGAAATTAACAGACAAATACACTGGTTTTCTCAAGGAGAAAAGTGAGAAAGTATTGTAGCTTAAATTGCTGAATTTCTTAAAGATTAAGATAACGGGGATGATAAGGAATGAGGATATGGTAGGAGTGAAGAGTACAGAATTATAGAAAGTAGGGTATAAGAAAGATTGTGAGGCAATAATTGAGAGTTCACGAAAAGGTTTCTTGAGATTGAGACAAATTGACAAGGTTATGTGAGTAATAGTGAAATGTTGTTTATTATAATGGTTGTAGGAATTATACCAAAATAATTTAGTCCCTTGAAAACTTGAAGAATATTTCTTTGTGCTTACGTTCGGAGACATTGTTTGATTATGTCTAAAATAAGCTATATATCTAGGGAGCTCGTGGTTGATCATTAATAGTTTGAATATCTTGAGTTTTATCATGATTACTTCAAATTTCTGCTTCATAACAATAGTTTGGTCTCATGAACATTAGATCAATATCTTTTAAATAAGCAATTCATGCACTTGCACTTGATTGAAAAAATGATGACCATACAATGATAAGTATGAGGATTCAGAGATATATAATGAGGAAGAGGAAGAATATGAAGCAAAGTGATTGGTTTAGATTATAAAATCTCAACTTCCATGTTGCTATTCTTTTCATGGTTTTATTTGTTTTCCTTTTTCTTTAACATTGTGGCCTGAATTTTGCCTTATCTGGTTCACATATTGTGGTTCCGTCCCGACAAATTTGTCATGAAATGACTCAATCTAATGATTTCGTGTCACTTGCAGCAAACAAACACTGCAGACATGTTAGAAGAGGCAGCAGATTATGTCAAGTTTCTTCAAAAGCAGATTGAGGTATTCCCCATTATTATTCCTCTGACAACTATGTTAATTTGGTTCCTGGGAGACCAGTGAAGAAATGGACGTTTTGTATTTACTATTTCTTTAGGATTTAAGGGAACATTAACATTTGAATTGACATTTACTTGTTGGGATGTTGAAATCTCGGGCAGGAACTCACGGAACATCAAAGGCAATGCAAATGTATGGCTAGAGAACAACAGAACGAAGGTAGTGCCACCAACCTCGTAGTAGTTCTTAGACTTTACGTGTTGGATTGATCAACAATCCATTCTTTTGCAATGCAACAGGTGAGAGGCTGTCATGATGTTAACAAGTTTCATCTGTGCCTGTCTTGGACTTCTTTTTCTTTTCCAAGGTACTGGGTATGTATGATTATAATGTAAAATAGTGTATACCAGAAATTTAGTCTCGTTAAGCTTCCTAAATTCATGTATTTGTTCTTCCCATTCCATTATAACATTTAGAGAAAATATATGTACTGCATCCCACTCAAGTTACATATCAAGAAGAAGCTATGTAATCAATAAAAGTCCTCCTTGCTTAATGGCTTTTTATGATGAGTGATTGCATTATTTCAAACATCAACTACCATTAGAAAAAATGTTGCAAACTCGCCTCGACTGGACCTGACCTGACCTTTTCATAGTTAATATGTTGCCAAAGATAGAAGATAACAGTTGGCAACAGCATACCTTCTTAATTGATTACGGTGTCTGTGGTGATTATCTTGGTTCAACAACTTTTGACCATGGGATGCAAATATGGAAAGTCTAAGTTCAAAGTCTTTACCTCATTTTGATATTAACTTATAGTCAAAACACGTGAAGAAGTGGAATGCCGTCTGATCCAAAGCCTTATAATTCCTAAATCCTAAACGAGACTACTAGTTCATGTAGATAGTGGGGTTGAAGAATACCATAATAACAAATTCGCCCAGAATTTAGTGGACTTGGGCCTTATGCCTAAATGTAAGCTCACATCACACAAGCTTTGCGTGTGTCGAGGACAATCATTCAAGTCCTGGTCATACTGGTTGCATCATTACCAATCAATGAAAATATAGGGGTCAATATGATTGTCTAGTGTCATTCATTATGTTGCACATAATGCCAAATTCGTCAGTTCATTTTCTGCTTTCCGTCGTCACTTGATTTTCTGCTTTCCTGCGTCACTTCACTTCATATCCTAATCCTATACCAACCATATGTGTAAGCTCTAAGATAAGACCATGGATCTATATCCTTAAAAAAAAAGGCGGATTGGACTATAGTGCCTAAGGATAAAACACTACGATGATTCAATCACTTAGTAGCATATAAGCTTTGAAATTGTTTTTAGAAAGATATGTGACTTAATCACTGTTATTTCATTTATTCTAGCGCATAGTTTCTACTGAGATGTGTCCAATTAAAGTTCAATTTTTAAAAAATATACGTATAAATAAATGATATGTTATAAAAATTATAAATTTGAATTTTGCATATAAACTTGTTCTAGTAATTATACAAAATAATAAATAAGGAATTAATCATTTATTAACGAAAATAAATATATAAAAGTAAGTTATAGTCAAATATAGTTTCTTATAATAATATACGTAGATAAAAAGGTGGAAAAATCACCTGATTAAATAAACATTTAGCTTGAGTTAAAGGAAATGTGGAACCCTATAAAAAAGTAAGTCATGAGATGAAGTGACAAATGAAAATATTGCTTGATGAATATCAATACGAGGGAGATAAAAGGGAAAGGTTAAATTTTGAAATTAGTAGTAAAAGTTTATTTTCTAGTTTTTGTGGTGATTGTGGAAATGTTGAAGGTGGTACTGATACTAGTATTAGTATTGATAGTGTTCCATCTCAGGTCTAAAAAGTACCTGAACCTGAAGTGATGGAGAGAAGGAGGCAAGTGACTAGTTTTTTTGCACCATAGACAACTCCTAGAGTCCAATCTTCAATTCTTAGTGCAATGCAATCAAGAGATACGACTCGCAATTTACAATATGTCAGTAGTTAGATAATGGTATGATATAGGTTCATCATTCAATACGTATCAGTCTTATTATTATCAACTAATGATAGATGCAATAGCTTCTTATGGTCCGAGATATAAAGGTTCTTTGATTGATGACTTAAGAGGTAAACTTTTGAGTTGTTTTATTTCTAAAATTAAAAGTTATTTGGCAGAAATAAAAGTGAATTGGGTTACTTATGGATGTTCAATCATGTGTGATAGTTGGACAAATAGGAGATGAGCCAATTATTAATTTTTTGGTTTATTTTACAAATGACTCTATGTTTTTTAAATTTATTAATGCATCTGGCCTTATTAGGAATACTAAGACTTTGTTTGTGATATTTGATGAAATTGTGAATAAAGTAAGGCCAAAAAATATTGTTCAATTTATTATTGACAATGATTTCACTTATAAAGCGATAAGAAAAAGGTTGCAAAATAATTATAATTCTTTTTTTTTTCTTTATGTTGCACGTTGCATTGACCTAATGCTGGAGAATATAGATGATCCTAGGTATTTTTCTGTTACTGATGAGATTATGCAGAAAGCTAAAAATATGACAAAGTTTATCTATAATCGTGCATGGATATTGAATTTGATGAGAAATGAATTTACCAATAATAGGAATTTGTGTCGTTTTGTTGTGACAAGATTTGCAACAAATTTTTTATCACTTCATTTTTTTATTAAGATGAAGAAAGAGTTAAGACAAATGTTTACAAGTGATAAGTGGATTGCATCTCAATATGCTATGTCTAATGTTGAAGTTGAGGTTTGTAAAATTATACTGAAAGATAAAGAATTTTGAATTCAATGTCAATTTGTTATCTGAGTTTGTGAGTCTTTAATAAGGATGCTTCACTTGGTTGATAGAAGAAAAAAAAGCCAACGATAGGTTATTTTTTGATGCCATAAAAAGAATGATAGAAGCAATCAAAGCCAATTTGAAACATAGACCTTCTTTTTACGCAGCATGTCTTTCAATCATTAATAAGAGAAGGGAAAGATAATTTTCTTCTTTATTGTTTGCAGCTGGAACATTTTTAATCTCAGTGTCTATTTTAGACTGAATCTTACTAAGCAAGTTGAAGATAATAGAGGAATGCTTTTAACTATTACAACAATTGTTAACATTAACGTGATGCAAGATCTCTTAAGCTCACAAATGGAGCTTTATAAGTTGTCTTACGGAGATTTTGGAATATCAATTACTATTCGACAAAGAATAAAACTTTCTCCAAGTATTAGTTGTTTCCTTTTTTATTTGTTGAAATTAATTAACACTTTATTTTGTTTATAACGCCACTTTTGTTACAGTTTTGAGTAAGATAAATTTGAAAATGGTGTTTCATAATTGAAAAGGTTTGCAATTCGGATTTTTTTTTATATAAAAGGAAATACAAAGCAAGTTACATAATATGACGCAAGAAACAAATCCCAACCATGCCCTCTACGAGGAATGGAAGGCACCCTATAGGTTTAGTATTCAAAATGGAAATGCCAAGGTCGAAATGGATCGTTGTATTAGCAATTTGGATTTTAAGTCAATGTGTGAACACAACAGGTTATGAATGAAACTAAAACATATTTGAATTTTTCCAGTCAAAGAAAAGGAGTAGATTAGAGTATAAGAAATTGAATGACTTAGTTTTTGTTCATTACAATTTAAAGCTTCGTGAAAGGTAAGTTATTATCATTATTAATTTCAATATAATTTATTATAATTTTCTAATAATTAAAGTTTATTATTTACTAGAAGCTTTAATAACATAAGTAGTTCAACTGATCCAATTTCTATTAATAATATTGATCTTTTGACAGATTGGATTTCTAAAGAACTGAATCTGGTAGATGTCAATGGCTTGGATGATAAAGCATTACATGTCATTTCGTGCATTAAATTTGAATGATAATAATGAATTGATGATAAAACTCCTTTCAATGATGAATATTTTATACCAAATGATAACTTAGGTCAGTGCAGTTATAGAAGGTATCCTCCCGTATATGATTGAATTTTGTTACAGGTTTTTATTTTTTCTCTTCTTTTAATTTTACTTATATTTGATGCTTATGTTAAATTTTATATATGTGATGTAATTATAAATGTTATTTCAGGTTTAACTTCTGCTTGATTGTTTCCTCATCACGAACTCTTGTTGTAAATTGTAATAGTTTGAGAATTAAGGACATTTATTGTTCTTTTTATTGAATGTTTTGATATAATTATTATTTATTAAAATAATAAAATTGTATTATTGTAATATTTTTAATATTTTGTAATATTTTTAATCTTGTATTTGTACAATGATGATTGCCTTTTTTATATTAATTGTGATTATTATTTATTATTATAATTTTTGGAGATATGGTTAATGTAAACTTGTAAAGTATACAGTACAACTATACAATATACCAATGGACTATTTTGCATAATTTAAAAAATTTTAGAGATTATTTCATAAATTTAAAAAATTACCCAAAATGATACCTAATATTGACTGTATCGATATAATACTATACCAACAACTCAGTACCAAATTAATTACCATATTCGCAATTTTTGGTGCAATCACTATCAAATCAAATAGGAAAAAAAAAAAACAAAAGACAAAGGCTTTATAGAAGAAATTAAATAAGGAAAAAAAAAACGGGGGCATGTGCCGATGCATGTGGGTTTGTTTCATGTTACAAACATAAGTACAAGACATAAGAAGCAAATACATTAATCTAAAACCAAAACATATACTCTGTTTCAATTAACATATTCTATTAATTTTTACCTATACATTTATGTAAAACTCATATAGATATGTTGATAAGCACAATTACAATTTTAAAATAGGTTAAACGGCACAAATGATCTCATGTCCATTATGAATACTCTTCCTATATTTTTTACATTTATTTTGTATTTCTTAGTATTACTTTATAACGGATATAATATTTTTAAAGGCATGACCGAAGCAGGCCTATTACATGCTGAGATTCAGTTGGACCAGATGGTCTCCCAATGTCCCACACGCTTCATAATTTTTCCAATCACAATCAAATGAAAATTATTAATTTTCTAACCTTGACGTGACCTTGTAAATATTTTTTAATGACAATATTTTAAAAATTAAAATAATAATAACAACAATATGCATAATAACTAGATGATTTGTTGAAGAGATTTTCAGATAATAATATTTTAAAAAATATTATAAATATTTTTAAAAATAATGATTTTGTAAAAACGGAACAATTAAACCAGTAATTTAAAATATTTAAAGTTTAAAGAGTTTAATTAGTATTAGGCTATTATAAAATAAAATATGCTAAAAATTAAATAAAATTAAAAATTTTAAAATATAATTAAAAGAGATTATTTTTAATCATCTAAAAATTTTAAAATTTAATTAAGAAATTATTAAGTAAAAATTAATTGATTTATTTTAATTTATAAAAATTGTTAATTTATAAAAACTATATAATTAATTAATAAAATTTTAAATAAATTAAATTAAATTAAAAATTAAAAATTGAATCAATAAATTAAATGGTTTGATATTTTTATTATTAAATTGATAGATTTAATTTTTTAATTATTAGAAAATAATACATGATTAGTGTAGTTAAATGATATTATTAAGATTGTAAATTGATTTGATTTGATTGCGAATTATGATATGACACATGGCCGCAGATAAAAACAAATAAGGAAAGCGCGAGGGAGATGGACGGAAGGAGCGTAGTGGAGTAGTATGAAAGTGACAAGCACTGGAAAACGAAGAAAGTGCGGACCTGTCAAATATCATTCATCGGTCAAATTTCATAAGTCGCCTTCGATGTTCAAAATTATATATATATATATATATATACACACACAATGTTTTAAAATTTGGACCGGTCATTAAACTGGTGGCCTTACTGATTATCGGTTTGACCGGTTCAATCGGCTCAATGGTATGAGGCGTTCGCTTCTAGCGAAACAAAACCCTGAGGTCTCGAGTTCGAGCACCAAAGGGGACAATA
>JANJEY010000234.1:12472716-12490177 GCA_024703695.1 Erythroxylum cataractarum | reverse complement strand
GCGTAGGCGAGAAGAGAGAAGAAGAGGAGAGTAGCGAGTAGGTCGGGGCCGGGGGGTTGGGTAGATTTTTAGGGTTATTTTTTTTTTTGCAAATAGGTCCCTAGGAAAATCGAAAATTACCGGAATCACCGGTACCGATCGGAATTTAAACCCGGTAATTTAGATCCAGTACCGGTACCGGTTTCAGGTCGGTACGTTCCGTATCGGTCGGTACGGTACGGTACTCGAATCATTGAGTTTATCTCGAACTTAAAAAATTAAAAAAATATTTTTTTTCTCATTTTTTAATAATATTTTAAAATTTAAAATTAATATAAAAAACAAGCCTTTAAATTAAAGTTTAAAGGCTATGTCATACACTATTCATTAAATAAAGTTCATCACTAACCAATTATACGACTCAAATATTAAAAAGATCATAACCATATGAAAATGGTAGGGGGCATTATTATTGAATAGTGACCATTGAATTGGATGCATGCACAAGAAGACCATGGCTAACTCCACTTTGTTCCTTTACTTTCTTGGTTAGTCTATGAGGCATTTTAAGAGGGTCCTAATTGTGAGAATGCGTCTTTAAATTGTCCACTCTTAGATTAATCCTCGCTCGTATTGGGTCAGTTCGTCAAGGATAAAGTATTGACCAAATAAATTTTTCCATTCTCAAAACTCAAACTCGGAACATCTGATTAAAGAATGAGAGTGTTGAACCACTCACATCAACTTATTTGATTACTTTATTCTTATACTACATAAACTTCTAGGAAAAGTTTGGGGCCATATCTCCAAAAGAAGCGAGATAATCTAGTCAGAAACACGATCAAAATGAAATAGAAAAGAGGGTAAAAGAACAGGGAAAGAAGATTGAGAGGAAAGAAAAAAAGCGTTTCTCTTTTGTTGAGGTCTTCACCCCTATAATGAGACACTAAGAATATAGTAACCATTTTGGTAAAGCTTAGCATCTAAAGCACCTGCAAAAAGTTACGAATATTCAACTTAGAGAGTTTTCTAATTCAGTGGGCTCTAGAGTTAATCCACTTTTCGTTTTCGTTCTTTTTAATCCCTTTCCATGGGTTCCATGACTTAGGATCTTACTTGATTCTGTTTGCATCTTCGTGTAAAACACAACTTGGATACGATTAAATTCAACAAACCTCCCCCATAGTTTTAGTCAGAGTTTAAAACGATGGACTCTACGGCAAAAGGGAACACAAAAAATATACAATACAGCAACAATATTACTTGATATAAATTTTATTATTATATCAAGTAATATTAAGTGGTTTATTTTTTTAAAAATTATATTAATTAAAAATAAAATAAATATAAAAATAAATATTAAAACATATAAAAAATCAAATAATATTATATAAATCTCAAAATAAATGCGAAGATAATTTGTGAGTACGATGAGAATTATGTATAAAACATAAAAAAAAAGAAATTAAAAAATAGACACATTAATTAATCTGTAAAATTTATCAAAAAAATTATTTGAGAGATCTTTTTGAAAATCTCCACATTTGAGTTTCTTAAAAGGTTATATTTTAATTGAAAAAAATTTATATATATTAAAGAAGTATTTTTTTATTTACATTCAAACACTTATTTTAAAAAAATTATAATAAAAGTAATAATTAATTTGCTCAAAGTCCATCCAAACACGTAATAAATGATCTGTTACCCTATTTCTAGCAAAATGTGAACGTGCTCTGAGTTTTTCTTTATTTATATATAAAAAAACAAAAACCAAATTAAATCAGGTACAAGGTGACATTTAATGGTTCCAACATGCACTTATTGCACTTTGGCTTGTGTAGGTCACTCTAATCATAGCCATTTTGGCAGAAATCACAGAGAGAAGTGCTTAATGAAAGAAAACAGGAACTTTGCTAGTTAATCTAATCTTAGCATCTACAATATTACAAGAAATGGTTTTGTAGTGGAATCACCTAACTGATGAGCAGGATATCCCCAATCTGATTGCCTGATAAGATGTTAATGCAAAAAATGATTGATGAATTGAAAACAAGAGAAGAATGATTCTACTTTTTTATTTGTTTAGGTAAAAAAGAACAAAATATGAAATTGCTTACCTTTCAACCTAAACACAGATAATACATCATCTGTCTAATTCCCTGAAAAGGAGAGTTCCTATTAAGACCGTACAGTTCTTTTATGGATGAAGAAGAGAGTTGTGTAGGTTTCATGTATGTTCACTTTCAAAACATTATCTCGACCATTTTATCACAATAACTTAAGCTGTTATGTGAGGTCAATTTAATTATTTTATATATTCTTTAACATACATCCTCAAGTAAAAGTTCTTTTGACTTAAAACTTAGACAAGACTATTTTACCTTGTGTTTAATTTAATTAGAATAGGTAGGTGGTAGGATTCGAACTCATGACTATTTATTCATAGAAGCTCTGATACTATATTATGTGACTATTTCATCATAATAACTTAAGCTGTTATGTGAGACCAACTCAATTATTTTATATATTCTTTAACAATCTTTATCCGTACAAACCTATCAAACCCCATAATTGCAATAGCAAATACTCACACAACCCTCCTCTCCTTTCTCCTCTCTAGACTATACAGCCTACAAATTTACCACCAGTACCTCCTCTCTCTTTCATATTATATTCAAGGAAGGGCCCACCTTTCCTTTTTTCACTCCACCAACACCAAATGTGTCTTTTTCTATCTTTCTTACATATGTTTCTGTCTTCGTGCTTCAAGACGATCACGTCTTGTCCTAATCTTCACCCCTTTAAACTCTTCTCTCCCACCTGCCTTTCTCTTCTTTTCCAGCCATAATTATCTTCCTCTTCTTCTTGTTCTTCTTCTACTACTGCTTCTTATACTGTTGCCATGCTAGTCTTTCTTTACCCACCACCACCTCTCCTCCTTTCACTGTAGTTATCAGGAAAAAGAAGATACAGTAGGCTGCGGTGATAAAAATAGTGCCTTTAGGACTATCGTTTGAAATTTAACAATTAGCCTCTTCAAGCTTCAGCCCGTATCCCAACATGACTAAGCTTGTAGTTGAAGTTCTTGACGCAAGCGACCTCATGCCCAAAGATGGACAAGGCTCTGCTAGTCCCTTTGTAGAAGTGGAGTTTGATGAGCAGCGACAGAGGACTCAAGTCAAGTCTAAAGACCTCAACCCTTGTTGGAACCAAAAGCTTGTTTTTAATGTGAACAGTCCTGCTGATCTTCCCAACAAGACCGTTGACGTTGTGGTGCACAGTGATCGAAAAGGGGATCACACCAGGAGCTTTCTTGGACGTGTTAGAATCTCAGGCAACTCCATCCCTTTGTCCGAGTCGGAAGCAAATATCCAGAGGTACCCTCTTGATAAACGTGGCCTCTTTTCACATATCAAAGGTGACATAGCACTAAAGATATATGCAGCTCATGATGGTAATTTTTATCCTCCTGCTCCACCATCAACCATTGGTAATCTTGAGAGTGAAGCAACTCCACTAGGAGCAATCAATACCAACAAGTTTGATGAAGATGATATAGCTGAAGAGATTAAGAAGAATACCAAAACCAAGAAGGAAAAGGAAGTTAGGACTTTTCACTCTATAGGAACAGCTCCAGCTCCAGCTCCAGCAACAGCAACAGCAACAGCAAAAGATAGTCAAGTTCCTCCACCCCCTATTTTTTCTGGGTTTGGATTTGAGACTCAACATGTTATGAAGGAAAAGTCCCCTGTGGTTGAGACAAGAACTGATTTTGTTCGAGCTGGCCCTCCTACAGTAATGCAAATGAATATACCCAAGCAGAACCCCGAGTTCGTGCTGGTTGAAACTAGTCCACCGGTGGCTGCTCGCCTGCGGTACCGAGGCGGGGACAAGACCGCCAGCACCTATGATTTAGTAGAGCAGATGCATTTCTTGTTCGTGAATGTGGTTAAAGCCAGAGATCTTCCTGTGATGGATGTTAGTGGAAGCCTGGATCCATACGTTGAAGTCAAGCTTGGGAACTATAAAGGCAGGACTAAACACCTGGAGAAGAATCAAAATCCAGTGTGGCACCAAATCTTTGCTTTCTCTAAAGAAAGGTTGCAGTCCAATCTGCTTGAAGTTACTGTAAAAGACAAGGACTTTGCAAAGGATGATTTTGTGGGCAGAGTTTTCTTTGATCTATTGGAAGTCCCTCTTCGCGTACCGCCGGATAGTCCATTGGCTCCTCAATGGTACAGGCTGGAGGACAAGAAAGGGTTCAAGATCAGCAAAGGAGAAGTTATGCTTGCAGTTTGGATGGGAACACAAGCAGATGAATCATTTCCCGAGGCTTGGCACAGTGATGCTCATGACATTAGTCACACAAACCTTGCCAATACAAGATCAAAGGTATATTTCTCGCCCAAGCTATTTTATCTTCGTGTAAAAGTCATCGAAGCTCAGGATCTTGTGCCATGGGACAAGGGTCGCTTGCCGGAGGCATTCGTGAGGGTTCAACTTGGGAATCAGGTTAAGGTCACCAGGCCATCACCTATGCGAGGTATCAACGCAGTTTGGAGGGACGAGTTTATTTTTGTGACATCTGAACCCTTTGAAGAGTTCATCACGGTAAGTGTTGAAGACAGAGTTGGACCTGGAAAGGATGAGATCATGGGAAAGGTGATCATATCAGTTAGAGACATCCCTCGTAGACTTGAGATCACTAAGTTTCCGGATCCTAGGTGGTTGAATCTGCAAAAGCCTTCATTGGCAGAGGAGGGTGGTGAGAAAAAGAAGGAGAAATTCTCAAGCAAGATACTGCTTGGTATATGGTTAGAGGAAGGGTATCATGTTCTTGATGAGCCTACACATTTCAGCAGTGATCTCCAGCCATCATCCAAGCACCTGAGGAAGGGAAGTATCGGAATTCTTGAACTTGGGATTCTGAGTGCGCGAAATTTGATGCCAATGAAGAGCAAGAATGGCAGGACTACTGATCCATATTGTGTGGCAAAGTATGGGAATAAATGGGTTCGAACCAGAACAATTATTGACACCCTGGAACCTCGTTGGAACGAGCAGTATACTTGGGAAGTTTATGATTCTTGCACTGTAATTACCATTGGCGTCTTCGACAATTGGCACATTAATGGTAGCAAGGATGATGCTAGAGATCAACAAATTGGTAAGATTAGAATTCGGCTATCAACTTTAGAAATGGACCGAATATACACACATTACTATCCATTGCTGGTCCTGACACCAGCTGGATTGAAAAAACATGGGGAACTTCACCTGGCATTGAGGTTCACCTCCATAGCTTGGGTTAACATGATCGCTCAATATAGTAAGCCATTGCTACCCAAGATGCACTATATCCAACCAATTCCTATAACGCAAATGGAATGGCTCCGCTTCCACGCAATACTGATAATTGCTACTAGGCTTGAAAGAGCAGAACCTCCGCTACGGCGTGAAGCTGTGGAGTACATGTTGGATGCCAATCACCATATGTTTAGCTTGAGAAGAAGCAAGGCCAACTTCCAACGCGTAATGTCAGTACTTTTATGCGTCACAGCAGTATGCAAATGGCTAAATGAAATTTGTTACTGGAGAAACCCAGTAACAACAATTCTTGTGCATATATTGTTCTTGATACTGGTCTGCTACCCAGAAATGATACTCCCTACAATCTTCCTTTATCTCTTTGTGATTGGTATGTGGAATTATCGGTTTAGGCCGAGGCATCCACCGTACATGGATACTCGGCTTTCTCATGCTGAAAATGTTCATTTGGATGAACTTGATGAGGAGTTTGATAAGTTTCCTACCTCAAGACCATCAGACCTTGTAAGAATGAGATATGACAGGCTGAGAAGTGTTGCTGGGAGGGTACAAACGGTGATAGGAGATTTGGCAAGCCAAGGGGAAAGGTTTCAGGCTTTATTAAGCTGGCGTGATCCTCGGGCTACAGCCATTTTCATCTTCTTATCACTCATCTTTGCTGTGTTTATCTACGTTACTCCATTCCAGGTAGTGGCAGTGCTTTACGGAATGTTCTTCCTGCGACATCCACGATTCAGGAGCAAGTTGCCCTCTGCACCCGTCAACTTCTTCAAGAGATTACCATCCAAATCAGACACGTTGATATGAGTTGGAAAAACATTTATTCGCTTTGTTTTTTTATTTTTTGTTTGGGTCTAAGTAAATGACAGAGGAAATAAATCTATTATTACTATTGCAGCAGGGGAACTGAAAGGAACCTTTGATCTTCATTCATTCATTCCCTGCTGCCCAGCTCCCATAAAGATGATGCCTTTTCCACCGGAAAAGCATATCCTGCTCCAATTCATGTAGCCGTTTTTTTTTTCATGTACAAATCTGTATTATTGATAAAGCCGTTTATAAATTAAAAACTTCAAGAAAGGTGCACCGAAGCTACTGGAGTCTAGTTTAAGAACAAATATTGGTGACGGGCAAAACTTTTGTATGATCGGAGCAAGTACATTACCATATACAGTACTTTGATCAGCGGAAACATTGAAGTTCATCACAAAATCAAATGACTCCATAGCTCAACACTTACTATCAGAAAGTTAGTTCTAAGGTAGGCAGAGTTGGAGCAGCAAAGTTCTAGTAGATAAGATTATGAGAGCTCTTGTGCAAAAATGGCCCAAAAATACCAAAAACATTTACTTGGAAGAAATAGTCCTAACTCCCAAGTGTATTAGTATAGCGATAACTGTGAATAAGCTGACAAGCACCCCTCCAAGGAGAGTCCTATCAACAATACCCCAGTCAGCCAGGCTGCCCCTGTGCATCTCTTGCTTCTTACAGGGTTGTGAAGCAATCCCATTCTCCACCATTTTGTTAACCTGGATTTTCCGCTTCCTTAATAGCCACCCGATCAGATTTCTTCTATGTTGTTCGTCAAGCAATGTTTTGTTCTGTGATATAACAGTTTCTTGTTTGCATTTCTCTGATCCGCAAGCACTAGGCTCTGGTTCCCTTGAACATGTACAGTCCTCACATGAGTCAGAACATGGAGAACGCCCGTCGCTGGTAGAGATTTGCTTGATGAAATTTGTCTCCAATTTTGGGTTTACAGTCTCAATCACCTCTCCAAAAACTGACCACCTTCCAACAGAGGTAATCTTAACAATAGCTGAAGTGCCTAGCATTGTTTTAGGACCTACAACAAGAACTTGAATATAGCCCTTTGTGTGGCCAACCTTGCAAAAAGTGAAAGAACAGTCATTCAGTTCGGAAAAATACAAAATGAAGGAGATCTTTTTTAATTGTTAATTAGCATATGTAAATAAAAAGACTGGAGCAATCTATACAACAGAATAAAACTTTATTACAAAAAATAAGCAAGAGAGAAAGGGCAGGGTGGACATGCGTGAGAATGCACCAGTGAACCTTGCAAACAGAAAAAGTTGGATGTATTTGAGCTTCAAAATTTTCCCATTCAATTTGAAGTTCAAAATGATGGGTAGAAGGGAAAACTTGGAACCAACAAAAGCACTATAGGTGCCTATGAACACAGTTCCAAGGCAATTAATGTGGGACTAAGGTAAAAACTGATACAAAAAATGAATAATGTCTTATCTACTCGACTTTAAGCTCAGTACATCACGAGGAAAAGCTGAATCCAAAGGCTCATACAAGCTGAATGGAGAAACTATATGGTCTTACCAAGTGAATTCCATCAGTTGCTATTTCGGTAATCCAAATTCTTTCTACTCTGCCATTCATATGGGTATATGGTGTGAAGGCCTCAAAAACAGATGTCAACTCACGGCTCCGTTTCTTCACTATATTACTTGGAACTTTCTTCATCCGAGCAGCAGGGGTACCTGGGTTGTCAAAACAAGTGAAAGAATTGTATTAAGTGACTATACATAGCCCAGAACTGAAATCAAATGCCATGACACACACTAAGACCAAAACATAATGTGCACAATTTAAGGACTCAACAAACAATTGCATGTATGAGGAGTGAAAAGTAATCAACATTACACCTGGTCGAGGGTAGAATTGTGAAATATGAACCTGAGGAAGTTTGTACTCCTCAATAAGGCCGACTGTTTGGGCAAAATCTTCATCTGTTTCACCTACAAAACAAAACAGTGTTTATCATATATTTTAGAGTCATCCAAGCAAACTTCTCCACTTCCAAGAATACCATGCACAAACCGTCCAAATTCTCAAGAAAATTCTAGGTCTTTCCAACTATCAGCCCAATCATATGAAAACTTGAATGAAAACAAATCAAACATTCAGATTTTCGCATTTAACCGGGACCAAGTGGCTGTAGTGCCTAAATTGTCTAACAGTCCAAAAATATTAACTCAAGAACTTTATGAATGTGAAGTGCAGAAAACCATGAGCAGGAATTGAATCTGCAAACAAACCAGGGAATCCACAAATGATATCAGTAGCAATCTGCATCCCTGGAACTAGATCAGTCAATGTATCTACCACAGTCCTGAACTGGCCCACAGTGTATTCTCTATTCATTGCCTGAAACAAAAATAGCGAAACAGATGAGATATGATCATAAAATAGAACATGCAGTCAGCAAGCTCACGTAATTTGTACCATTTCACAACTAGGGGGGTATTACTTTTAAGGGTTGTAAAACATATATCATTATAAGCAATAAAGGAAAAGCAAACATCCAGCTGATAAGATTCATTCTACTTACACTCAATATGGCATCACTCCCAGATTGCACAGGAACATGAAGAAAGGAATATACACATGGGTGACGCAAAACTTCAGCTATCTCATTCAAATGCTCAAGGATAAAAGGAGGATTTGTCATCCCAATTCGAAGCATAGTACTGGCATCAGAAGGGAGTGCAGCAACAATAAAATTTAATAATTTTGGAAGATTAACCCCAATGTCACGACCTGTAAGATTTTAAGAATATCAAGATTTGCTCAATAGCTTAACTGAAGATAAAGGAATAATAGCCAATGCAATTATTTTTCTCAAACAACAGATGATGCTTTGGATGAGCTTAAACTGAGCTTCTAAGAAACTGACTTTTGATGCTGAATAATATGGAGACTAGTAGTTCATTTTCATTTTCATTTTCAACAGTCAACATGCTATACATTCATGGAGTAATCAATATTTACAGAACATACCTGGGAAAAAGTTCAACAATTAACCATGTTTTAAAACAATGCCACGTAACTAAAAGAATAATTAGAACTAAATCTAAAAATAAAAAAAATCTGAAACAACATAATATAGCAGATTCAAAATTTCATAATACCAGCTAAAATTTTAAACCATTCAAATTACAGTTGCGTTTATTAGGAGAAATTTAAGCAGGTAAACAGGTATAACTTCAAGTGGTTAGATAGTTTCTCCAACCTGTGAGATAGTAAGTTTAATCTAATCATGCTAATATTTTGTTGTCATAACATATTGTTAGCAATTGTAGAAATGAGTATTAATTATATAAATGATGATCAATAATCACTTGTTAACTGTGTACACGTAGAGATGGAAGGTCTGAGGTTTGTCTCAAAATATATCTAGGAACTTCTACCATATTTTAATTAAGTGACTCAAAAGTTTGAAATCATAAACATGAAAGAATTACCATAGGCTCCAGTATCTTCACTGCTCAACCATATTTCCTTGACTCCGTCAGATACAACAGTTCTTACACGTTCTACCTGGAGAAGAGAAATTTCAGACGGAGAATAATCCCATATCAAGGAAGATCAATTATTCTAGTAAAGACTTACAAGGCTGTCTATAGTGTAGCTCCCTAAATGACCACGGGCATGCTTTGTCTTGCAGTAAGTGCAAGCCCCCAAACAACCAACATTAATTGGAAGAATCTCAACAAACTTGTTCTTACGAACCTGAGGGGAATATCAAGTTTAATACATGTTAAGAAAAGAGAAGTCATAATCCAAGAAAAATGTGATTCAAGATGATTAAATGAAAGTGCATCAGCAATTTCAAACTGACATCTAGTTTCTTTTTCACCCATTGGGTGGATGAGGAGTTGTTACTTGGGAAATCGTCTGTGCGTATGTAATGTTAGTGAGTACGATGGAGAGAATATTTTGGAATATAAACCCACAAATAAATCCTATGGGATGGAAGGACATGTTAAAACCACAATATGACTGTAGACCTATCACCTTTGGAAGATCAAGAGCTGGCAAAGTCTTGCGATTCAACAGCCGCACCTCATGACCTTTCAGAGTTTCCTCTACAACTTCAACCACACGGTCAATTTGTTGGACTCCAACTATACTGATTCCTTCTAGCTCTTTCAAGTTTCGACTTCCTTGGGGCACACAACCAGCAACTACCAATGGCTTTTTTGCACTTTTACCTTTTGTTATCAGTGTATCCATGGCAGATTGACTTGGCGACTTTACAGTGCATCTGCATCAGGGAATACAAATCATCAACACCCAAGCAATAACAAGTTTGTCCACATTCCAACAAAGAAATACATTTTGTAAGCTGTCATGCATTGCCCAACTCCTTAGCTTCAGGAAACTTCAGGGTTTTCCTAAACTGTTAACTGGTGCTGATTTCATATGGTCTACAAAATGGGGTTAGCTGATGATTACCCTTTGGGGAGGCAGGAATTCCCACAAAAAGTCTTTTCCACTCATCTAAAGACCTCATGCATTTATCTAAATTTACTTTCTCTAGAAGTAAAAATAAACGGATAAGCGTAAATTGTTACTGCAACTAAAACTGCCTCTAGCATGTTCACATAACCATTTAAAATCATCAAGGATAAAACATTCATAACATCTGTGCAGCTATTTCATCCAATATCCCAGCATGCGACTTTTTGCTCTTATAGGGGCGCAGTCTTGGTGTTAAGTACATGGGCTTGAATTTTTACAGAACAATAAGAAATGGAAGAGAACTCACGTATTAATCAGCCACAAGTCTGCTTCCTCAGGATTGTCGTTTAGTGCATAACCAAATGATGAAAGCTGACCGGCCATGTATTCACTGTCACTCTGTCATAAAATGTCCATTTATTGGGAAAATTTTTTTTGGTCAGGATAAGGCATGCCTTAAAAAATGCAAGAATACCAGATAGAATCAGCCATAAAAAGAGAAGAAAATAATGAAATAGAAGACAAATCAACTCCCCCCTGACCCTTCATTGACTTTGTCTAAGTGAGTCTTTTTGTACACTCTTGACCTACAATACCACTGATACTATAGGCTATGCATAAGTTCTCAAATTTTCAAAAACATTCAAGCCTATTTTTTTCACCATTAGCCACCATTGATTTTCCTTTTAAAAGACCACGAAAAGAAGCTGCTATCATACACCAACCTTATGCTGCCACCATCACTGTCTATACAGGATTGTTAAGACATGCACAATGATGTATCAGCGTTGATTACATGGAGAGGCTCCCAAAAATATGTCATGATTTGTGATAATCTTATTTAATTCATTTAGAGATGTTTCAGTGATGTTCTCAGTTTCTTTGATCTTTCGGATGTTGAAACTAGGCAGAAAAAAATGAAATGAAAAGTGGAGTTACTTAACAATTGCCACTAAAGAAACGAAATGAAACAATGCAATAAAGGAAAAAATGCTGTATCCAGAACTGAATAGTATTAAATGATCATCATCTGCCTACAAACCTAACCTACTCATTGTTTATGTAGAACTCTAAGTTTACTGCCTAGGTGGTATACTTCCCATTCACAGAATGTCAGCGCACAGAATAACCTCTAGAAGGATGTTAACATTTTCACCATCACTCAGCTCCAAAAGCAGCTGGGAAAGTAAAGTAACACACTTTTGATCTTGGACCATCATATTACATAGAAAGCTTCAACAGCCTTCCAAACTTCAAACTTTTCTTTTTCAGTTCTCAGCCTTTAGCTTCCTAATACTCTAGAAGTATAACCTTTCCCAACCAGAAGGGTATCGCCAAGCACATGCATCAAAGGCACAATCAAAAATCAAAACGAAATCAAAGGGCTCATCATGTTGCTCATTCATTGCACATAAGCTGGCATTCACCAATATGTGCTGAATTTAATATATATAAACCTCATACTAACAACTTAACAACATTTCAAGGAGCAACTTACTGCAAAAAATCATCCGGGTTAAAACGAAGCGCATGTAGAGAATTTGTAAACTACATCAAACATCCAATTACGAACTGGGATAGCCGTGAATTCAATAAAAGAACTTGCCTGATTGTGAGAGCATCCAAAAGTCTTGATATATATAGTCTGGGGTACAAAGAGATTGAAGAACGTAAGAAAACGTAACTGCCACATATAAAAGAACGCAAATTCAGAGACAGATAAAGGTAGTGTATGCCTTCCTCACCTGAGTGCCGGGAACTTTCGGAGAGAAAGGAGATTGAGTGAGGTTGTGGGCAGTTAAGCTAGGTTTGTTTTTGATATGCTTTCTGGGTTTTACTCCAACACTATTAAGCGGCAACCTAAATCCAGGAGGAGCACCATTGCCACTTCCAACCAGCAAATCTTCGATGTCTTCCATTGAGGTACAAAAGGCTGTAGAAAGAAAAGGCAGTGTTCTTTGAGTATGCAAAATTGATAAAACGTTAAATCCAACAGCATTTTGATGTATTTGTCTGACCCAAGTGCTAGGGCTTCTAATTTGGGCATATTGAACCTAATCTACACTAACTGGCCTATTCAATTCCCTAATCTCAGCCAAAAATTTAAAATTAATATAAAATCAAGTGATTAATATTTTAAAAACACCAAAAGTCAATTGGTAATATAACAAATTTAAAATTTAAAAGACTCAATAGTATTAAACTATTAAAGAATGGATTAAAAATTTAAGAAATTAAAATATATCGAAAAAGATTGTTATTATTCTTCAAAGAATTTAATATTTAATTGAAAAGATTAAAAATAAAAATTAATTAATTTATAAAAATTTATGATTAATAAAATTGATTGATTAACTAATAAATTGATTAGTTTGTTTAAAAAATAGTAAAATAAATTAAACCAAAAAATTTAAAAATAAACAAAAAATTAGACGATTAAATTGACTAAACTGGTTGATTTTTTAATTTTACATATGATCATGGGATATTTAAGAATTCAATTAGTGTGAAAAAATTGAGTCCAAATTTAGTTTTGGTCAAATAGGACTCTCAATATAGTTTAAAAAATTTAGGAGGTGGGAGAAGTTTGGTAATGTCATCATTTTGATTAGTGTTATGCTTATTTATTTGATAATAAAATTCATTTTTTTCTTCAAAAGAAAAAGAATAAATAATAATAACAAAAAATCAGAAAAAAGTGAAAACATAGTCTTGAGAAAATACATTTCTTTATTAATTTTGAAAATTAAAATTATAAAATTGTAACAAAAGGAATCTTTAAATTTTTAATAAGTCCTTTAAGTGATAGTTTTAAATAAATATATTACTTAATAAACTAAGAAACAAATAAGAAAAATAGGAATAGTAGTTTGATTAAAAGCATTATTGAAACAGTCATAAATTATTTAACTTTGGTTAGAAACGCGGATGCTTCGTTAAAATATGAATATAGTTTCAAAAAACAAGTATATGATATTTTTTAGATACAAATTTATTTTCTCAAGTATTTTATTGTTCAAAATTACTTAAAGAAATTGAGTTTATGAAAAATTTCTGCCCTAATGGATAGTTAAAAATAAAAAATAAAAAAAGAAGGTGTGACTTCTAATATAGAATTTTGCACGAGGAATTTTAAAATCTGCACAATTTTTTTAATTTCATAATTTTGTTCTCCGTAATTCTGTTTATTATTAATATGGATGTAACTATACTTTTGCTACTATCAATATAAATATATATAATTAAATTATTAATTGTTTAAGTAATTAATGAATAATTAAGTGATATTGTTTAACTTTTGTTGTCATTAATAAATACCAATAAGTTAATTGCACTTTTATAAATAAAATAAAATTTTAGTTTTAAATACTTTTGAAAATAAATATCATTTTCAAATTATATGTTTATTAGAAATCTTAATCTTTAAAAAAATTTATTGTTTGAAATGTTTAATTTTTTTAAAAATAATTGATACATTTTTAAAGACAATCAAAATTCTATTATACTTGTTTAATTGAAAATAAAATCAATGTGTAATAATATGAATGAAAAATAAAAAAAGTGATTGCCATAAATAATAAATACATAAAAATTAATAACAATAACAACAATCCATTGAAAATTTCGCTAATACGTGCATTATAGAGAGGTCCAGTAGTATGCAGTCTTATCCCTAACTGGTAGAGATATTGTTTTCGATAAAGCCACTAAAAAGTAAAAATAAATAAAATATGTATATGTAAAATATACATACATATATATATATATACATACATTTATACATACATATATATATATATGTATGTATATTTTACATATAATAATAATAATAATAATAATAATACATGTAGAACAAGCAAAAAAAAATCTAGCAAGTCATTACAAGAAAATATTTAGGTTAAATAATTAGGAGGAAATTATTACATATTAAATGCTAAGCAAAACACAAGACATAAAACTTAAAAAAAAAATTGTTGAAAGACCTATAAGAAAGAGAATAACATCTTTATGTAGGCTCACTTGCCAATACGCTAAAGTTTTTTATGGAAGGCTATGTCTTCAATAAGTTCAAGCAAGATCATATCATTTTTCATCACATCCTCCTAGTTATTTTTAGACCTTCCTTTTTTTTCTCTTATAGGGTCTAAGTACAATCTTTTTGCATATTTTCATTAAAGCGACAGAATGTCTCCTTTTAATATATCTGAACCATCTAAGTCTTGTATCTATTAGCCACCATTAATTTGTCTCTTACTATACATTCTTGACCTTATCTCTTCTAGCGAGCTTGCACATCCAATTGAGCATCCTCATATTTGCCACCATTAATTTATGACTTTGCACTTGAATGATGGGTTAACACTTTGCCCCATAGAGTATAGCTGACCTAATCGCTAAATGATAGAATTTACCTTTGAGTTTAAGTGGTATCTTCTTGTCACATAAAACTTATGATTCACTTTTCCATTTAAGTCACCCTGATTTGAAACAGTAAACTGTCTTTATCGATCTCTTTATTGCTTAGGATGATAGATCCTAGATACTTAAAACACTTTGTTTGTGGTACAAATTCTAAATCAATCTTTACCTCCACATCGAAAGCTACTCTATGGCTCAAAAAGCTACACTTTAAGTACTTAGTCTTAATCATGATCAATTTAAAGCCTTTCGACTCTAATGTATCCCTCCAAAGTTCTAGCTTGACATTGACACACTATTTTGTCTCATCCACTAAAATAATGTCATCAGTAACCAACATATACTAAGGCACATTCTTTTGGGTATTCTTGACGAGCTCACCTATTAATGTTATAAACAAAAAAGGACTCAAAGAGGAACCTTGACGTAGCCTAATATCAATAAAATATCTTCCTATCATTTGTACTTTCGTCTTTACACATTCATATATATCTCTAATAACCTGTATATAGGTTATAGGAACTCCCTTAGTTTTTAACACCTCCACATAGTGTTTTAAGTATATAGGATTTGTCATTCAAAGGAATGGAGATATCAATGAAAATATAGTTCACCATATCATATTTGGTTAGCTTAAATAGAGGAGTGCATCAAGGGTTTAATGTGATAAGAAGATATCATTTAAGTTAAAAGATAAATTATATCGTTTAGAGATTAGGCCAACCATATTCTATAAGGCATAGTGGTGGCCCTTCAAACAAGCTTATAGTCACAAGTTAATAGTGGTAGAGATGAAGATGTTTTGTTGGATGTGCAACTTAACTAGAAGAGATAAGGTTACGAATGAGATAAATTAAGGGTGACTAATATTGATGGAAAATTAAGAGAAATAAGGTTTAGGTAGTTTCGACATGTTAGTAGGAGACATTCTGATGCTTCAGTGAGAAGATCGTACTTAGGGACTATAAGAAGAAAAGAGGAAGGCCTACGAAGAACTAATGAGAAGTGATCTAGAATGATATGATTTTATTAGAATTTATTGAGGATGTGACCCAAATTTGGTGTATTAGGATATGAGTAAAAGATCTCACAGAAAGAGACCATTCTCTTTCTCATGGCTCTTTAAACATTTTCCTTCAATTCTTATATTTTGTATTTAGCCTAACTATTTAATATCTAGTACTTCTCTCGTAATTATTTAACCTAAACATTTTCTTACCTAGCCAAAACATTTTCTTATAATGGTTTGTCTGTTTTATTTATTTATTTATTTATCTTTTTATTATTTGTGTATTTATGTACTTGTTTTATCTTATATTTTTATTCTTTACCTTGCTATATATTTATTGTGTTATCTATTTTATTACTTACTTCTATATTTTTATTTGTACATATTATTATTATTATTATTATTATTATTATTATTATTATTATTATTATTATTATTATTATCATCATCATCATCATCACCACCACCATCATTATTATAAAAAATCACAAATTCCTTAAAATAAAATAATTCACTAACATCTATATGGTGTTATCTCGCTTTATGAATGTTAGTCTTTTAGAATTTAAGGAATTCAATTTTAGAAAGCTAAATCACATAAGGTGCGATCACGTCTTATGATTTTTAGTATTATGGAATTTAAGATGACTGTTGTCCTAGCCAAAGTTACATACAGTGTGATCTCGCCTTATAATTTTTTGAATTTGAGGTCTTTTATTCTTAAAACTGAATTATATAAGACATTATCTCACCTTATGAATTTTAGTAATCTAAAATTTTAGATTTAATTTTTTTTACACAAATAAAACACTATATAAAAACAAATAGATTAAACCTATAAATGATTAAAATGAAACTAATAAAAATTATCATGTTTAGGTTGCCTTTAAAAGAGTCCAACTATAGAATAATTTCTAAAAGCTCCTTCTCAATTGTAGAATAATTGCACTATGCAACTTTCAACATCCTTGTAGTACAATAGCTCCCATTACAAAGTTATTAGTATCAAACATGATCTCGAATGTTAGATCCTAATTTGGTGGCTGAATAATAGGTAGACTTACTAATAATTATTTGTTCTTATCAAAATACTATAAGAAAAATAAAGTTTAGCGACGAAAATTATTAACGGAATTTGGACATATTTCGTCGGTAACCTTTTTTGGCGACGGAATTTATTGACAAAAAAAATCGTCAGAGATACAGCCGTAGGTAAATTATTCCGTCGGTAATTTACCTACGGAATTACCGACAGTATAAAATAAAAAATTTTATGTCAGAAAATTATCAACGAAATTGAATTTCTGTCGCTAATTACCGACAGAAAAAAATTTTGTTGCTAAATCCAATATTTTACCAACAAATTTTTTTTCGTCGGTAAATTTGCTGAAAACTATTTTTTAAATTTTACCTGCAAAGTGTTTAGTTTCTGTAAAAGCTACCTTGAAG
>JANJEY010000234.1:12447983-12472616 GCA_024703695.1 Erythroxylum cataractarum | reverse complement strand
TTATTATTATTATTATTATTATTATTATTATTATTATTATTATTATTATTATTATCATCATCATCATCATCATCATTTATGTCTATTTTATGTTTATTTTATTATTACTTTCATTATTTTTAATATTTATCTTTTGTTATTCTTTATTTCCATTTTTGTTTAATCTTTTATTTTTATTCTTTACCTTGTTCTATCTTTATTGTATTATTATTTTATTACTTTTACATTTTTATTTGTAAGTATTTATTTTTATTATTATCTTTTACGTCTATTTTTATTTTATTTTATGTTATTTTACCTTTATTATTTTAATATGTATCTTTATTATTCTTTATTCTTATTTTTTATATATTATATTTTTTTCCTGTGAGTGTATTGAAAATAATCTCTTTATTAATTAAGGTAAGATTGTGTACTCCTAGACCCCCCTAAACTCTGCATCTTAGTAGGACTTCTGTTGAGATGTTATTATTGTCATCTGACTTACTCTTTAGCTTTTTCGTCACAAATACTAACAAATATAGCAGATCGGTCATCTTGTTTCTCCATATGTGATAATTTGTGCCATTCAATTTAGCAAAATTACTAAATCTACTCTCTATGGCTTAACACAATAATAACTGAACTTGACCCTAATAATAGCGGTTAGGTTATGTGGAAGGAATTTGGTGCTTAATCAAATAATACAAAAATTAATCTTACCATCTTTGTATTAATTATGGAGCAAAATAATAAATAAAATTACGAAATAAAGACATTGAATTTTTATGTGGAAAACTCCCTCAAAGAGAGGAGTAAAAACCACTGGCACAAACTAATATTTCTTTCACTATTAAATATAATGGGTAACACAAATTCCTCTATAAAATTAACTAATGCAAAACATCAAAAGCAACCCTCAAGGGTACAATTCTTGGCAGTTATAGAGAAAAAGAGACCAAAATGCCCACGCTGAGTTATGCATAAAAATACTTAATATTTTTCTCATCTTACACTCACAAACTCCCTCATTTTTTATCATCAAATATTTGA
Source organism: Erythroxylum cataractarum (assembly GCA_024703695.1). Lineage (NCBI taxonomy): Eukaryota > Viridiplantae > Streptophyta > Magnoliopsida > Malpighiales > Erythroxylaceae > Erythroxylum > Erythroxylum cataractarum. Next base: position 12,471,584 of record JANJEY010000234.1, on the reverse strand, counting down.
TACAACACTGAAATATTTGGCTTTGCTCTCAATCTCTCTTTTTCATTTTGTCTTGTGTTTATACGTGTGAAAAAATAGCTAAAACATGGCCAATTTATAGCCTTGATTTACTTGTAGACCAGTTCTTTAAACTTGGGGACAATAGACCTTTTTTTTGCTATTCATTTTTGTTTGGTGAAGGATTGACCATGTTTGCAATCTTGCTTGGCATACTTTTCTTAAGTTAAAGTCAAGTGTTCCTATTAATAAGACCACTTAATAGTCCCCTATTAGTCTTCTCTCTAGGAATGCTCCTTGTGAGTCTCCAATTAGTGCGTGTAGAGCTCTTTTTAATCTAATTTCTAGCATTTTAGAGATATCTTTATAAATAAAGTTACAGTAAGTTAATTGCTTAAAATGGATTAAAGAGCTCAAATTTTTATTCTTTGGGACCAAGTAGATATGTGTTTTATAAAATTATTTTAGCAGCCTCTGTTGGTAAAGAGCTCTTAGATTGCTTCAACTACTATATGTCCGATCATAGGCTTTATGGAAGAAAAAACCACTAAAGCCATCTGGGCATAGGAGCTTGATGGGGTTCAATTCAAATATTACTTTCTCTACCTATTGAATAGTTACTATGTTGCACAAGGAGTTTTCCATTTCTTCACTGATTGAGTTATTTATGAAGGATCTGAGGAGAAGGAGAGTGGATATACTAATTACTTGTTGTCTAAGAAAATTACTAAAATAGATGTGGATTTCATCCTTGTAAGGAAATATTAGAATCATCAACTCTTGTAAAGAAGGAGATCTTATCAATCATTGACTTGGCCTTGAAAGAATTATGGAAAATTTTGTGTTCTAGTCATCTTTTGTGTACTAGTTGTTATGTGCTCTTTGCTTCCTTAAAGGATTTTGGATCTCATTAGCTCTAACATACTCCTTCAGTGCCATTTCCTCTTTTTTTTTTTTTAAGGATCATTATGATTTTGATACAGTGAAGCTTAGGCTTACACCATTTTGGTTTTTGTAGCTTTCATACTTTCCTTAGTATTTGTTTGCCTTTTAGCATTGAGTTTATTGATTTCCTTCTTGAAAAGGTTGAGTTTCCTTGCAAATATAAACATTGTAGTTTCCCTATTTTCTTGCTGCATGCATTTGGTTATTGCTTCAGCAAAGCCCATTTCCTCCACTAGGAAGCTATTGAATCTAAAAGGGCTCTTCCTAATCTAACTAATACCTAGATGCTGTATAATTTTAAGATAATCATATGAATTTCTTCGGGCTTTAAAGACTGCTTTACTTTTAGAAAATTTATCAATCTAACCTTCTTTCACTAGAGCCTAATCCAATTTCTTCCTTAGTAGCTAACATTGATTTTGTTTATTGCTCCAAGAGTAAAACCAATCCTCCATATTTAAGTCAGTCACTCATATGCTTTGCATGCATTCCCCAACATCAGATGTGTAAGATCTCGGGCTTGTATATCTCTCAATCTCATATGGAGGAAACTATTAAAATCTCCAAGTATTATCAAAGGCCCTTGCATTATTGACTAAAGATCCCTTAATTTCTCTTATAAGTCCTTCCTTTGAAAGTTGAAGTTTGGGGCATATATGAGTTTGGCATTTATTCTATGATTTACTTAAAGTAGTATCACTTCAAGGTGCCTTATTTGGTCATTTGAGTCGATTAGGTTAATGATTAAGTTTTTTGGGTCATAAGCCACAATTATATTACCAAGGCGATGGTACTGATAGTTTGATAAAGGTGTCCAAAAACTACCAAAAATTCTTAGATTTACCATATTATCTTGCTTCAGCTTAGTCTATAATAATCCTAACAAAAGAGGCTTAGTCTCTTTAGTGAAATCCCTAACGAGTACTAGTTTATTAGGGCAATTTATACCTTTAGTATTCCATGCAATAATGGACATTAAAAGGATGAAGAGGTGATAAGGCCCTTACCTTACTTCTTTTATTTGTTTTCGAGTTTTTTTGCTTTGGAATTATCATTGTTTTTGCTCCATTATGGCTTTTCTTGAAACATTCTCTTCAGTTACATCCTTGTTTACATCCTGTTTTTCTTCACTTAAAGTGGTGCTTGAGGATTGCTTTAATATATTTCTATTTGCTTCATGCTCCTTGCTTAAGATTCTTTGTACTAGTACCAGAGCATTTTCTACCCCAATTGGGTTGAAGGTAGAGTCTGCACTAGGGTTAGGTATTACAATCTAACTAGGTGCTTGAGTAAACCTAATTAACTTTTTTTGAGTTAGTCAATATTGAATCAACTGCAAGTGCACGATGTAGTTGTAGTTAATATCGGTAAGTATGGGTCAATCCTATGAAGACGATAAACACTAGTAATTACAGTTATCCAATTATCTAGTTTACAAATTTGGTTTTGATTTTTAATTAAAAGAAAATAAAAATAAAGCAGGTAAAATAAAATAGGCAACGATATGAAACAAAGAAATAAGAAATCACTTAGAAAACTATCGATATCAAAAGATTAATATCTAGGTTTTGAATCCCCCTAAAAACCTTAACAAAATGATCTTTTATTATGTAATTGTTTTATTGATTTATTAGACTTTGGAGATTCCTATGGTATGCTAGTAGCTGGCCTTGAATCTTTTAACAACTAATTCTAAAGTTTTCAACCGAATACTCAAGTTAAATTTTATAAGATTACTTTATCTATTTTTTAATCCCTTTGTTAAGTTTGACCCTAATATGGAAAAGTTATGTCATGATATCTCTAGGGCCACAATCAACTCCTTCCAATTACTGTATATTTATTCATAAACAAGATTTATTAATCTTTATGTATGAAATTAGGTTATGATCTAATATTATCAATTTATTAAAATATAAATAAAATATGTAATTAGATCATAACATATCAACCAACCAATTGCATTAATAAAGGAATCAAAATATATTAAAGTATCAACATAGGGTTCATCTAGCCTAAACACTAACAAGACATTTAGTTACACATAATAGAACATGAAATCAAACATAAACTGAAAGAAAAATGAATTGAAAACAACAAGTTCATAATTCTAAATTTCCTTCATTGTCTTCTATCAAATATTCTTGTAAGGTAGATGTTTAATATTGTATTTCGATAGATTTTTTGATGATTTCTTCGCGTTTTCCACTTCTTTGAACCAAAATCACCCTTGAGAATGATCACCACATCTCGAATCACCTCCTAATGCCTGCTCTCCCCAATTAGCCTTTAAACATTATATTGAAATTTAGGATTTTCAGGACTTACACAGTTTGGTACACGACTATGTATCAAACCACGTATCTCAAAAAACGCTTAAAATTGTAATTTTGCACTAATAGGGAGAAGTGCATAGGTTGATGCACAACCATGCACGACCGTGTAACCCTTCTATGCTTCAAATTTTTGTTTTATGCCATGTTTTTATTTGAATTTTTCTCCTTTAAGTTCGTGAAGGCAATTATAACCTATAAATGCACTTAGAGCGAATTACACACCAAATATATAACAAAAGTATAAAATATGAAGCAAAAATACATCAAATATGAGGTATAAATATGATAAGTTATACATCTATCAAAATCCTTCCCTTAAGGTTGAAAGACTGCATCTAAGATTCACCAATCCCTTATAATCACCTTTAGCAAAAACCCTTCCAGTTGGCTTCCAAACTTTACCTTGATGTTTAAAATTAGATCTCTAATTATAGGAAACACTCACCTCATCTTCTACTAGTTTACCTTCCTCACTGAGCATCAACATTGGGATGGCTCCTCAAAGCTCTTGATCTAACTCCACACTAATACATAATCGGACAAACCTAACGTGTTTTCTTTTTTCAGTTATTTCATCCATATATATTTAGGTAACTAGCCAATGAACTAAGCCCCTTGGTTATCTATTTTTCTAAGGGGACATTGTGTATGTTCACCTATAATATAATATTTTCATATTTGACTCTGTCTAGCTTGACAACTGGTCACTAAACTTGGAGGAAAAGAGGTAGATCGATCATCATGGACCATATTCAACTATAAGCTTTACTTCATTTACACCCTGAAATGTGAACAAAACTTGATTATATTCTAAGATTAATACTTGTTGTATCCCTCTACCTTTTCACCTTGTATGTGTCCATTTTTTGATTAGTTGGAGAGGCAGTCTACAATCGAGGAAAATTTCAACAATGGTTAGTGCTACAATCTTGCCATTCTTTATATTACAGGGAGGGCAATATTGCAAGTGGCTTTTCTAACGAGTCTCCTTCCACTTTCCTTCGGTTCATCCTGAGTTGGTTAGATTCTAGGTGTAGTTACTTCCTGAGGCCTGCCACTTAAGTTTAATAGCTCTTTGGTCGACATGGACGGGGAAGAGAGGGTGGGTGGAAATGCCAATTCCATGTTATCTATCACTACTCCTGTGGCTTACATTTTCATAGTCTTAGAAAAACAGGTTGAGAAGGTGGAAAAGCTTGAAAAGTAATTACCAAAAGAGAGAAGAGAAACGGGAGATGTGAACTAGTAATGTCTACAATGGTAGGGAATCAGGGTGGGGGAAGAGATTGAGAGTGTAAGGAAGAAAAGGTAAATAACAAGAACTCAAGAACCAACACTACAAGTGCATGGAGATAGATGTGAATTTATGATTAGCAAGTAAAGGAAATCTAGAGAAAGGAGAGAGCTTCTTACTCTCACCGTTTTTTAAGAGGCGATTGATATATACAAATTTATTTTCACATTTATATATAACACATATATATATATATATATATATATATATTTGAAATCCAACTGAAAACTTCATTAATAACAATTGTCCGCAGCTAAAGTTGAAGCAATACAAGCATGAAAGGATAAATCCCAATAAACAAGACCTGACATAGAACTAACATTTCTCACAAAAAAGTGAGCTGCACAATTCGTAGATCTTTTACAATAACCAAAATGAACATCATTAATGGAATGACAAAGAAATAAGCAATCATTAATAATAAAATCAACCTTCGACCAATTGCGACTATTTGAAAGAAGACTTTGAATAGCCAATTGTGAGTCTGATTCTATAATAACAGAGTGTAACTTTTGCTTTTTAACCCAACTCAAAGCTTCATGGACACCCATAGCCTTTGCTGTCGACGAATCCAAAATCTTCGAAAATATATTACTTCTTGCTGCTAGGAAATCACCGTTACTATTCCTAACAACAAATCCAGTGCCAGTCATCATTGCCTCTTTGAAAATAGCTGCATCTGTATTGATTTTAATGAATCCAACTGGAGGTTTCTGCCACACAATAGGAGTAACTCTAGCATTATGTACACTTGCAGAATGGCCCCTCCTAGCATGATTCCAATTCCTCAACATCGAGCGAGCTAGAAACAAAATAACTTGAGTTGAATGTTGAAGCCCATTCTAAACCAAATCATTCCTATTCTTCCATAATGCCCAACTTATAGATATACCCAAACACTGATCATCATAAGTGTAGTTATGTGCAACAAAAGAGAACCAATCAGGTAACACAATAAAGATGGGATGGAAAAAATCCAGATGCGAATGAGACCACACCTCCTTAGCACAACAACACTCGAATAAGATATGTGAGACAGATTCAAACCCAATACCACAAATAGGACACAAAGGTGAAATATCCACTCCTTTATGTATTAGAATAGCAAGTACTGGCAAGCAAGCATTTAACAAATGCCAAAAGAAAATTTTAATCTTAGCAGGAATGTTCAGAGACCAAAACTGCTTCCAAATAGGAGAAGAAAGGATTTGATTCAAACTTGGAGGGGCGGCGTGAATATAACGATAAGCACTTTTAATTGAATATACGCCTTTCCTATCCAAAGCCCAAACTCAATCATCAATATTTCGATGTATGCTCAGTGGAATCTGTAGAATTAAATCTCTATCTCTCTCATTAAATACTACTGAGATTAAAAGGCAAATTCCATTGGTTAAGGTCATGAAGAATCAAGTTCGACACTCTGCTATTTCGCTAATCATCATCTAGAAACAAAGTGACATAAGGGTTCTCCACATCTGGCAGCCAAGGATCTGAACAAACACTGATTGTACTTCCATCGCCAACACGCTTTCTACATCCCTGTTTGACAAAATCTATACTAGAGAAAATACTGCTCTAAGTATAGCTGGGGTTAGTACCTCTTTTTGCATCCCATATTTTGCTTCGCGGAAAATAACGAGCTTTAAGAACTCTAGCCACCAACGAAGAAGTATCAGCCAACAAGCGACAAAATTGTTTCCCAAGCAAAGCCGTATTGAAGTCGTAAAAAGTCCGATAACCTATACCCCTTAGATGTTTCGGCCAACACATTTTCTCCCACGCCATCCAAAGAATACCTCGCCTTTGTCATAAATTCGTACCCCATAAAAAAGAATTAAGCACCATCTCAATTTTCTTACAAACACCCACTGGCAATCTAAAAACAGTCATGACATAGTTCGGAAGAGATTGAGCAACAGACTTCAGCAATATTTCCTTTCTAGCCCTTGATAAATAAGTATGATTCCAATCATATACATGTTTTCACAGCTTCTTTTCAATAAATGAAAATATTTCCTTCTTATCTCGTCCAATAAGAGAAGGTAAACCCAAATAAGCAGTTTCCTTAGTGGCCACTTCCACGTACAGACAAGAAAAAATAATATTTCTCTATTGGGTTGGAGTATTAGAGCTAAATCTAATAGAGGACTTGTTGAAATTCACCAGCTAACCCGAATCCAATTCATAAATGTGTAAGATCTCTCGAATAGCTTCAGCTTCCCAAAGATGTGCAGAGAAGAAGATATAGCTATCATCAGCAAAGAAAAGGTGTGATACAACAGGTGCTCCAGCAGCAACTTTACAGCCATGAATAATACCTTGACTCTCAAAAGATCGGATCATCGATGGCAATCCCTCCACACATAAAATAAATAAATAAGGTGAAAGAGGATCGCCCTGCCTCAGTCCTCGCTCTGGATAAATAGGCCCAATCATTTTATCATCATGCATCACATAATACTGAACAGAACAAACACATATTTTGATCAATCGGACCCATTGTATATGAAATCCTAGTCGGATTAGTACTTCTTCTAGATAGTGTCATTCAATCCTATTATCCGATATGAGTTTATCAGATAGTTGCTCATATCCAACTTAAGAGCTACTTTGCCTTCCGTCCCCTGAGTCTTCCTCTTCAGAAAATGATTAATCTCATAAGCCACGAGGAAATTATCCGATATGAGTTTATCAGGAACGAAAGCACTTTGATTTTTCGAAATCAAGGCTGGAAGGATTGTCTTCAACCAACTAGCAATCATCTTCGTGATTACTTTATACAAAGTGTTACATAAAGCTATTGGCCTCAAATCTGTCAGCGTCTCTGGAGAATTTTTCTTTGGGATTAAAACAATAGTTGTCTTAGTTAATTCTTCAGGTAATTAACAGTTGTGAAGAAAATAAAGACAATCCCGTATTACATCCTCCCCTACGATGTGTCAACAATTTTGATAAAAAACGGCATTTATCCCATCCATTCCTGAAGCTTTATCAGGGTGAAGGCTAAACACTGCCCCTTTTACCTCCTCTGCCATATAAGTTTTTAACAAGTCATTATGCACTTGAGTAACAGATGGGGACAGAGTTGCAACCACAGTACCTGTGCTTGCTTGAGTAGCTGTAAACAGATCCTTAAAGTAATCCACAATAGTTTCACCCAAGCACGAATTCCAATCTCGAATCACCCCTGCTCGATCTTTTAGCTGAGTGATATAATTTTTCCTCCTCCTCTTAGAAGCAACCGCATGAAACAACTTGGAATTCGATTCCCCGTCTTGAAGCCACAACATTTTTTCCCTTTGCCTCCAAAATATCTCTTGCTGTCTAAGAGTTTCATGATATAATTCTTGAAATCTACGGAAATCAGCCTCAGACAATCCATCATCTCCTTTTCAAGCTCTCTTCATATCAGCCTTTAGATTTGTGAGTTTCTCCCTAAATTGACCTGTTATCTCCTTCCCCCAAATTGTTAAAAGCTTCACTGTAAGCTTTCAACTTATCCAGCAAAGAAAACCCCTCATTTTGTTTCCATACATCTTCAACAACGGACAGAAACCTGGAATCCCTTAACCACGCGTTTTTGAATTTGAATCTTTTAACACCCACACGAATTGACATGGCAATAGGATCCAGAAATATAGGAGAATGATCAGATGAGGTAACCTCCAAATTACTCACCTTATAATAGGGAAACATTCGAATCCATCGAGCACAAGCCAATACCCGATCTAGTCGTTCCTCGATCTGATTCTTAGTGTCGATTCCACAAAACCAAGTAAAACCATATTCATGCATTCCTAAACCAATCAAGTGGCTATCCGTAACCGCAGCTTGAAAATCCCGAATTAGACTGACGGGCTGAGGATTTCCGCCACATTTTTTTGATTGATGTAGTATGTCATTGAAATCCCCAATAGTAACCCAGGGTAAATTCGATTTAGACGCAAGACTCCAGAGCAAGTTCCATCCCTCCCCCCTTAGATTACGATTTGGTTCTCCATAGAACCCAGTAAGGCGCCAACCATCCCTCCCGTCAATACTGATTTCAACATCTATGTGTCTGTAAGAAAACCCAAGCAATCGAATGTCGTTCTTTCTCTTCCAGAACAGAGCTAAGCCCCCACTCCGACCATTGGGTTCAACAATAAAAAGATCTTCAAAGCCCAACAAAATTTTAATACGATCCAACTTTTCCCTACTACATATAGTCTCTATAAGAAAAAGCACTTTGGGTTTTTTAGCGGAAACCATGTCCCAAAGGATACGAATTGTTCATGGGTTACCCATCCCATGATAATTCCAACTTATACAACTCATGAGGACTGACGGGCCTGATCCACAAGTCCCGCTGACAGTCCACTTTTTGAGTCCACAATAGCAGAAAACATATGGCTATTCTCAGACCCATCCTCCTCCAATCCCCGGTGCTCTACCATACGTCTACGTTTTGAGTCCAGCAAAACCACCCCATCCTCATCCCCTTTAAATGTCGCATTCTTGTCCCTTTCACTAGAATCCTCCACGATCTCCTTGCCTTTCCCATTTCCAGCTGCAATCTTGGCATTTAAACTAAGATCATGATCTCCACTAACTGTATGGCTTCCGGGATTTGCACACCTTCATAAATCAGGTTTATCAATGGCCATCGCCTCCATCATCGTCTCCCCCATACTTCTCGGAGTTCTAACTTGCGGTGGTATTTCACGAAGCCACTGACTTCCCATCGAAGGTTGTGAATGCCTCATACTTGCCCGAATAGATTCATTAAATTTCCGTGGGACAATTCCTGCAGCTGAATTGTAAACAACCTGGCAAAATTGTTCAGTATGACCTAACAGACCACAAACAAAACATACCACAGGTAATCTCTCATACTTGAAACTTAACATGACCCAGTCCCCTCTTTGCCACTTAATCTTCATCTCATGTTTAATAATATAGTTTACATCCAATGCCACTCTAATGTGCATATAGTTACGCCAAATACTAATAAAATTGTTTGGATCAGACTTTATAAATTCACCTAGAAAACTCTCGATTGTCTGGGCAACCTTTTCAGACATAAACCCGACCGGGAGTTTGTGAACCTGCACCCAAAATTCGGTCTTATGCAAAATCATAGATTCCGGTTGATCAGTAGAGCATAATTGTTTGAGCAGTAGGAGTTGATTGTCAAACGTCCATGGACCATCCTCAAGAACCCTTTGCATATCCCTTTCATGGAAGAACTAAAAAAAAAATCTGTTAGGATCAATATCCTTAATATAAACCCCCCATCACAAGTCGCCGTAGTGATGCCAATGTATCCTTCATCGACTACGCATGAATTGGTTTCTTCGTTAAAAAAACTACCTACCAAACTCCAGCGAACATCTATTGCTCCTTCAAGATCCCCTACATCAATGACCACCCCTTCTTCCTCCGGCTCTTCAATGGTCATTTGGTGACATTTTTCATTAAGCATATTTATCTCCGCAGACTCCATTGAAACAAAGAAAACAGACCAGAAAAACGCAAGCTTAGGAAAGATCGAAGACCTACTTGTCAACGACAAGACAGAGAAAACTTGTCAACGACAAGACTGAGATAAGGATCAATGTCATTTTTTAACTATTAAACTTATGTAAAGTCATCAACTTAATTATATAATCATTCACATCAGTACCATTAACTTTAGATTATATTCGTAACAAATTAGAAGTTGCGCATTTGATTGAAAATTTTAATAGCTATAATTAATATTTAAAATTAAATAAATTTATGTATTTGAAATTTAATTTACGAAACAAAAATGAGAAATATATTTCAATTAGACTTGAATTTAAAAAAAATGTCATAAAAATATAATATTGAAGAAAATTTATAATAACTAATTTTATATATGTAATTTTAGTAAATTATTCATTTATGACATAAAAGATACCATAAAATTATTTAGGTGCTTTTTAAAAAGCATTATTTTGTTATTTTATTGAAATTTATTATTAGTTTAGTATATTAATTAGCCTAAGTTGGGATCACAAATTTAAAACTATTTATACGAAAATCTATGCTATTTAAGAAAAAAATAATAACACAGAGAGAATCATGTTCATGCGAAGGATGAAATTTCAACCTCAAGCTTCTATTTTAGATAGGTTCTGTTTTATTTAAATTGGAATCAGAACTACAAAAAATAGCTATCCTTTTCCAATTTTTATATGTAAATTTGGCTTTTGGGTTTTGAAGCCTGGGGATAACTGCAATGAAATAGTTTTGCTTAATGTTTTCTAATTTGTTTAAATTGGGCTCCAACTTCAGTCATGGTGACGGAGCTAAATAGGCAGATGAAAATGAATCTAAGATTTAGAAAGGTTATGATTCTTATCCTTTTCGTGAATGGACACCAGCAAAAAGCTTTCCAACAAAATAAAATAAAAGCCATTGAGATTTAATAAGAATGTTCATGAACTTGTGGTTTGCACGTTACCTCAAAATCACTAACTTCATCTATTCTCCTAAATGCCACCCTCCTCTATCGAAATCTTTAGTTCAGCAATTGAATTTGTAGGTCAATAATAATTTTCATAATTTTAGTATATATAAAAACAAACAAAATAATTAATTATTCATGAACTTGTTTTGGAGACTGCAAAATTAATTGAACTTGTATACGAAGTATTCAGTAAATTTTAGAAGCTTGTTTATTCCCCTCCAAAATCTATCTAAACTTGATCTAATTAACGACATGGATCAAAGCTAGAAACTGAAAAGAGGAACAAAAGGAATATATATGTAAGTAACTAAGATAGACACTAAAAAAGTTCGCTGTAGTAGTGGTTGAAACTGCTGTTGGGAGGTAACTACAGACGTTGGACGCACTTGTTTTGGAGACGAGACAACAAAGCTTGGTTCTCTTGTTGAAGAAGAAGTGCTATCTTCCTCAACTTCTTGTTCTCTTCCAGTATGCTTTTGTTCTCCGTGTACAGTTTCAAGTTCTTCATTTTCATCTCTGTTTTCGTTGCTCTCATCTTCTTCTCCTTTTCTTCTTTTAGAGCCCTTCTCCACCTGTAACTTCACATACATACACAAATTTCCGTTTCAGATATATATGCACACAATTGCAGTATATACATGGCAACATATAAACTATATATGAAGAAACTCACCTGCTAAGGCGGCGACATCGTCGTGCCTTGTGTCTTTTTAAAGACTGTAGATTACCAATGTGTAAATAGTTGCATGAGTTCATATTGGAAGAGTTCATGTACATTTTTTTTCTTGAACTCTAACAGAAATTTTTGTTGACAAAGAAATTTTTGTGGAAACGAAGAGAGAAGAATGAGGAATATAAAGATGGGGGGGAGGTGTGATTAGTTTCTGAATCTGAATATGAAAGCAAAAGAGAGGCTTTTCATGGTAATGATGGCAAAAGGAGTCATGATTACAAAAGGCCAGCAATGCTGGAAGCAAAAGACGAAGAAAAAACTCCAAGTCTCTCACTTTTGTTTTTTTGGACTATTTTTAGTGTCTAAAAGAGCAAGTTGGATAGAGACCAGGACTCGGGGACGGTAGTTGGAGGCACGCAGAAGATGACTATTTCTTCACATCCTCCACAAATTATTAAAAAATTCTATATTTAAGGATTGTCACGTCGTACAATATATATGTTATTCAGTTATGGTAATATTTGGTGTTAATATGGAGCAAGTTCCGAAATAAAAAAGTCTGAGATATGAATGTAGGTATTGAAATAGATAGTTAAAAAAGTGATGTTTCATATTACGTCAATGATTAAGGTTGAAGTTAATTGCTGAAAGATTTCAAACTAGTCCGGCGCCATTTGCTCCGGGGTTCACATAACTGAAATCACTCACTACGTGTAATACTTCACTTTTTGGTTTTAACTTAATAAAAACTAACGAGATAAGGAAAAATTGCTAGAATCGATCGAAAGGTGAAGGAAATTGTGGGAATTTGATCGTCTCATTGACGTGTGGGTGGAATAATTACTTGTGCGTAAAATGCACACCATGTTTGACAACAACAGCCCACTAAAAGTCAGCACATTGCAAACTATTTACATTCGTAACAGAAAGTAGTCGACCTGTCCTAAGTCAAAGCCCTCCCTATACTTTAATCAAGTACATATATAATGTCTTAAAGCATGTTAATTCGTTATTTCTCAAAACTGGAACCTTCACCGGATCAAAGTTTGATAATTGAGACTCGACATGGTCAAAAAGTTGCACTTGAAAAGAAAAGAAATGCAAGACAATAAGAAGAGATACAAGAAAGGTTGCCCTTGAAAAGTAGACATTAGAGCTTTCCAATGCTTAGTTTTACTTTGCGTCTTGAACTCTCCTATTCATTATCTTTGTAATCATGACAACTCAAAGAATACTAAGTTATGCTCAGTAATCATTTTGAATTAACATAGAAAGACACGTATTAAGCCAAGCTACCTCTAAATTAATATGACAACTCAAATCGTGAAAGAATACTAAGTTATGCTCAGTAATCATTTTAAATTAACATAGAAAGACACGTATTAAGCCAAGTTATCTCTTAAAAGAGACCGGAGTTCCAAGATCACCAGGCACTCTGTTTTAACAAGCCAACCGTATAAAGCTGCATACGTTGACAACAAAATTGGAAATGCAAGATAGATGAAAGCGCAATGAGGAAAAAGATCATTCGTTTGTGAAACTGCTCTCAATTCATTAATTCACCGGCTGGTTCGTTTAGGATTTAGCATTCCAAGATCAAGCGAACGTACAGAAGAAGATAGTTGCATCGGATTGGGGTCTCACTTTGCAATTTGGGGGATGCAATTAGGATTAGGAGCTAAAAGAGAAAAACAGGTGGGACAGTGGAAGATGGGAAAGAGGCCTAGGAACAATGCAATGTAGTCAATGTGGTTAGGTTCTTCTTTTTGGTCATTTTATACATGTAATTGAGTACCTTCCATGTAATGCCATATGTGTCGTTTTTTTGGAAAGTGAAACCCATTTTGGCCTCGTTCCTCCTCTTCTCCAACGCCATCATCACCTCTGCTTCTCCTATCTCTATCTCATCCACCTAACTAGTCTGGGCAAATAATAGTACAATGGTCATTCTGGTCGGTTCGTGGTATTCTGAGACCACTGCACATGATTCCCTGATTGCCAGTTACATAGTTGGCTGTTTGGTCTGCCGAATCTCAGGCAAGAACTGAGTATTTATAGTTTATGGTACTACTAATTTTATGCAGAGTGAAAATAGTGTTTTTACATGAGGGTTAAATTACATTCTAATGTTTCTACAAAAAATTTAATTTTAATTTAAAAATTTTGATATGTTTAAAAAGAATTTTAACATTTTTCAAACATTCAATTTAAATTCAGACTTAAAATTTTGTTACAAAATATACCCGTTTTAATACGAAATCATTTTCGATCATAAAACAATTGCAGTCATAAATCAATTCATACACACATTAACCATAGCCAAAGCTGGGCCCAATACAATAACGGTACTAATCTGCGGGATTTGCGGAATTACAAATTTACAATAATATCGAATGACTCGAATGCAGATGTGAAACTGATCCCGACTTCAAATTCTGACTCTTTTGCAGTAATCATACTCCCGTTTGTCTAATGGGGTACTCGTCAATTCCTGAAAAATAATTGCAATGTTGGGTAAGTTTGCGAACTCAATGAGAAACCATCATCGATAGTTCATTCAATTCATGCATATACACACAATTTACCAAATATCACATACGATCACATTTCTCAAATTTAAGGCGTTTCGCCTTTCACACAATTCACATTCAATAATACCATATCTGCAATGCACATGTAACACTTTTCAATTTATTACGGTATTGTAACCGTGCGCCTGAAACCTGTCCCAGTGACGGGCACATTGCGTTGAGCTTGTGGCTCTGAATACGTTGGGCCTGAATGTCCTGATACGGTGAGCCTGTGGCTCTGATAAACGTTAGGCTTGAGGCCCTGTTGCGTTGAGCTTAAAGCTCTAATATATGTTCGCTGCTTCGGTCACAACTGTCATTATCTGATCATACCTTTATGCATGAATGCATATGCTCCAATTTCCATTTACAATCAGTTTCTATTTTAGTGACCAAATTCCCGATTCTTCGAACCTTCGGTCCGGTATTTCAGTCATATACATTTACAATTTATTTCATTTATGCATTCATGATCATTTACACACAATAGCACTTCAATATAAAGTTCTCAATATTTCGGACACCCATGGTCCGAAATCAATCAAAATCAAACACACATATCTATCCATTATCTCCACATGGCATCAGTGCATAATATTAAACAAACATAGATTGAGGAACCAACTAGGTTACTCACCTGTACTTCCGAGCTACAGCCTGGAAGTCTCAGCAATATCCGTAGAATATCGATCCATCGGAACCTCTATAAAAGTCAAATAATTTCCATTACAAAATGCACAGTCAAAATAATTTAATGATGCATATGCCTTGAATAAAAGATATACTATGCCTATTCATGACTTTCCCGGTGCTATTTCCCAATTTTCACTTTCTTTTGTCAAATCTTCTTTTCCACTCAATTGATCAATAAAGGCTCATTTCAATTCAATAACTTATTACGGAACTCCCAAGTTTCAATTCTAAAATCCAGTCAATTTATCAAGTCATATCCACTAGGATATTACCTCAAAATCAATATCACCATTTTCTAAATCAAATGCACCTTTTATACACAGTTTCTAAACTCTCGACAGCATTTTCTTAAATTCAGAGATCTCACAAATATACCCCAATTAATGAAACAACTTTTAGATTGCAATAACAATCTTAACCCAACTCTCATTCAGTATTTAAAGTCTCACTTATTTGATTTCAAACTTTATTTCTTTACCTCAATTGTAGACCTCTTCCTTTAGTTCATAACGAATCAATAATCATCTCAATTGGGGGTCTATACTATTATCTATGCCTCAAAAACTCAATTAAACCAATTCAGAAAAAGTCCCTCGCCGCGGCCTCAAGATCCTCGCCACGACGTAAAACGGGTCGCTCGTCGCGACATGAAGAACGCTCGCCGCGGCGAACACCTTCAGTTAAGCTCGCCGCGACGCATAGGCAAATGACTCGCCGTGGCATAAAATTGCACGCTCACCGCGACGTCCAGCCGAGCTCGCCGCGGCGAGTAACTATTTACTAGTCGCGACGAGGCCCTCAGTGCACGTCACGACGTGCGAAGCCCCGATCGTCTTCTCCGACGTGATTTCACCATTTCTCTCTCTAAAACCAGTATTAACACATTCTCAACTACCCCAATATTTCACAATTAAACCCATGTATGCATTTAACAACCATAAAAACACATTAAAACTATTTTACTTACCAATCAAGCTCAAATCTTTGACTCCATCGAAAATCCTCCAATTCTTCTAACACTTACGGGCTCCCTCTCAAAACCTCAAAATCTTCATCTTTATTAGGGTTAAAGCTTAGCTGAGCAAGGAGAGAAGGAGCAAGCAGGCTAGAAACGAAAATCTCACAGGGAGGAAGAACAAAGCTCAATCAGTGGTGGAGAATCGCAAGCCCTAGGAAGGAGGAGGAAGCTTCTCCAAGCTTTCAAAACCAAGGCATTTAAAGGTTTAACAATCAAGCCTCTTATCCTTTTTCCTCGCAAAACATTTAAATCTCTTTCTCTTTTCAATTTCATTTCTAGTCCAATTCATTTCCAAATTTCAATGGCTCGTCATATTAATTCCTAAAATCACAAATCTAATTTTATCAAATGTCACAATTCCCATCAATATCACAATTAAATGCCAGAAAAAAGTCATGAATGCATGTACCTATATGTGCATGTGCCAATTGACTCATTCCTCTAAAATTAGAGGCCAAATGAATGCTCAGTCAATAATATGCAGTAAAATCCTAACTCGTCTCAATTTACCAATATAACCTTCACATCGGTCACGGGATGTTACAAAAATAGTTCCAATTCCAATTCTCAAGCGCAAATATTTCAGAATACAAAACAGATCATACTCATATAAATGCCGGGAAATGTCATGAATTCATGTACATATAAGTGCATGTGCCAAAAGACTCATTCCTCTAAAATTAGAGGCCAAATGAATGTTCACATCAAAAAAAATGCAATCCAAACTACTGGCCTATCCCAATTTGCCAATTTACCCCTCCCATCAGTGATAGGAAGTTACAATTCTCCCCTCCTAATAAAAATTTTGTCCTCAAAATTTCATATATGATTGATTAGGAAGACAGGGGAATCGATCGTTCATTTATATTCTGCTTCCCATCTATTTCAATACAGGACTAATTTCTGCCAATTCACTAAAATCAATACAATCAATCACCCCTTTTTCCTTTCTTAAACTCTACACTGTCTTAACTGTTTCCTCATGATTACTCGCAATTCTTCACTTTCGGTATCAATAACTCATATCTCATATCATAGCAATATTTCCTAATTCTGTCCATGTAATACTTTATAAATCCGAATCATCTTTTAGGTTTTAAGACTGACTTACCAAACCATAGTTCTATTCACATCACAGTCACATACCAGCCACTTTAGAACGAATTTAGTTTCCCCCAATACATCTTTATCTCATCTAAGTGTATCTTGGCCGAGGTGATACACTTCGAAGCATTTCATTTATCGCTTATCAGATTACATCTCTTTAGAGTTAAAACACTAATCTTATAAGATTCCAATAACCTCAATAATAATCAACTAGACTCATTATCATTAACTTGGATTTCTTAACCTCTATTACAGATTCATTTCACTTATCAACATTATCTCAAATCAGTCATGGCCTTCAACTATTTTTAGGCCCTGTTCACTTTAATATAGGGGTGAACGACTTCTTTTTGGCTGTAAGACCCCTATACACTATTCGAATGGTGTCACCAATATAACGATTGTTATGTTACACAATCAATTTGAACTATACATCAATCTCATGTCCCTATGAACTCCAAAAATATCAGTTTTACAGTTGTCTCCAGCAGTCAAGTCTATTAGTTAATCACACATATAGTCATTCGATTTTACATTCTAAACCTTCAATTACTCTTTCAATGAACTCTTACTAGAACGTAAAGCTTCGATTGTTCCTTGAGTTTTCTCTAACAGTTTCTTTAGTGGGTATTACACAAACTTCTTAAACCAGTAATAAATATCATTATCTCAAAAGTTGGATTCATTTTCAATTCCTCCTTAAGGTTCGCAAATTCTAAGTCCTCAATTTGGGTTTTGCCATTCCTTTTTATACACACTTGATTTGGACATCCAATAGCTAATAATACTTTCTTTTTTTCCCTTGATAGCTCGACAGTTGCACTCAGAATTACACTAGGTTTAATAACCTTATCGCCCAAAATGATCTTCTGCCATAGAATTTCTATCCAATCCATTTAATTGCATCACTAGCTAAAATTTGAAATACTCAATCACATAATCCTTTCCAATTCTTTCAAATTCCCAAAACATCTTGACCAATTATCGATTTGCATATTCATAGAGATATCCAAAAATGTTTCTGTAAGAATAGGTTTTTAGTTTGGTCAAAGAAGGTAAAAATCTTTCCATTAACTTGAGGCCTTTTAACATTTTTTTATTTGGACTAGGTAACTAAGGAAACTTCTCCTAAACCTAAAGTTTTTCAACCTAAAGGTTTTTATTTTATATCAGAGAGATAAGGAAACTTCTCATAGGACTTGTACGTTTCATCCTCATTTTTTTTTTATGTTAGAGATATAATATTTCTCACAGATTTAAGACTTTCCAGCTAGCTGGTTTTATTTTTCAACCAAAGAACTGAGAAATTTCCCCTAAGCCTAAGAATTCTTGGCCTGCAAGTTTTATTTTTAGGCCAAGGAAATAAACAAACTTCTTCTAGACTTGAGACTTCTTAACATACAAGTTTCTTTCTATGTCTAGAAGCTAATGAACTTCTCCTAGATCTAAAGGTTCGTAACATATAAGTTTTTTTTTTAATGTTAAGGAACCGAACCAACTTCTCTTATATTTGAGACTTTTTAGCATATAGGTTTTTCTTCAATGTTACGAAGTTGAAGTGACTTCCCTATACTCGAGACTTTTTAGCCTCAAGTATTTCCTCAATGATAAGGAGCTAAAGAAACCTCTCCTAGATTTGAGATTTTTTCGCCAACCATTTTTCTTCTTGATACTTAATTCCATTTGAATCATATAGGTAATAATTTATTAAAAACGAAGTACATATAAGTTTTATAACTTTTATATGATGGTAATACTTCCTTTTATTAGTTATAATTTATAACTTTTCACTCCTAGTGCCTTTTTTAAATGGGATATTGACTCTTTATGATCTCCTCAAATGTTCATGTGGATCATTATTCAAGTGGGATTTGATTTCCTAATTGATTCCTTAATTCTTGACCTTTAAGAAGGATTTCATCTATATTTTTTTAGTGTGATCATCCATACTGTTTACCTTTAATAAATGACTTAACCTTCCTTGTTTAGCAATTTATTGGACAATTTTTTTAATTTTTTCCAATCTTTGGTCTCATGTCCAATATCTTAATAGAAACATAAGTATAATTTCTTATCCCTCTTGGTAATGCTAATGGCCATTCTTTTTGGTTTTCAATTAAATTGTTATCCAAAGTATAATCACCTACCCTATTTTACAATGTATTGAACAAAAAAAGTTCTTCATCAACCTTTCCTTTATTTTTGACTTTAGCTCATTTTATCTATGACTTCTTCTTATCAACTTTATGGACCAAAGATGCATCCCTCCTTTTATTCTTATCATTATTATTACTCTGACTTCTCATATTTTGTTCAATTTTTTCTAGTTGTAAATATTTTTTTGTCCCTAATCTACATATCATCAAAACTTCCTAGCATTTTCTTCTGTATAGAGTTTTATAAAGGTTGTCGTAGTTTGAATCCAGTTGTAAAATTTGTTACTGCCTACATCAAGACGAAGGATTTGAGTTACCCTAAAACTAGATCAATGTTTTTATTCCTTTAATCTTTATTCTTGTCTTTTACATATATTAAATGGCAAAGTCTTTATATTTATGGTTGTTACTAGAAAGCTAAAATTTGAACCTAATATTTACTAACCTAAATTTTGATAGTAAATTTAGAAGCAAGGTCTAAAACTGTTAATATGTTGCACTGGTCATGGTGGAGGAGAAAGTATTGCATTTTATAAAGTTAGATGCCCCAAGTAAATTCATGAGTACACTATATTCGTGTAAATGATCAATATGATCATGATGTAATTTTAAGTATCCAAGCTTGACATCTTGAACCTAGTAGGTAATGGCTCTATTAGGCTATCTTGTACCAATGGACTATTAGTTATTAAACTTATCCATGTCTCATGTTTTAATAACACTACCTATAAAGGAGAAGATAAGACTCCTTCAAATAATGATTGTGAGGTGTGAGTTTTTTATCTTTAAACTTGATAGGTAAATGGCTCCGCTAGAGCATCAAGTATCAATCAGCTATCAATTATTAAGTCGCTCGGCATATATTGTGTTCTAATGGCTCTAATTATAGAGGCGTGGATGGGGTTCCTTCTGACAATGGTTAAGGGCAAGGATGATAAATTGACCTAGGACCCTTTTTTTCAAAATTCAAGTAGCCAAGCACAAGCCCGAGCTTGAGCTCGAGCCCAATCCGAAGCCCAGGTGGTTGAAATGATGTCGTTTTAATTTGTGTAAAATGATGTTGTTTTATGCTGAGAAAGTGGAACTTCTATTTTTAATGATGCAAAATGTAGTCATTTTACTCTAAGAGCTTATGTTTTATACCTAAGCAAAACAACTTCGTTTTACTATAAGTTAAAACCACGCCAATCCCCACTTTCTTCTAGTCCTAATCTCCCAGTCTAGTAGCAATCCCTCGTCAGTTGTCCCCTTCCCTTCCTTTGACCTTCGCGTGTCCCACCCACTACACTACATTATTTGCAATCAGTCAACTCTCCTAGAGTTAGCCTCTCCAATCTCTAGCTCTGCATGTCCTTGAGTCACTCCTTCATGGATGGTGGCTTCATCCTCTTCCTAATAACTGGTAAGGTTTCTATGTTTTTTTTAATTCAATTATATATGTGATACACTAATCACTACAATAGATAGATATGGGTATTACATATATTTTTTGGTTTCCTTCAATGCTTAGTTGAAGATGTTAAAGCATATAAAAGAACCTCTTTTAACTTTTTATAATTCTACAAACTCATTTGCTTGATAAAGTGGTGATAGTTGAGAAGAGAAAGTGAGAAACTAGTGTTGTCAAAAAGAGTTAAAGCCATTTTCTAATTTTGTTTTTGTTTGATGGTTGTTACACTTCGTGTGGTTGTTATTTGATAAAAAAAGTTACACTTTAATTCTTTTTTTTGGAAGGAAATGAATGTATTATGTTTCTTTTGTTTATTATTTATCAATCTATAAAGATTGAGTTTGATGCTTGTTATAGTGGTGCCATCTTTTACGTAAAACCACCTTATAATGATTAAGTGAATCTAAGTTGATTTTTGCATATAAAATCACGTTAGCTCTTTTACCTATTCTGTTTTTTATCTTTTTCTCTTCCTTTTTTGTAATAGATATAAATTCTTATTCTATAGAGTACACTGACTTTATTTTCTGTTTGCAAGTTGTGAACCTTTTTTCAAATATTTCTTATGCTTTTATTTTAATATCTATATGCTCCAATCACATTATATTGAAACATTTACCAAATCCTATCTCAGTTATTGCTTTATTCACATGACGGCTCTCCACATACTAATCATACTAAATATCACCATGTCATCGATGCAGTTCAATATTTATCTTTTATGTGTCCTCATATTTCCTTTGTGGTAAATCAACTTGTTCATTTCATGCATCAATAAGAGGAATTTCATTAGACAATGACTAGGAAAATTTTACATTACTTAAAACATATTGTTCATCTTTGTATCTTTTCTAATCAACCTTTATTCTACATGGTTTTTTGGATGTTAATTAGGTTGGCATTTAAGATGATGGTTTACCTACTTCAGCTTACTTAGTAAATGTATTTCATACATTGGTCTTCTTAAAAGGCTAGTGCAGGTGGTTATACCTGTAATGCATGCTAACCTTTTCCCTTTATCAAACTTAGTCTAACAAGGTTGACACAACTGGAACGAGATATCATAGATTGCAAATAATTTAACTACTAGTAAGCAAAGAACTTTTTACAACATATGGAAAAAAATAAAGTTCATATATCTCTAGAAAAAAAAACAAATCTCTAATCTAATACACCTATCAAGGATTTATATAAACATTATTTGTGTGAAGGTGATGATGATGATAATAATCAAATTTGAGCAACCATTGGAAAAAATTTGTTAGCTTTGATGTATGAATTTTATATAGTCATTAATTAATAAATATAAATTTATGTGATTAGGTAGCTTCCTTAATAGCATATTAATGTATTCTATGTAAATGTTATCATCATCATCATTAAAATATATGTATATATGTAAATGTCCATGAATAACTTATATAGTCATATATGTTGATTGTTTCAGATAGATGAACATATTCCTTCAGTAGAGAGTTCTAGTTTGGTACTAGAGATAGAAGTCAAGGTCCATTGAAAAGTGATCTTTGGAATCACTTCAACAAGACTAGATTAATGGACGGAATAGAGAAGGTCGAATGTAAATATTGTCATAAGATATTGATCGGGAGTTTAAAAGTTTGAACCTCTTAATTAAAAAGACATTTAGATTTGTGTAACAAAATGAAGATTGTATCAAGAGGTCAAAGACCCCTAACTTAATGAGAAGGAAGAATGCAATGACTACTACAACATTATAACTACAATAAATCAAAGCTTTTGGTAGCTAGTTGATTGAGCCCAAGTTTGTTATATAAATCGACGACGACATTTTCATGACTTTTACTACACTTCTTAGCTCCTATTTCTAGATTTTATGCTTAAATTGACTCTTGAGTGTCTACCTTTATTTTTTGTAGTTTGAGAGTAAAATTGTCACAAATTAGTATTAACGGCGCTAATTAATTTTCTAAGAACAATTGATATTGCAAACTACCATTCGTTTATTGTAGGGGACTCAAGGAGAAGGGATTCAAGAAGAAGATGTAAAGTCAAGCAAGGTTGAAGTCAAGTCAGTAAGTGAACAGTGCAATAGGAATTTCGTCGCGGCGAAAGGGATTTGTCGCTGCAACGAAGTATAAAGAATTTTAGGCAGAAATTTTGAAAAAAGTTAGTCGCAACGAAAGAACCAGAAATGAAGCTAAAACTTTTGGGAAAGGTTTGCCGCAGTGAACCTTCGAATACCCGAACCATTTTCGAAAATTTACCCACTGTGCAACCCGATCCAAACCCATTTTCTTTTAAAAACCTACCATTTTAGGTTAAGGAGAGTCGACACTCATAACATATTCGCAATACTCACACTCTCTCTCAACCTTTGGACATTCATCATCTCCTCTCCTCCATCTTCATCGTCAACTTCTCACCGAAAACTGCTACCATGGATTCTTCCAGTGGGTTTATGGTTGTGAATTGTCCTGAAGTGATGCTTGGCTAGGCACCTCTTTCCTCTTGAAGATGTAGCAATGGCTAGAGTTTAATGGGCTTCAAAGGGGAGTAGTTTAATCATATTCAGCCTACATTGTTATGAACTCCTAGGTTTAGGATTTGTAATGTGTAGTTGAATATTCTTGATTGGAGTTTAATCAAGTGTTGAACATTTAATGTGTTATTGGGATTTGTTGATGTAGAACTTGGAACTTGAATATATAAAGTCTTGTTAGTAGTGTGCCCTAGGCCAACGGATATTTGTGATTCATATATTAACATTATGACTTGTTAATAATATATTATAAGGTATTCCTTTCATATATGCATGTATTTCGTTTATGTAATGTGATTTACATTCCATGAATGGTATTAGACTTATGTCATCAAGTATGTGACTTGATAGTAAAACCATAAG
>JANJEY010000234.1:12426767-12445560 GCA_024703695.1 Erythroxylum cataractarum | reverse complement strand
TACTTTAACAACAGATTGACAGAGAGAGTAACCTTGACACCAACTGGCAGAACCATGTGCACGGTGGAGGATACTGCGTGAGCAAGCAAGAGGTCTCAACTGATTTGGAGTACGGCCATCATCCCTATCATTCTCCATAACTTCACTCTATTAGATCCACGTGAGACACCAAATCCAATTAGATTACAGTTTGAACTATATTTACGCTCCATGGATAGTAAGCATCAACTAAACAAAAAACCAAACAAAATAAAGAACTGCTTTGATAAGGAGACTTTTCACAATTGCATATATTCTCTTTGCTAACGATAAAAATTTTATGTTAATCATTTTATGTTAATAATTAAGGAAAAGATTATGTGACTGTTCACATGAGGAGACGTGATTTTTAAAGATCAAATGCCCAAAGTGTTGTGATGTGCTTTTGGGTCAACATATCCCAACAAGTGCAATACTACTCCTGCAATGTTTTAAATGGCGGACTGCTACCGCTATAGCAGGCGCAATATAGCAGTAGCAGTCCGACCCGTTACCCCATTACCCCACAATTGTGGGGTAACTCTGTTTCACAGTTGTTGTGGCCGTAAATCTGTTTGCAGTCAAAATGATCCGCAGCTCCATTTTGTTGCAGTCTGTTTGCATTCAAAATGGTCTGCAACTCCGTTTTGTGGCAGTAGAGATATACATACAAGGGAGCTTTGAAATTGAAGGAAGAAACACAGGGGGTTCGGCGATTGAAGGAAGAAAAACAGGGAAACGAAAACTAATGCTTAATAATGTGAAGATTAAACAACTTCGCTTAGAAAAGAAGTATGAATTTCGGTAAGATGATCAGCAAACTAAAGTAGTATTTGCTTTTGCAGAATTTTTATTTCCAGAGTCGAGCTAGAACACAAAAACAAGTGGAAAAAAAAAGATATTTGAAAGACGAAATCATTAACTCAAAACCAGTAACATACACAATACGGGGAACAAAGAAAGACGAGCTCATACATACATGACTGAAAAATAAACACGAGCTCATCTATAACATTATCAGGCCAGAGAAACATCACGCAAAAAGTAACGCAACAACCAATAACGAACCTTAGATTCTTTAACCTTTCTAATGGTCGAGACTCAACTATTTCCGGATCGAAAAGAAACTACAATGGCCCTTAAACTGGATACTGCAGAGAAGAAAACAAAAAAGAAGTGTCAAAAGAAGCTAAGTAGAAAGTGAACCAGAGATGAGGTGTATTATTTAGGGCAGATTTTAAACATTTTTATTGGATTTCTGTTTAAACGAAAAAAAGTGGGCCAACTTTAGCTATGCCAATTTTGTTTCTTTGCGCTGCGTATGGTTGCTGTTTATGGTGTCAGTAGATGCAACGGAACAGGACGGAACGGAACAAAAACAGGAGATAGTGAGGTGTTTGGTTGTGGTGGACAGAACAGAACCGTCCCGTAAACAGAATGTGTTTGGTTGCAGTAGACAGAATGAACAAATGGTGACAATGACAAAAATGCCCCTGGTAGTTAATATGATAAAAAATATGTAATCAATTGACAATTTTATTATGAACTATTTTGTGTTACTTGAACTGGGCACAAATAATAACAATTACAAATTATTATGAAATATCGAATAATATAAGAGTAATAATAATAATGATAATAATAATAATAACAACAACTACTACTAAATTAATAACAATAACAAAATAAACACAAAATGTTTCATAATAATAAATATGAATTATGATAAAGGCAAAATATACAATGATAATAACAATACTAATAATAGTAATAATAATAATAATAATAATAATAATAATAATAATAATAATAATAATAAATACATAATGATGCTTGATAATAAAAATTAAACATTTACATCTACGACTAATAATAATAATAATAATAATAATAATAATAATAATAATAAAATAATGAATTGATAATAAAAAATAAAAAAACAAATTAAAAGATAACAATAATAATACAAAAGATAACACCAATGGCTATGAATTTGTTAATTACGTCGTTAATAACAAATCCCAAAATAACACCAATGGTTATGAGTAAAAATGGTTCAGCGCATGCCATGTTTGTGGGCAAAGTTGCAACTTGACATAACGTATCCATCTCGTGCCAAATTTGTTCATTTCTAGCCTACACAAGTGCTCACGAATATGATTGGATAGGATGACTGGAAATCAGCCAAGCTACTCAATTGGATTGACTTTAATAAAAGCCCTGCATGAGCTTGTGGATTTTAAGGTTTATATTCCTGAAGTAAAAAAGAAAACTCTTTATGATTCACATTACACTGATAGCTAAAGTATGATTAAAAAAATCCACGCGAAATGTGGGTAATCCAGCTAGTTCTACACAACAAAAGACTACTTAATATACCAAGGAACAAGGTTAATCAACTTATTCTCAAGCAATATCACAATATACAACTTCGTACAGTAGGAGCCAATTACAATACAATTTCCTTTTCCGATTACATGTTTTTGTTTATTTACAAAAACTTGATGCCACAGGTAAAAAGGTGTGTGGCTCTGCAACTTCTTTTTCTTATTCATGTGATCTTTTCAAGCCAAATTAAGAAACCAAGGAAAGTTTCAACTGTACAAAGTGCTTAGCCTGCAGAAGATTATATTCATTCAGGATTTCCCCACTTTCTCCTCCCCAATGATCCATCTTGTCAACCAGCTTGGATCTTTAGCAAGGGATTTGCTAGAGATTGATAAAATCCCAAGATCAGCACCAACCTGATCATACTCCTTGAGAGCTGCTTCCATCTCAGCCTCAATATTACTATCATCCACATCAATTGTGTTCACCAGTAGAGCATCGGCATAATGCTTCTCCCTATCTGGGTCGGGCTGGAATGGCTCCATTGTTGGACCCTGCTCATCATGACATATTCAATTAAAACAAAAGCTAAAAGTACTTAAATGTTATCTTACTCATTAATTCCAACATGCCGCGAAACAATGAAAGAATTAAGACCAACAAACAAATTTCCTTTCTTTGAACTTCCAGCAGCATAAAATTTTGCTACTAGAATTTCTTAGCGACTAGCAAAGTTATCCTTAATAACCAGTTCAATTCATTAAAGAGGAAAAAACAATCTCACCTGGCATAAGTCAGCATAATGTCTGTAAATCTCACTGTTTTCATCGTGATCACCAAGCAGTGTACCACCATACCAACCACTAGCTTCATCGACTGACATCATTGTGAGGTACCTTAATCATAGGAAAAATTGTGATGTCAAACAGTTGACAATATCCCTCTTTGCTTAGATTATCCAAAGAAAAATCAGAGGGAATGCAATAGCAAGGAGAAAATAAGCACTTCAATTATTTATAGTTATCAGACTCGGCCCAAGCTCTGACAAGAGACTCAATTATGGTCGTCCTCTTACTGTTTTATTAAATTTCATTATTTATTTATTATCAAAAGTTAATCTTTAGGTATTACAAGTGTATAATATTGCAATTTTTTTTGTAAATTGCTGCTTAAGTTATTATAAATTCCTACAAATAGTACATGCGAATTATTTTTACAAGAAAATTTTCTTGCATAATATGACAACCAACAATATATCTAATTGTATCAGAAACTAATTCTCGTCTAATTTTTTTTAACTTCGATAAAAGGAAGACTTACAAAGTAATAGAGTTAGAAGTAACCTTTTTACTGTTGATAATAAAGACATGAATGGTTTAACAGTATGAGTCAACGCTTTTTCTCTTGGGACAAGAAGCTTTTTATGATTTTTATTAGGTCAAATGTCAAAATGGTTCAATACAAGAACCAAACTGGCTTCCTGACTGCTTCACAAGTTTCTTGGTTCGACTAACCAGTTTGGTCTGATATTTATAACCAAGCATTTATTAGCACTATGACTCCCTCTAAAATCACAATAATTGTTATTTGCAAGCTAGAAGCATTGCATTAAATATGGCATATATCTTATCCAACAAATTTGATCTAGTGGAGCAACAAAAGGGGATGTTCACGACCATGCATTGAACCTAAAATCAAGAAATTGAGCTTGACTTTTTGAGTTTATAGCATACCCACAAAACCAGTCTAATCCTACTATTTACTGCATTAACAAAAGGTAAAAGAAAAAACTAAACTAAAGGAAATACCTCTGGAAGATATCCTCCTCATTCATGTCACCTAGAGATGAAAGCCAATTCAAATCACAGTAATCAATTCTATCCTTTTCAATTTCTCCAGTTTCAAGCTGCCCTTGTGACGCTTTTGGGTTTGCACTGCTATCATCATACTTCCTCTGACCAAAAAGCCAATTTGGGCTCTTGAGCTGTATCTCACTACATTAAATGTAACACATGAAGGAAATATTCAATTTTCCACAAACAACAGATCATGCTAGCACTTAATAACGTACGATGTAAAACAGTAATCCAACAGCTATAATAAAGAAAAGAGGAATCTTACCAAAAAGAAAAGAAAAGAGGAAAGTCTATTGATCTATTATTGCATTTTCAAATACAACTAGAAGCTTCAACAATAGTGTTCCATGATAATCATATTTTTTTTCTAATTCTCCAAATTGTATTTTCCGAATTTGCTCCTTCTAAGATAATTTCTCCTTTTGGAACATTCTTACTATTGTTAGCACAAAAATAAAGTCTTAAACTTTTTATCTATATCTCTTAATCATGGAACTTTTTTTTTATAAAGGACATTATAGTAGGAAGATTTCAACAAAAGAGTAAACCAAAAGAAAGATAACTATGATGGAAAAATATAAAGAGAGGAATAATAAGATAATTGTGGCCAAATTCCTCAGGAAGTTGACGAAAATAACCTAGTTAATAATTTTGCAGTGAAATTAAGATCAAAATCGACAAGGCAGAAAGAGGACTGAAAATGTGGTTATCTTTTGGCATCTTGATGGCAATGAGACAGCATACAGATGTCACTCTAAGAATGTAAAGATCGTAGATCAGAAACAGCCACAAATAATGCACCTGTCCAGGTTAATTCTGGCATTTTCCAGATGTAATTTATGGGAGCTTTGTCTATGAGTGGGTGAGTGAGATTTTGAGTCAGTATATTTATATTAGATATCAAAACTCCAGAGATGAGACATGTTAGAAGATAGAACTAGCAGAATCATGTTAGACGCGTAACAACCACATATGCAAACACAAGAGATAATGAAATCAACATGTTTATGATGTATACACAACATAAGAAGAATAAATCAGAAGACAATAACTCTGTTAAAGGAAATTACGCTGCATCAGGTGCAACTCCAGAGTTTCCTGCAGCACGACCAGGTCTTTGGTCAGGTTCACTACAAAGTCTTACATTTTTTATTGCGCTGCATGTCCTCTCAATCAATTTATCAAATGAAGTCAGCTTCATTCGATAAAAATCTTCCCTGCATGCTGGAATAGGTGCAAGAGTCATCCCAACACCTAAATGCTTAACACTGATGTCTGTGGACTTAGCATCCAACCCCTGGTTGCTGGACAAGCTGCACAAATACTCAAAATATCATCCCATGGAATAGACAAGGACATCCTTCAGCCATCTATCTACCAAATTCAGTCCAAGATCACAACGTAAGATTCTAACTTTTACCAGTTATCCAAACAAAGGTCTTCTTCTCCAGTCCCAGAGACATGGAGATAATAATCTGAATCCAATTCCCAAAGAGCAGGTTTTCCTTCTTGCGGTTGGAAGTAACCCAAAAATCTAGCAAATAGTTGGGAGTTGCAAAAATGGGCATTTAGTAGCATATTAAGCAGTGAGAACTGATAGTAATAAATTGTAGTTATGCAAAGAACATAACACATTGTCACTGCACGAATATTCAAACTAATATGCACAGCTAAGATCTAAACAGACTTGGTAATGGAGTTTGAATATGCACAGCTAAGATCTAAACAGACTTGGTAATGGAATTAAAAAATGTATAACAGAGAAGATCAGTACAAGTTTATTGCATCTTGCTTTTCACCATCAGTGTAGGCATTGCTGTAGTATCGCTTTATAGACTTGAGAAACTCTGTAGATTGAGTTGTAGCTTTCCACTTTCCCTGTCTCTCTGGAAACACCTGAAGCAAATGACCATGAGTTAAGTCTAAACTGAACATGAACGCCAATTAAGTGGAGAAGACAGGAAGAATGAAGAAGAAATAATACAGTATTATGAGCTGCAGAGCCTCCATATTGCTGGGCAAGAGCATCCCCCATGCTTTGGTACATATCCATAAGAGCAGTAGCAATGGTACTATCAGGATCCACTTTAGGTATGTCGGTAAGACCCATTGCATGAAGCTGGCGTCCCAATGCCGCTAGGCCATAAGCATACTGAGCAACATTTGTACGATCCAGGCAGTCAACGCAGTTAGTGCGAAGAACTCCACTTTGAAAACGAGGTGCTTCACCACCAAAATTGTCTAGCCTATTCTGTTGACTAGAATTGGCATCTTTTTCCCGATTTGTTACTGAACTTAAACTGTCATTGGTACTTCCCATCCTTGCAATTTCCCCAGAGCCAGTCGTCATATCTCTAAGAGAAGTATATAAAAGTCAATGAAAGATAGGATCTACTCTGATAAATGATTATATTGCCTAGAAGCTATATTATGTAATACATACTGGACAACACTAAGTTCCCAGCTTAATATTAAGTGCCTCAAATAAGCATCCTTAAAAACCAAGTGTTATGCTTAGAAGAAGATTTGCAACGTTACAATAAGTGCTTAAATGTAATTAATCTTTGGGAACTACTACCTGCCAGTGCTTGTCCGATTAAACTTGTTGGTTCTCCTCTTAACAATGTTGGGTTTCCCACTATAGTAAAACCCAGTCAAATCAAGTGCTTCACTTGCCACAGCACCCAAAACAGCCAGAACATTGGCAGACTTGCTTTAAAAGAGGAGAAAAGAAAGAACAAATGAGTCAGCTCACAATAATAAATGAAGGAAGAAAACAGAGTAGGCTGATCATATTAAAAAAAACAAAATGGACTTTAGGTAAATAATTAACTATGAATGCATGGCACATGGAACTCATAAATTTCAATTTCCTGATTTGTTTTCTTACAAGTTAGGGGGATACCATACTTAAAGGCTGTTCTATAAGTTAGTTGATAAAACTAAGTTTACTAGAGGCATTTGAGAAGACAAGATAGAGATTTTAAAATTTTGTATTTGAACAAAGTCTGAAGACCAGAATAAGTACAGCAGTTTAGGACAAGCTGTACATTTCAATCAAATACTTCCAATAAACCCCCAGTGGTAGTTGTGGCAAATCTACCTCTTAGCAAACTTGTGAAAATCCCAGTGGATAAATTTTAGATGATTTTCTTCTGGCATAATCGTATTCAAATACCCAACAGCATTAGCAAACTCACGCCTCAGCATCATTTCTCTTGGCCGTTTCTCAACAGTCTGCATTTTAGCATTACGATAATTGTCAGGATAGTATTAAACATTAGAAGATAGGTCAAAGGAGTGTTCTGATATGAAATATAAATGAGAGGAACATGTGAACATCAATCAAAATAAAGTTGCACACATAAATTCTTCATATAACTATCATTCACTTGTATCATCAAAAAACATAAGGCAAATGCCACAACTTAGCTTGAAAAAAAATTGAACAGTGTAGACTGCATAGCTAGTATATGAACAAACCTTAATCAAATTAAGTACAATTATAGGGTTGCCATATCTCCTTTCTAGATCTTCAAAATGCAGTTTGGTTGCCTGGTAGGTAGGATCATAACGTTGCACTGATGTATAGATAAAATTAAGCATCAGAGGATAAGCAAATCATGCAGGAAATACCATCACAGAAATCGATAACCAACAGTTTGAAAAATTGAATTAATTTCCCTACAGATGATATCAGGTTTAGGACTAAATCTTGAAGCTTCCTGGGACCAGAAGAGGGGAATAGAACCACGCATCTGAACAACAGAACTCATTTTTCCCTTGCATGATCCAGCTTCTTCATCAAGGACAATTTGTTCTGTTTCAACATCATTTGCTACCCTTCCCCGATCATTCACTCCCCTTTTCAAGTAACTGCAGTCAATTAAGATTCAACAATTACAATATTAACAATTGTCAACAGCACACTAACAGTGAGTGCTGTATCAGGCAGGAAAGTAAACCTTGTCAATATGGTGACGTTATTAGGTTCAACATTATAATAACATCATTGCTTCTTAGTCGGGATCTTCAGGTTCAGGATTTTATGGAGTAATCATTTAGGTTGATGGGTTCAGGAAATAATAGATACTTTGTTAAAAAGAGTTTGTATATGTAACTCTAGGAAATTATAATGAAAAGTTTAACCTTTTGTTTATAATGGATGCAGTGAACACTTTTAGCATCAGGTCATATTGTAGTGACATTCATGAACACATATCATTTTTGCAGAAAAACTTTGAAACCAAATATTAAAGAAATTTCAACAATATAATTTGGGGATAAAGACAGTAAGATCAGCTCTGGCAATTTCCCATTCACATAGGAAATATGTTATTGACTCGATGAGAAAAAGCAGAACATTATAATCAAAGCAAATGGATACACCACCGTGCTTCAAATTATGTATCCAACATGGAGACCAGTTATTCATATTACAAGATATTTGGGACCAATTACAAATTAATCCCTAGATGTGCAATTATCTTTACAATGAGTGATGACTCTTAGACTCTCAGGAAGTACGCATTTCATGCAGTAGTAAACATAATGAGATATCTCATAGTTCATGGGAAACATTATTGTGCAAGGATCATGAGGGACGAAAGTTCAACTTTTTGCAAATACTGAGTATGCTAGATCAGCTTTAAATAGATCTAACTTGTAGATAATATGTTTTTGTTAGTGGATTTTTGTATCCTGGAACATTAAAAACAAATTGCACTTGCAAAGTTTAGTCTTAAACTGGATATCATGCTATAACCCGTACCACCTGTGAATCAATATGGTAAAAATATTTAGTAGCAGTTGTTAGGAAATATCTATAATAGGAAGAGCAATATCTACATTAGGGAGAGTATGATCTCCCTCTTTAGTGTATGATTTCCTATTTATTACTAAGGTTTTCTTTCCCTATGTAATGAATTTTATATAAATGATACAAGGGTCTTGAATATTCATCAAGCCCTCTGTTTTTCCTACTGTTCTTCACATAGTATCAGAGCCACACTTCCTAACCTTAATACTTGTTTACCGTAAACTCTAACACCTTCCATTCTATCCAAAACACTTACCTCCACTTACCAAAACCAACAACCAGGGGGTGCCGGCGACCACCAAAGTACCAGTAGTGTCGCCAGAAAACCAACCACGAGTCGGAGCGTGGGTGTCACGTCCGGCGACCATCGGTGACGACAGTTAGATATCCAGCAATGGGTTCCTCAACTTTGCAAATCACCAAGCAATGTTTGAACGGTAATAACTATCCTTTTTGGTCCTAAGAATGTTGAATTGTTCTTTTGAGGTCAGAGAAAATTGTCCTATCTTACATCTGATCCCCCAACTGATCAAAAAATACTAGAAAATCGGCAAGGTGATCGTGCACAATTACTACATATTCTTTTCGATTCAATGGAACTTGAAATTTCAATCCTATTCTCTCATGTTAGCACTTGTAAGCAAGCTTGAGACTATGCTGAGCTTCTTTACTCCAATAATATGCTTCGCATGTATGATATTTCTGTTGAGTTATTTCAGCCCAAACAGGAAGGAAGTTTGATTGAATACTTTGGGAAAGTGAAACGTGCTTTTGAGGAGTGGAATTCTCTACTACCGATCACATCTGATATTAAAGAGATGCAGATTCAAAGAGAGCACTAGGTAACTACGATGTTTTTGGCTGGATTGAAACCTGAGTTTGAGCCTGTGCGAGCACAAATCATGGGAGGAGCACACTTTCCATCCTTGTTGAAGTATATTCTACACTCTCTCGCTCTATGACTAAGGCGACTTCACCAGAGAATAACTCTGAAAGGTTAGCTCTTGCAACACAATCTGATTCATAAGTCAAAGGTCAAGGAGGCCGCAATGGCCGCGGTGGTTGTGGCAGTTGAGGAGGACGTGGCAGAGGCTCACGACTCCATTGCACACATTATGATAGAGGTGGACATGATGAAAAGTCTTGTTGGGATAAATATCCTCATTTGTGAGCTGCGTCTCTTGAAGAACATTCTTCGGCTACAACTTCACAACCATCTATTACTTTATCTCAGGACGAATATACTAAGTTCTTGCAGTATCAGTTATCCCAGCAAACACCTTCTTCCTCTATGGCATCTATGGCTCATCAAGGTAACCCAACCGCTTGTTATTCAGCTACCCTTAGAAAGTAGTCATGGGCAATAGATTTTGGTGCCACTGACAATATTTCAAGTAAAACAACCAACTTTAACCATATCGTTCTTTTACCTGCCTCTCATAATGATAAATTTACTATTACTATTGCTAATGGATCTACTACCACCATTAAAGGTGTTGGACCCTCTCATCCTTGTTCTTCTCTCACATTACCCTCTACATTATTTGTTCCAAACTTTCCTTTCAATCTTATGCTTGTGAGCAAATTGACTAAACAACTAAATTGTTCTGTATGTTCCTACCCTAATAATGTCATTATCCAGGATTTGAAGACCAAGATAACGATTGGAGAAGGGTGTGAATCGAATGGAATATACTACTTTGGCAAGTTGAAATCATCCATCGCCTGCCTAGTGTCAGTCTCTACTATTGATGTCCATAGTCAATTGGGTCATCCATCTTTGGAAAATCTCAAGAAATTAGTGCCAGGGTTAGATTTCGTTTCCAGTTTAAATTGTGAGTCGTGTTAGCTAGGAAAATATCATCGTAGTTCATTTTTTCCTCGAATCAATAAAAGAGTTGAAAAACCCTTCATGTTAATCCCTACAAATATTTGGGTCTGGTTCATGTCAAGTCTAAGTTGGGATTTCAGTATTTTGTAATTTCTGTTAATGATTTCTCTCGAATAACTTGGTTATATCTAATGCAAGATTGTTCTAAACTATTCTCTATTTTTTGTTCTTTCTATGCTAAAATTCAAAATCAGTTTAATACCCGAATCAATATTCTTCATAATGATAATGCTAAAGAACATTTCTCTAGCTCATTCTCCAGCGACTTGAAACAACAAGGTATTCAACATCAATCTTCCTCCCCACACACTCCTCAACAAAAAGGGGTAGCTGAGAGAAAAATCCAACATATTGTTGAAATAGCTCGTACCTTATTAATCCACATGAATGCACCCAAAAGTTTCTAGGGAGATGTTGTACTTACTGCATGTTATCTTATCAATCGAATGTCATCTTCTGTGTTAATTGGTAAAACTCCATTCTCAATTTTGTTTCCCTATCAAGACCCTTTTTTCGTTGCTCCTCGAGTATCCAAATGTATTTGTTTTGCTCACCAGCTTCAGCCCAACACCAATAAATTAGATCCAAAAGCTATAAAGTGCATCTTTCTCAAGTACTCTCGTTTGCAAAAGGGGTATAAATGTTTTAGCCCCTCATTGAATCTTTTTTTTATATGTTGATGATACATTCTTTGAAGAGACACCATACTTCTCTGATGCTCAATCTGTCTCTATTGATACTGATGAGTGTCTACCAATTCCTTTTGTTCCTTTCCAAGCAACTCCCAATTATGTTGCTCCTAACACTAATCCTACTCCTTTGGAACGTCTCTCTCATCTTGATTTGCAGGTTTATACTCGACGCACTTATCCTGAAGTACGACCAGGCGATTCACGCTCGTCACCATTGTCTTCTCCGTCTTCAATTCCATCATATGATGATGTTGATTGGCCCATTGCTCTCCGTAAAGGAAAAAGGTCTTGTACATCTCACCCTATTCCAAACTTTGATTCTTATAACTCATTATCACCCTCATATGCTGCTTTTGTATTTCAAACTTTGTTTCTTATAACTCGTTATCACCTTTATATGCTGCTTTTGTATCCACTTTGTCTTCTATACCTATCCCTAAGTCTGTTTCAGAAGCTTTGGATCATCCTAGATGGAAACATGCCATGGAAGAAGAGATGTGACTTTGCAAGCTAATGCTTCATGGGACTTAGTTCCTCTTCCACATGGTCAAACAATTGTGGGTTGTTGTTTGTGTTTAGTGTTAAGTTCAATTTTGATGGCACGATTAATCGTTTAAAAGCTCGTTTGGTAGCTAAAGGTTATACATAGGTGTATGGAATGGATTATACTGAAACCTTTTCTCCTGTTGCCAAATTGACATCCGTACATGTTTTAATTGCATTGGTAGCTACCTATGACTGGCCTCTTCATCAACTCGATGTGAAAAATGCCTTTCTTCAGAAGACTATTTTTATGGAGCAACCACCAGGGTTTGTTGCTCAGGGGGAGACTAATCTAGTGTGTCGTCTTAACAAATCTTTGTATGGTCTAAAACAGTCACCGAGAGCTTGGTTTGGGCACTTTAGTATAGTGGTTATGTAGTTTGCTCTACATCGATGTGGTGTGTTCTATCATCACTCTGAGGCTGGTAAAATTCTTTTGATTGTGTATGTTGATGATATTATTATTACTGGAGATGATAAAGCAGGGATTCAACTTTTGAAGTCATTCCTACACACTAAATTTCAAAAAAAGGATCTTGGTTTACTAAAATATTTTCTAGGTATCGAGGTAGCAAGGTCGAAAATGGGGACTTAGTCAAAGGAAGCACATTCTTGATCTTCTAGAGGAAACAAGTATGTTGGGAACAAAGCCAGTTGATAGCCCCACGGAACCAAATGTAAAACTTGATGCTAATAAAGGAGAGCAGTTGGAAGATCCAGGAAAGTATTGAAGACTTGTTGGTAAACTAAATTATTTGACTATTACTCGTCCAGAAATTTTGTTTGCTACAAGTGTAGTGAGTCATTTTATGGGATCTCTGCGGACTAGTCATTGGGATGCAGTTATTAGAATTTTGAGATATTTGAAAGGTTCTCCAGGGCAAGGTCGTCTTTACTAGAATCATGGACATATTCAGATTCAAGGGTATACAGATGCAGACTGGGCAGGCTCTTTATGACCGACAGTCTACTTCAGGCTACTGTGTATTTTTGGGTGGAAACTCGGTGTAATGAAAAAGTAAAAAACAGTCAGTTGTTGCACGTTCTAGTGTTGAATCTGAGTACAGGGCTATGGCATATACTACATGTAATTTGATTTGGTTGAAGCATCTTCTCGGAGAACTTGGTTTTGAGCACTCCACTCTAATGAAACTGATGTGTGATAATCAAGCAGCCATTCATATTGCCTCGAATCCAGTCTTTCATGAGAGAACCAAACATATTGAAGTGGATTGTCACTTTGTTCGTGAAAAGCTTCAAGAAGGATTGATTGAGACACCATGTGTCAAGTTAGAAGATCAACTTTTTCTGACTTACTAAAGCACTGGGGGGGTCTCAGTTGAAACCTATATGTAACAAGCTCGGAGCTTATGATATGTATGCTCCAGCTTGAGGGGGAGTGTTAGGAAATATCTATATTAGGAAGAGTAGTATCTATATTACGGAGAGTATGATCTCCCTCTTTTGCGTATGATTTCCTATTTATTACTAAGGTTTTCTTTCCCTATGTAACGACTTCTATATAAATGATACAAGGGTCTTGAATATTCATCAACCCCTCTATTTTCCCACTGTTCTTCACAGTAGTGTTAGCTTCTGTTCATCTAAGGCCTATAGAAATGTATAGGGCAACTAAACAGAAAGCTATGTTGTTTTAGGTCCAGAATAAACAAAAAGTTGATTTTCTTGAGCAAAATGATATCAGTACCTACTTCTGTCGATTTGGAATATCAACTGGCTAATTTCTCGACAAAATCAAAATTTCTCAAAAGATAAATTGGTAA
This sequence comes from Erythroxylum cataractarum, assembly GCA_024703695.1. Taxonomy (NCBI): domain Eukaryota; kingdom Viridiplantae; phylum Streptophyta; class Magnoliopsida; order Malpighiales; family Erythroxylaceae; genus Erythroxylum; species Erythroxylum cataractarum. The sequence continues at coordinate 12,431,629 of JANJEY010000234.1, read as the reverse complement.
AGAGAAAGGAACACATGATATACATGATCCAGCTTAATAGGAAGTAGAACATTAGTTAGGCCACTTTGTACTTTTACCTAAAGTATAAGTAAAGTGACAGACAACATGTGGATATATTTTTGAACTCTTCTAACACTTTCACCTAACAAAATAAAAGCAATGATTCAGCTACAGTAACTCGTGCCAAGTCAAAGATATGTGTGTGATAAGTTGGTGCCATCTAGTATAGAAGAAATATAAGAAGCATCAGACTAGAATTCGATGAGATGACACATTTGAAGAAGCTAACCAAGAATAAAGAAAATATCACATATGAAATACATTTTGAAAAAGAAAACAAGGATAGAGCATACCGAGTCCCAGCAAAATGCCGTGAACGCCTCGAAATCAAAGCAACACTAAAATCCCTCCCAAAGATCGATAACCTAACCTGTTACCACAATGTCACGAGGCCTCACATGTTAGATAAACATTAAGAGAGCATCAGGAATAATGATTGGAAAGACTTCATCCACCGATCATGCATGATCAGTTAGTTTCTTTAGATTAGGGGTGATTGCAAGTGTTGGGAAATATAGTCTCTATTACAAGAAATCATAATCCAAAACATGTATAATGTCGCATTTTAGTGTTAAGTAAGGTGACAAATTTAAAGTTTCTTTAAACATGTATCCTCTTTCAATTAAAATTGCAATAATCTCGAAAAGCTTTCTCCATTTCAAGTCTAACCATTAATGTAGCCAAAAGTTCAAGCTCAAGTTCAAGTAGAAATATTGCAGCTATTGTTAAATAATTAATCATTGTCATTTAAAGTTTTATCTCGAAGAAGAATGGACTCAATTAACGGAAAGTATAAGAAGAAACAATTACTTGAAAAATATTACGATATAGCAACAAGGAGATTAATTGGATATCTAAAGATTAAAAGCACAGTATGGGTGGAAACAATTCAATATCAGACGATGATGACCAAAACTATTAACAAAAAGAGATGCATACCTGCTTAAAATGCCCATGGACAAGTGCTATTGTCCAAATAGGATTGCCACATCTTGACCGAATGGCTTGTGTTAGATACTTATTCCACACAAATATGCTTTCATATGGCATATTCTCGTCTCCCATTGTTAACATGTTCTTTTGCAGGCTTTGCATAATGGGATATGTATAACTAAAGAAAAAATCTTTTGTCAAATCCACACTAGATAATAACTTCTTGTACCTGCATTTTAAAGAAAAACGAAACTATTCTGAGGCCAATATCTTATTGATGTAAATTAGTAAATTCAGAAACATGCACCTCCATTCACAGGTAGCACACCAACTATAACACTGGCAACAGAATTGCAGCAAGTATATCTAAAAACGATATTACTTTAGCTCCACACATTCCTAGAAATCAATAACTTTGAAGTGTAAGCTGCAACACGTAAATAAAAACAACGTATGTTTGTGCATACACATGCAGGTATTTGATAATTTTATCAGATTATGCTAATCCCATGTTGTCCAGCATTTGCTGCAATAATTGGATACACTAGCACTGGATAATTATATTGTCAAATCCCATCATTTCTATCCCCGGCTGTCTCATCAGACAAACTTCAATATCAGTTACCAAGTCAACAAATTTTATTTTTTTCAGTACTCATTTTTGTTGTTGTAAATGGGATACATAAAGGTGCAGGACCATAAAACAAGCATAAGTAAGTAACAGTTTGTCTCATCCTGTGTCGTGACAAAGCTAAAATGCACTAGATATGTAAATCATGCAACCATTATGCCAATGAGATCTAACTTCAAGTATGAAATGCCAAAATAATACATAGACAAAAAAACCATGTAGAGAATAAAATGTAACAAACAAACATGAGACACAAAAAAAAGTAAGCCAAGCAAACAAGAAACAACTATATGCAAGCAAAAGGAAAGTCAAGTACCTCAGCTCGGTTTTTGAATGAGCCAAATCAGTTTGAATAGTTACATGTGGAATTGTAATCAACTGAGTCTCATCTATACCATATATTGCATGACCACAAATACATCCTATTTGGCGGCGCTTCGTTACTAAAATCAAATAATATGATTCAAGAAAATTCATGCAACCTGAAATTCCAAAAGCACATATATTGTTATCACAAAGAAAACCATCTATCATCAAAATGCGCAAAAATGAAACATTGCATTAATACTAGCCCGCAATTCCATAAAACTTCGCCACAAAGTTCAGGCCCCCGGTAGCACGATTTCCTTCTGCAATCCGCTGAAGCAAGTTTTTGATTTCTTGTGGTGAGTAAACCACTGGGTCTTCACTAATATTGAGATCAGATGGCTCTGACCGGTCAATCTTCAACACCCGAAAGAATTTCTTATTCCGATCACTCCCAACTAGATAAAACCTCTGCTCAGGTAAGAAAACAAAGTATATGGATTCAAGAAACATAAAATATAACCAACACAGCAAAGACTTAAAATTTCATAGATTGCACCCCATTCACATGCCTGTCTGGTCTCGTAAAGCCGAAACTTCTCGACAGAGTAGGAATTGGGATCGGCCTCAGGATCGTTGGCAGGGTGGACTTTGGCGTAAGGCAGGAGATTGGACTTTGAAGTACCGGTTTTTGACATTATCGGAGGATTATTTACTTCCAAATACCGGTTTCCCCAATTCTCCGCGAAGGATAGTTCACTGAAATCGGAATTGAGGATTGGAAATTGGGAGGTTTTATGAATTTCGGGGACTTAGCACTGGCTTCTTCTTTAGTGTCAAAGAGAGTCATTCGTCTCTCTTGTTAACGTAAGGTCTAAAACTTAATAGTTAATACATTGGTCTTTCTTTTGCTTTTTCAACGGGCCCCATTTTTACCCCAAACGACGTCGTTCGTTTTAAATATATTTTCAGAGACGGTCAGGGTCATTTCGATGGATAAGGAGCTACAAGTTGATGAGAAATTGTACTACAATACGAAGTTTGCTTTAAAGTCATACCTTAAAACAAGATTAAAATCATCATCATCATCCTTGTTACTTACTACCTCAAAATTAAGTTTTTATGATCTAATATTATGAAAGTTAATATCTTAATCATATACATGTGAAATATGGATCATTTATAGGATAGACATTATATTACAAATCTTGGATTCATTCATCATTCTTGTCCAACTCATCTATTAGGTTTATGGCCTATTATAAAATGTCTCTTAAACTAATTGATGTATTCTTACTGATGATAATCAATAAGGTATGATAGTGGTATGTTATGGAGCTTGGGTAATTGGATTCAAAGAACCCTAGACTTTTTTGTTATAGTTTATTCTTGCCTTGTAATCAACCTATTAAGTAAGGATAACTTCCAATTAATTTCCATCCTCTTTTAGAGGTAAGTCTCTAATCTTATTATATATACATACTTCAAAGGTATATAACTTTGTTTAGGTCAATTGAAGCATATTGATGATGATCAATTTAATGTTACTTTTTGTTGCTTGAATTCTAATAATTGGTATTAGAGTCAAATCCATAATTTTTGAAGTTATTTTTTCTCTTCTTTTTTGAAGTTTTGTGTTCTTTTACACCCATTATTGAAAATCTTTGTTAACAATGGTTATATTATTTTTGGGACCTAAATACTTGATGTATTATTCATACATGAATTCACATGTGTTTTGGGCAAGTTTATCAAACCCAAAAGGCTAATAATGTAGATTTTTTTAAGGCTTCATCTATGGTCAAAATCTCTTATTTTTTGATCTCTCTTTTGGGTTTTTTTTTGGTCCAAATTAATCCTATTGATCACTTAATTTTAAAAGGGGAGAAAAATCCTTCTAAGACTCATGTCAAATCATAAGCAACTTATGGGTATACCACCAATATAGAGGTGGAAGATGAAGTGTTTACAATTCTAGCCATCTCTTGTTATTTATAATTATGTCATATCCAATTATTTACAATTATGCATCGCCAGTTATTTGTAATTATATCATCTATACTTATTTACAATTTTGTAATTTCAGTTTATTTACTATTATATCATGTTGGCTTATTTACCATTCTACCATTTCAACATATTTGTGGTTTTTGCTAATAATTCAAAATGATGATAATAATAATATGTTATTGTGATTATTTTGAGGGGGTTGTCTTGACTTGTTTTATTTTTACAATTGTGGTTCGAAATGAATATTTTATCCATTCATGTGATAATTTTACTATATTTAGGATAACTTTGCATGTCTTTTTTTACTAATTGTATTTTATTTCATATAAGATTTTGTTATGCTAATTTTTATTATCATGTTTTAGATATACTTGAATATTGTATTCTTATGAATGTACTTTTCACAAGTACAGAAATTTCAATGTCTTTTTATTCATATTATTTTCCAATATGATTCTTTTTTCTATTAAAATCCATACACATAATTAAGTTATCATATCGATGAGTTCATCCTTTGGTAAAATGTTTAGATTGGTAAAGAGAATCCATTATATATCATGAACTAACATAATTTTACTATCATATTGACATTTGATTGATGCTTTCAATTATGATGTTTAATGTATTGCTCTTACCTATGAATGTGTACTATTTACCTTTACTATTCACTATTACTATTTACTATTTACTATTTACTATTTACTGTGTACTATGCACTATGCACTATGCACTATTCATCACTGTGCACTGTTCATCATCTTCTCCCCGACTTTTGAAACTTTCCTCTTCTGTTTTTTTTCTTTTTCCTTTATTTCTCAATTCTTCTCAATTCTTTCAGCATCATTACTTAAAAACTAACCTCTTAAGCCAATCTAACCTATCAGAATCATCAAAAACTTCAAACATGATAGATCTAAAAATT
>JANJEY010000234.1:12391098-12401543 GCA_024703695.1 Erythroxylum cataractarum | reverse complement strand
ATTATTATCACGACTTCAGTAATATGCTGTTATATTAATGTTCAATCGTCTTATGGTTGTTTGGTGTTGGTTTTGGAGAATGTTGGTTTTGGATACTCAGTACCGAGATTTGATGTTTTTTTTTCCCTAGCAGATGCAGATTTTCGTCAAAACCCTCACTGGCAAGACAATAACCCTAGAGGTTGAAAGCTCGGACAGCATCGACAATGTTAAGGCCAAGATTCATGATAAGGAAGGCATCCCTCCTGATCAGCAAAGGTTGATTTTTGCTGGAAAACAACTTGAGGATGGCCGAACCCTGACAGATTACAATATTCAAAAGGAGTCCACCCTTCACTTGGTCCTCCGTCTACGTGGTGGGAATCATGGCTTTGGGATGCAAATGGGCCGTCTACGTGGTGAGAGGCAAATCTTTGGGATGCAAATCTTTGTTAAGTTTCTCACTGGCAAGACAATCACCTTGGAATTAAAAAGCTCTGACACAATTGACAATGTCAAGGCCAAAATCCATGATAAGGAGGGCATTCCACCTGCCCAACAGAGGCTTATTTTTGCGGGGAGGAAGATAGAGCGTGGCCGAACTCTTGCAGATTATAATATCCAGGAGGAGTCCACTATTTATTTGGTGCTTTGCCTTCGATGTTGTAACATTTCACTGAGATAGGGTACGTACCGGAATATCTGTTATTCCACTTACCCAATTTCATTCAATTATGTGTAATTCAATCAGTCAATAACTCAAATCACAATAAGTGTATACGTAATGCATGTGTGATCAACTTTCGATTATTTCGTTAGTGTGATAGTGCTTAAATTGTCTCATATTTATTGTAGATATCGGACTCATTATTACTATCATTTACCTGTTACAAATATAGGGCTCATTGTATATATCGAGCCTTTGGCTATATACCACATTTCGGAGCTTTAAGTTTATTTTCGGTGGCTACTTGTGTCATAACTATCTTTAACTAATCATGCATTCAAGTATGAAATATATATAAAATACATCATATTTATATTCAATCAATTATAATTTCAATCCTTCCCTTTCTCAATCTCAATCTCATTCCCATTCAATCACATTTTTAGTCCCATAAACATATATCATCGAATCTTAGTCCGACATTCAACAAATATGTTGAATAACACATATTTTACCACATTCACATTCAAGGAATACTTTAATATTACATTCATCAATCAGAATCTTCGGACCTTCATGTCCGGAATCAGTGCAAATAATTCGTTTCACATTTATTGTAGAATTTATAGCAATCAAATATTACATGAGATCATTTAGGTTACTCACGGTACGCTCCAGAAAGTTATTGCCTTGAAATTTCGGCAATGTTCGGATATTGTCGCTCAATGTGCTCTTCTATAACATATAATACATACAAATATCACAATTTTGCACAATTATGAATTTATTTATGTACATTCATGTATATTGAATATGTGCAATTTATGTTCATGATAATTCTGGGTTCCTTATCATTATTCTTGTCACAATACTCATTCGTATATCAATACTCAATTGATTAATCTAGATTTGTTTAAAAACATACTTTTGGGTCTACCTTGCATCATTATTTTCATTAGGAAAGTGAAGTAACTTGGTAGCACTTCCTTCTAAAAAATTGTTCTCCTATGTCTTTAAGTTTTTAAGGATATCAAGACCATACAATTTGATTCAATATTCTGAAAGTTATACTCAAAATATTTCGAAATGTTCTTAATTATAACAGTATTCTGTACTCAACTTCAAACCAAAATTTGAAATTCTTAGTGACAAAAATGAAATTCGATTTCTTCAGAAAATTTATAACCATTATCTCTAATTTAATCTAAATCAAAAATAATTCCATTTGGAAATTTATATATCAACATATGACTAAAATACCTAAGCATGTTTAGTGAAAATACTCCATTTATCATATTCCAGCACATTTTATCATTTTCATTATAAATTAATCAATCAATATTTTTCAAACGAATTCAGATGGTCATAAATTTTGGTGGAGAGAAATAACAATGTGTTATGAGTTTGTTGGTTCAAAAATCAAGTCATTTGGAGGTCGAAAGAAGAAATTATGGCCAAAAGAGTGAAGGATGTTGAAAACTGTCAAAAATCAATGCACCTTTACTATGCACGATCATGCAATTCTAATTGATTAAAGGTGCATTGATTTGATATGCACGATTGTGCAATCCCTGAATGACCCCATTTGTCACGATCGTGCTTGTGCATTATCGTGTACCCTTTTATTCAAACTTCATTCCGGCTCTTCTCAAAACAAACCTTCAAGTCAATTTTTCATGGTCATTTTGATAAGGATTATGAAGGATTTAGGCAAAATATTCTTTGAACAATTGTTCATTTATGTCTGACGTTTCTAATGACACTAATTTCTTGAAATTTGGTTCAATATTCTGCAAGTTATACTAAAAACACTACAGACTATTCTCAAACCATGATAAAATCCAAAAGGTCAATTTCAAGCTAAAATTTGAAATTCTTAAAGGCAGAATTCAAATTCAATTTTTTTCATGAAAAATATAGCTATATGTCTCTCGTTTAATTTAAAATTAAAACCATCTCATTTGGATGTCTACAGATCAAGATATAGCTAAAATACAGATGCATGTTCAGTGGAAACATTACAACTATCATACTCCAAAAAGTCTTCTTTTTTTTTTCTAGATTTTTAACTCCTACCTTTTACAACTAACACATCTTATGCATAAATTATCTTTTCTACTTCCGTATCAGCTCCAATCATTCACAAACATATCCAAAATCTCATATTAAAACTCAAACATCAAAATAGATCACCATTCACGCATTTCATCATTTTTTTGCATTTTTATTTTCTTTACATTCTTCATTTTTTGCATCTTTATCACACTTTCCAAAAAATTTCTAACCCACTAATTATCACTGAAATTGCTTTTTCCTACCCCACTCATACCTGAATTCATTCACAAATTCTCAAACATCATCAAAACCTATTTATGGTATCATAAACTCAAAACTTAACTTACTTGATTTAACTAAACTTCTAGCAGTTGATATGGACTGAAATTCTTACTTTGATGTAAGAATCATTAGCCAATTACTCAAGCATAATCAACAAGCTATTTCGGTGATGATGAACAATTAAAATAGTTTGGTGTTTTTCGATGATTCCAATGAGAACAACAACTATAGTAAGTTTCTTCCTTACTAAAACATGAATTACGTGTATTAACAATACACATCCACACATCACCAACGCATGTAGGCCATTTGTAACTAATTCATCAGTCCATGTGTCACACGATCATTGGTCCATATTTTAACATTTTTTTCTAGTCCAAAAAATACTCCAAATTTCTAAAATACCTGAAATAGTACCAAAATTGCCAAATCACATTAAATACACTCCAATTTAATTTTAAGACAATAAAATCCACAATTCTCATTAAAAATCAATTTTACCTTGAAATATCAATGAATGCATGTATAACCATATTAATGCGCAAAAATCAATATTCTCGTGTATATGTATGTCACATTATGCATAAGCATGAATTATGCTTCCCAATTTCTCATTAACCTCTTGTAAACACTATTTTAACCTTGTCATAAGTAACAGGATGTTACAACTCTCCTATCCTAAAAGAAATTTCATTCTCAAAATTCTTACCTGATGGTTCAAATAGGTGGGGATATTGTTTGTAACATCCCGTCACCGATGGGAAGGTCATATTGGTAAATTGAGGCGGGATAGGATATTACCGCATATATTGAATGAGCATCTTGTTGACCTCTAATTTTGGAGGCCATGAGTCTTTTGCACATGCACATATAGGTACATGCATTCATGACTTTTCCCAGCATTTGATTTTGAATATGATATGAATTGTGATTTGAGAGATAATTAGATTTGATTGTGATTTATTGGAAATTTTGGAATAATTGGGTCTGAATAGTTGATTTGGAAATATTTTAGAGTGACTGTTAATTGATTGTGAACCTTAGAAATTTTTCTGGAAATTGGGGAGAAAATGTTTGGACCGAAAATTTTCCGAGTGGCGGACTGATTGAATGAATTGGAGCGAAATAATGGTCCATTGGCAATGGAAATTTAGAATTATGATTTTAGAAATTAATATGTCGAGCCATTGAGATTTGGAAATGAATTGGACTGGAAATAAAACTGATTAGAGAAAGAGATTTAAATGTGTTAGGAGGAAAATGACAAGAGGCTTATTTGTTCTGTATATATATGTTTCACGTTTTGAAAATTGTTTTCTCCCCTAGGGCGCGATCGTTCTTCTTCCTCGGAGACTTTCGATTTGTCCTCCTTCCTCCAACGAATGATTTTCGTTCCTCCCTCCTTGTGTAAAGCTTTGCTTGATGCTTAAGGGAGCTGATATTTTGTGTGGATTTAAGAGTTAAACGTGGAAGATGGAGGAAGTGAAAAGAGTTAGAGGATTTGAGCTCGAATTGGTAAGTAATTGATTGTTTGTTGTTGATTTATTGTGTTTAAAGCATGCACGGGGTTAATTGTTAAAGATTAAAGTGTTTGAGTTAAGTTAGGACTGGTTTTAGAAAGAGATTGGGCGAAAAACTGATCGGAGAAGAAGACCTGCGACTCGCACATCATGGCGTGCGTGAAGTCTCGCCGCGGCAAATTAACATTTAATTCGTCACGGCGAGCAGGAAGGAAGACGTCGCGGCGAGCTCAAAAAGGTTGGATGTCGCAGCGAGCGCAAGTCTTCCACGCTGCGACGAGTTTCCTTTCATGAGTCGCGGCGAGCCCCAATAAAAGAAATGTTCGCCGCGAAGAGCGGTTTGAAGTCGCGGCGAGGGGAAAATTTCTGAAGTGATTCAATTTGGTTTTTGGGGCATAATTCTTGGTGTAGACCTCCAATTGGGATGATTCTTGATTCGTTATGATCTAGAGAAAGAGGTCTATAATTGAGGTTAATAAAGAAATTTTGAATCAGGTTTTAAGATTTTGATTGGTGAATGAGAATTGAGTTTAAATTGCTATTTGCAACCTAAGAATTGTTTCTGGATCATTGGATTTTAATTGTGAGGTTTCTGAACTTAAGGAAAAGCCATTGAGAGTTTTAGAAACTGAGTTATAGGGGTGAATTTTGATCTAGAGAATAGCGGCATTGATTTCTAGTTCTTTCTTGAGAACATCCGAGTGGGCAAGATATAGTAAATTGTCTGAGTGATAGAAATGGAATTTGGTGAGTTCCATGACATGTTATTGAATTGGAATAGAGTCATTGTTGATCAATTGAGTGAAAAGTCAGAATTGGACTAAAGAAAGTGGAAATTGGGAATTAGCGCTGGGAAGGTCATGAATAGGCATAGTACATCTTTTACTTAAGACTTGTGCATTATTGAATCTTTTTGCTTGTGCATTTGGTAATGAAAATTATTTGACTGTTATAGAGGCACCGTTAGATCGGAATTCCACGGATGTTGCTAGAACTTCTAGGCTGTTGCTCGGAAGTGCAGGTGAGTAACCTAGTTGGTTCCTCAATCTTTGATTGATAATTGTTCTGTGTTTTGAATGTTGTGGAATATGACTGTTTTGATAAAATGGGATCTGATTGCATATAATTGTTTGTGAATGCTTCCATGAGATAAATTGTGAATGTATGGTAGTGCACAATTGTAAATGAAATGACTGTTTCTAATAAATTGATTCTGAGTGCATGTGATAAATGAAATTCCATAACTGATTGATTAATAAATAATTGTGACTGAAGCAATTAGTGATCAGAGCTTTAAACTCTATTATTAGTGAAAGGGGCCTAAGGCTGAGAGGGATTAGTGCATAACCAGAGGGCTCTCCTATCCCTAATGTGAGCGGCAGTAGTGCATACCCTGAGGGCTCTCCTACTTGCCTAAAACGCGATTACTGTTCACTGTGCCCGAAAAGGGGGCAGACGCGTTTGCATCCCTTGAGTAGGGGCGAAGCAAAACCGTGAGGGTGGCCCACCACACCGAAGCGGACAATATCTAAGGGTGGAAGTGCATACCCAGAGGGCTCTCCTCCCCCTAAGTCGCATCTTCTGGATACTGTTTACTGTAAAGCGCTCAGTCACAACTCAGTGATAAAATGAAAAACAATGGGAAAAGGTTATGAGTGCAACTTTTATGTGTATGGGATTGAATATGATTTGTGTTAAAGGCAAAATGCCTTATAATTGTGTACTGACAATTTATGTGATAATTGATAATTGATTGTATATGCATGAGTTGAGTGAACCATCGATAATGGTTTCTCATTGAGTTCGCAAACTCACCCAACATTGCAATTATTTTCAGGAATTGACGATTACCCCGTTAGTGAAACGGGAGTATGATTACGGCAAGAGAGTCAGAATTTGAAGTCGGGATCAATTCGCGTCTGCATTTGTGTTATTCTAATTTATGTGTAAAGTTGTATTTCCGCATATTTGTACTGTTATGGAAAAGGGCCCAATTGAATAATTATGTATTGCTATTTGTTTACTGAAATAGTATTTTGATGGAAAAATGTTTTTGTATCGCGGGCCCAAATTTTTTAATGATTTCTGCGCACTCATTTGTTTTCAAAAAGCACAAAATTGTTTTACGGAATTTTCGGACGGATTTGAGTGCTCTAGTACGCCACCCTCGCGGGGCGCAGGCTCGGATATCACCATCGATATTGGGTTCGGGTCTGGCGGGAGTGGGGTGCTACAATCTTGCTTATTGAATCTTGTTTCTTGAATCTTGTTTCATGAATCTTGAAAGAAGCGGTTAATCAGTTGAGTTCTGTAACTAACTCGAACTGACTCTTGCGTCTGCTTTTGAATTCTGCATCTGCTTTTGAATTCTGCGTCTGCTTTTCTTTCTGCTTCTGCTTTTCTTTATGTGTCTGCTTTTCAACTTCTACGTTTGTTTTTCAATTCTGCGTATGCTTTTCTTTCTGCGTCTGTTTTTCAACTTCTACGTCTGCTTTTTAACTTTTGTGTCTGCTTTTCAACTTCTGTGTCTGCTTTTCTTTCTGCGTCTATTTTTCTTTCTGCGTCTGCTTTTCAACTTCTGCGTCTGCTTTTCAACTTCTACGTCTGTTATTCATCAAAATCATATATATGTAAAGTCATTTTGACTCAACAATCTCCCTCTTTTTGATGATAACAAATCATATACATAAAAAGATGAAAAACATCTTCAAAACATATCTTCATGTGTGTTCTTCTGACGTCTTTATTAGTTTTCCTCTTCCTCCCCCTATCTTTAACATCGACTCCTTTAATCACACCCTTTAAGACTCTTTGATTGCTGCCTTCCATTCTCTTCTCCCCCTATTTTTTATAATAAAAAATGATCAATGAAGATGATTCTTCATCAGTTCTGTCATCAACTCCTTCATTTCATTCATCATCTCCTTTAGCTCCTTGACTTCCCTGCGTAAGTGCCTGATTTCAGCTTGCGAGTCAAACTGTGAGGAGAGTTGATCATCATTCGCTGAGGGTTCTGTGAGCGCAATTGTGGTAGCATATGCGTCTGAGGATGGAATGTAATCGTCAACAATCTCAAAAGTTGGTGGATGAACGAATAGATTAGGCTCTGGAAGATCTAAATCATAAGGAGCAGGTAGCATGAGCACTTGTCTTCCTTGCAGGGGTATGGCTTCAGCTTGTAAAGATAGTGTATCAGATAGTGGCCTAATACGCAATACTGTCTGCATAAGAGATTCAATAAAAGTCCCTGTAAACAGTCTTCCCCCTACTGGACAGTATTCATTTTTATCCTTAAAACTGCAACCAGCTCCGTCAGTATTCTCTTTAGAAGCTTATGCTGCATCAATTCGACACACTTTTTCTTCAATTTGATCTGCGGACAAATCATCACTTATTCCTTCAGGATATAGCTTCATCTTTCCCTTATTTATATCCAAAGGATATCAAGGCTGAATATCCGGTACAACTTTTATCACTGTCTTCTTTGTGATTGGATAAATAGTACATGGTTGTCTTGTCATTTTTGTAGGGTATGGCTTTGTAGCAGCATCCCTCAAGACATCATAAAAATTCTTTTCATCTTCATTCAGTAAATGTCATGTCTCACTATTTATCAAAATAGGTTGTAGGACAGCCTGTACCTTCCTCCTTGGTTGGTCACAGATGGCAATTGCAGTCCTCCTCTTGGTCACAAGTTCAACCAGTCTGATTTCCAACTTGTCTTTCTCAAGAATTTAGAGTAGTTGTATATAACCAGACTAGGTTCATCAAATGTTTCCTGTGGTACCTATACCAAGCTTAAATATGTTGTTGCCTCTTGTTGATCAGTGAAGGGAATAGATTGAACCAAGCTAAGTTCCACTGGTTCCTCCTATTGGATAACAATGGGAGTTTCTTGAACTCTACTATGCTTCTTTTGACTAACTTCCTCAGCAATAGTCACACTCTTCTTTCGACTAATTACTTTAGTCTTTTCCTCTGCCTCAGTCAGTCTCGGAGTTTTCTGAACTTGAGATTTCTACTTCTCAGTCTCCGACTTCCTCTTCTTCTCAGTCTCCTTAGCCTGTTTGGTTGAGTCTTCTTGTAAGATTGAGACTAGGGATCTTGTTGCCTTTGGTGCGCGAAATCCAGAAACTTCTTCCTGATTCTACTGTCTGGCTCTCTTCTCTTCCTGTTGTCTCAGAGTACGAATCCTAGGTGATCTCCCGCCTTCTTAGAAATTTCACCCAAAAGATTCTCCCCTGTTTTTTTCAGCGCACCTTCGTCTATCCTTCGAACTAGGCTAACTTCTTTTTGAGAACTTGCCTGTTTTATCAAAGGTCTTCCAGATAATTTTCTTTTTTCATCTATGGGCAATCTCATGCTTTCTTGAGATTTAGAACTTGTAGCGAGAGACTTCTTCAATAACCGCTCCCCCTCAGTTCTAACTTTCTTCGTAGAATCAGCTTCTTCTTTTACCACCACCTTCAAGCCCATTCTTTTTATTGTATATGAGTTGATAGAACTCTTGATAGATATCATCCTTCTGATTTCTCTGTGAAGAAGGACTCCAGATTCTCTAAAAATCCTCGTGAGTAGCATGTCGTAAGGATAACTATTGGTATCCTTCATCTCTTTAACCATATAATGAAAAATTAGAAATGGTAGGTCTATTGGACGACTATTTAGCAAGTAGAACAGACATTGCTCATCTAAGGTAGTCACTAAGTGCCTTGACCCTGTTCTCGGTAAGATGCAGTTGAACAGAATCGCATGAAGAACCCTGGCTTTTGGGACTAGACTCGAGGTCTTCCTCTTCGAGGGGTCATTAACTCCATATAGCTGTTTACTAACATCTTCTTCCTTCAAACTAACCTTTTTCATCCATCTGGCTTTGCTTGACAAGGTTTCTCCAACCGATGAGCATTCAGTCACCTTCTCTACTATCTCCTTTGTCACAATAATAGATATTACATATACTGTGGAGACAATAGTGTCATCTACCAGTTGCGCATTCTTCTAAAAGTCATATACCTAATCAATATACACCGGTTCTCGCATCTAAAAAAAATTTCTCCATCCAGCTTCTACAATCTCTAGTTCAACATCCATAGCATCTTTCCTCAGAGATTTGAAGTCCACATATCTTCCATAAATCATAGCTGGCTCCATTGATACTGAATAGAAACTGGTTCTGGTAAGGTGTTCTTCAAAGGTAAAGTTGATTGCAAGAGTTTTTAGAGAGAGATGAAACGTCTGTGTTTGAGAGTACTTTTAATGATTTTAATTTTAGACTACCCGTAGGGGTCTTATCTGGTGTGTTCTAGAATCACTGGGATCCTCAAGACTATGAAACTTTCCCTCCACAACTTCCTTGTAAGAGAAGTTACCAACTGTAAACCACTGTTTCTGACGCCGTTAACTTTGACAATCTCTTAGCCTGACTGGTCATTTAATATAACCATGTTAAGGTTCCGTCTGATTTCCTTGAATCGTTCTTCACTCAATGGTTTAATGAAGATGTCTTCCCGTTGATACTCTGTTTCAATGAACTGTAGTCGCACCACCTTTCTCTGAAAGTAGTCTCTCAAGAAATGATGTCTAACTTCGATATGCTTTACTCTCGAATGTTGTATTGGGTTCTTTGATACATTGATGGAACTGGTGTTGTCACAATAGATTGAGATCTCCTCAAATAATCTTCCAGTTGATATTTAATCCACAATGTTTGTGAACAACAGCTTGCGACAGACATGTACTCAGCTTCGGCAGTTGATAAAGCGATTGAGCTTTGTCTCTTGCTTGACCAAGAAACTAGGTTTGAGCCAAGAAAGTGACATCCTCCACTAGTGCTCTTCCTTTCAATTCTATCTCCGGCATAGTCCACATCGCAATATCCGATTAACCTGAAATCTTTACCTTTCTCAAACATTAAGCAAAGATCAGTAGTACCTGCGAGATAT
>JANJEY010000234.1:12348911-12360435 GCA_024703695.1 Erythroxylum cataractarum | reverse complement strand
ATTATTATCACGACTTCAGTAATATGCTGTTATATTAATGTTCAATCGTCTTATGGTTGTTTGGTGTTGGTTTTGGATTGTCAGTACCAAGATTTGATGTTTTTTTTTCCCTAGCAGATGCAGATTTTCGTGAAAACCCTCACTGGCAAGACAATAACCCTAGAGGTTGAAAGCTCGGACACCATCGACAATGTTAAGGCCAAGATTCAGGATAAGGAAGGCATCCCACCTGATCAGCAAAGGTTGATTTTTGCTGGAAAACAGCTTGAGGATGGCCGAACCCTGGCAGATTACAATATTCAAAAGGAGTCCACCCTTCACTTGGTCCTCCGTCTACGTGGTGGGATGCAAATCTTTGTTAAGACACTCACTGGCAAGACAATCACCTTGGAAGTCGAAAGCTCTGACACAATTGACAATGTCAAGGCCAAAATCCAGGATAAGGAGGGCATTCCACCTGACCAACAGAGGCTTATCTTTGCAGGGAAGCAGCTAGAGGATGGCCGAACTCTTGCAGATTATAATATCCAGAAGGAGTCCACTCTTCATTTGGTGCTACGCCTTCGAGGAGGCATGCAGATATTTGTTAAGACCCTCACTGGCAAGACGATTACTTTGGAAGTAGAAAGCTCTGACACAATAGACAATGTTAAGGCCAAGATCCAGGATAAAGAGGGTATCCCACCTGATCAGCAGAGGCTCATCTTTGCTGGGAAGCAACTTGAGGATGGTCGCACCCTTGCAGATTATAACATTCAGAAAGAATCCACCCTTCATTTAGTCCTCCGGCTGAGAGGGGGTATGCAGATTTTTGTGAAAACGCCAACTGGAAAGACCATAACTCTTGAAGTTGAGAGCTCTGACACAATTGACAATGTCAAGGCCAAGATACAAGATAAGGAGGGCATTCCCCCTGATCAGCAAAGACTGATCTTTGCTGGAAAGCAGCTGGAGGATGGCCGAACACTTGCAGACTACAATATCCAAAAGGAATCGACTCTTCACTTGGTGCTTCGTCTTCGTGGTGGGATGCAGATCTTCGTTAAGACCCTTACTGGGAAGACTATTACCTTGGAGGTGGAAAGTTCGGATACTATTGACAACGTGAAGGCAAAAATCCAGGACAGGAGGGTATTCCACCAGATCAGCAGAGGCTGATTTTTGCTGGGAAGCAGCTCGAGGATGGGAGGACCCTAGCTGATTATAACATCCAAAAGGAGTCCACCCTGCACCTTGTACTTCGCCTTCGTGGTGGTTACTGAGTTGTGTGACCATGCAATTTATAGTCCTTTTATGTCATGGATGGTGGTGTTGGAGCTTTGAATAAGTGTTTACAGCATAATTGTAATCCCTCTGATTCCTGTTACGATTATTCAAACTGTGTTGTTATCATGTCTAGTGGCCTGATTAAGGTTGCAGTAATGTGCGTTAGTAATGAAAATCATTCTATTAGACCCTGAGCAGAGCTATAATGTTCTCCTTTCCCTTTTGAGATACTCTTTCGGCCCTTGATCTAGTTTTCGGTCATCAACATTGACAATCACGTGACTTCCTCAGTTTTGCATTTAGGTAACATCGTTTGATTGATTTGCAGTGAGCAGCTATACCAGTATGTGCTATTAAATAAGCTGTAGGATGGTTTTGTTTCAACTCCTGTAAATCCTTGCGTTTTTGTAAGGCCATGGACAAATTATGTTGTTCTCATCGAAGCAACCATGCTGAAATTGTCACCATAATTATTTAACAATATGATAATTAGTTATCAATATTTTAGCAATTGTTCATATTAAATTAAAAAAAACTGTTTATTCTTAACTATTTATGTTATATATGACAATTATAATTCTTTTCTATTAATGTTTTATTACTACTTATCTAATTGACAAAATTAATTTATCTTATTTAGTGTTGTAATTATATAGTAATAAAGCTACATTCATATTGATAATTAAATTAGTTTTTGTCTTCTAGAGATACAAAAATAAAAAAACCAAAATCGAATGGCTTCTTAAGTCTTAACAATTGAGATTTAGGCACTTATTCAGTGTTTTTTCCCCCTAATTTCGGACACTTAAATAAAATGACAAAATTTAAGCATTAACAATATAATTATTTATTCGAAAATTTAAGGAAAAACTCAAGCTGATGTCATATTTAAAAATTAATACTTTTCGAAGTTGCAGCAACAAAGTCCACTTAGCAACAGCCTGTAGTATTGTAAACCAGTGGCTGTGCAGTATAGCAAGTGGATGGAAGTTCACCACTTTCTTTGGAATGACTCGACCATGGTTGTCAAATGCTTGTTTATCTGGGAATTGGCATGAGCACATTCTAAAACAAGTGGACAGAAATGGAGCTATCTGTGTGGTTGGTTGTATGTATTGCATTACGACTTACGAGGCATATAAAATCCCATTTCATAATCCGGCGAAGATATGGGTCAACGATTCAACTTTTTAAAATTGTGAAGCCGCATTCGGGAGTAAAGTGAGGCATCATCTGCCTTCATCAGCTTGGAAGGATCGTCATCAGGCTCACGGTGGACAGTGGGAATGGGAGAAAGCGAAAGAACACCAACCCATTAACTCTCTGGATTGATAGGCAGTGTTATAATATGAGAACTGACCTTTAAAATAACATTAATTAAGTTTGACTTTTAAAAACTATCAATATTTTTAAGAAATGGAATTCTATAATTATTTGTCTTTTCTAATAACATCAAATTTTGTGTTTAAGTTGATGATATAATTAATACAGAAAGTGGTTATATTAGAATTGGGTCACTTTTGAGTTCCAAGTACTTGAACTTCACATAGGTGATCAATGATCAACCCAGAAATTTATATCATAACCACCAGAATGGAAGAACTTCTGGAATTACAAACCATTGTTTATTCTATCTTGCGTAGGCATTATTTATTCTTGGAATGACAGTTGTGATCCATTCAACTATCAGGCCTAGCATTGAACTGAAGTGCCACCATTAAGGTGGAGAGTGCAGCCTTTAGGTGCGAGACAACAATTGCATCTGGGCGGCAGTTTCTGGTAACCTGAAGATGGGCAAGTCATGTAGTCGACATTCAAGCAGTACAACGGGCAAGCTTTAGCTGCCACAACTCCAGAACCCACATCCGTTGATGCAATTCCTGATATTCATGAAGTTTGAAGGAACAAGAACTATAACCCAAAAAATGTAAGAAAACAGGAAACAAAAAGAGAAAGTACGTACCATACAGAATGAGAAGAGCAAATATTGCTTTGTAGCTACCCATTCTCTGTAACCAATGTTGTGAGGTTATAGCAATGGAGAATACTTATATAGAACCCCTCCCCACTTTAGGGGTTGAATGAACTCCATTGCTTATCTAGACCGTAACTTGGATTTTAGTCAAAAAGTCGACTTTAATTTATTGCTAGTTTTATGATTTTCTTGACTTTTAAAGAGTTAAAAGTGTCTAACTTGACCAAAATATGTTTAAAGAGATAAAACTATGTTTTCTTTTAATTGATTCACATTGTAAATCTTTCATTTAGTTGTTCTTCTCTTTTAGAATTGATTCAAAAAATCTTTAGTAAAGATATAATGATATCTTATAAAATAGTTTATAAATATTATTAATGGAATAAGTTATTAACGATAGAGAATTAATACGACTAAATTCAAATAAAGTTAACATTAATTCTATGTTCTATATCTGATTAAAATATAATCGATCAAATGAAATGATCGGTGGCTAGGGTTCATGTATGCGAAGATTATAGTTTCTAAAAAGTTAATGATCAGTGTTTGACAAATAGGTTTGAGTTATTTCTACGTTAATAGTAAGTGATTCTTGATCTAGAATAAAGATTGATAAGCAACAACGGTATGTTGACTCTTAGGCCAAATCACAGGTTGTTTTGCTACAAGATTAAAGCCAGCTAAAACTAAGATAAGGATTATTTAAACATAAGTTTAAGTGTGACTTAAACTAAGAACCAGATAACGTATTTATCTTTTGAATTAAAGTAATCCTATGACTAAATTAAGTTATTTAAAATGTGGAATAATATATACCTAATTCAACCTAGCTCCAAACATAATTTTAAAATTGTTTTAAAATCAAATTTTAATTCCAAAATTAAAGTAATTATTTTTTGATTTGGTTATTATTAATAATTATATTGATTCTTAATTAAATTTTAGAAAAGTAGTTTCTAAAATTAAAATTAATTATTTTTAATTAGATTGAAATTAATTAATTAGATTTCTTAAAAATAAGAAAAATATTTTAGTAAATAATTGAGAATGGTGTTTCATGATTAAATTTATCATTTTTATTTAGACAATCATTATTCTATAAATTCACAAATTATTTCTTTTTTATGAATAATAAGTTTCTTGATTTATTAAAAAATTATTTTTCTTGATTAAATTAAAGATGTTTCACTTTTTAATTGAGAAAAATGGGCTTTCTTTAATTTTTTGAAAATGGTTGTTCGAATTTAGTAGAGAAAGATTTTCTAATTAAATAAGAAATTAATTCTCTAAATAAATAATATGAAGGACTTTTTAAATTAAATTTAAAAGCATTTTATTTAATTTTAACATTAGTTTCCTTTAATATTATAAAAATAATTTTCTAATTAAAAAATTATTAGATTAGAAATAGTTTTTCAAATGGATTAAGATCTCTTACTTGTTGAATATTTTTAAAAGGAAGTTTTCTAAATTATAATAGGTAAGAAACATAATTTATAGAATCAAACAAGGTTTGATTTTTTTTTTTTTTTTACATATGATTTGATGATATATGCATAAATTGCATGTTATATATATATATAACGTTCAAACAAGGTTTGATGTTTTTTTTTGCATATGATTTGAATATATATCATGTTGAATTACATGTTTTATATGTATGCTATTATTACATGTAATTTTGTATTTGTTAAAACAAACAAAATTAAATCCTTTATTAAAATATTAAATACACGTTAAGAACGTAATTGTTGTCTTCTATTATTACAACAATAAAAGTAAAGTTCTGTTTATCGTTAGACTTGTTAAGCAAACTCAAGCTGCTTTAACTCTAATATGTTTAATCTTATAACAATAGGTCTTAATTAAATTTGCGTGATTTAGATAAGCAAACTCACGATGATATAAATTTAAAGTTATGATTAGGAATAACATTTAAGATATGTTTTAGTAAAAGTAGTTACCTAACATTTCTAAAAGTCACATGAAATATAATTGATAAAGTTGTTATCTAACTAATTTAAGTTTAGATGATTTGTTTAGCAAACTTAAGATCATCTAAATTTGAATGATATTTAGCCCACTAGAGAGATTAAAGTAGTCTTTCCGAAGAGTAGCAAGGGTGATTATATCTAATAAAATAGTAGAATTAACTAAATATATGATCAAAGTTCTAATCTCATTTAGTAATTATGACATATAACTAATACTTGTTTTTCTTACATTTATATTTTGTTTTGAGTAGAATTTACCTTATTTAGTATAGTTGATACTAAGTTAATGAACTTAATTTTTTGGGCATAGGTTAAGTTTGTTGTTACCCATTGAAGAATTATTGAATTGTGATTACATAATGGATTATGCATAAACGAGTTTGGTGTTCGATGATCGTTGATGTGGTTTTGTGGATTCACATTCTCATCTTTACTAATTTATATTGCTCCTATTCTTACTAAGTGCTTTTATTTATTCAGAAGCACTAGTTGCTTGTTTCTTATTACAATAATTTTCGTGGTTTCACAACCTTCCTGCTTGTGTATATTCTATATATATGTATTACATAGCCAGTTCCCTTCTAGTTAATTTTGTCATTTAAGACACTTATCTTTCTATGTGCATATGCAAATGTCTAAAAAGACATTGCTTTGTGTACAGGGGCGGATCCATAAAATTTTTTAAGTGGGAGCAAAATTTTAATGTGAACAAAATTTTATTTTTAGTGGGGGCAAAATTTTAATTATAGCAAAAAAAATTTTTTATACTATCAAAATTTAAAATAATAATTTCTACAAATAAAATCTCTTGGAGCTAGTGGCCCCCACTGTGGCTCCGCCACTGTTTGTGTATGTTTTTTTAAATGTTAATCTTAAGTACATAATTTGTCCTATCAACTTGAATTTTTATAAGAGAATGAGTTTTAATTGTATTTATTGTAAGTTTTTATTTATTTATGTATTTATTGTAATTTTATTTATATAATAATTTAACGTGTTAGTTTAATTTATTTACTCTTTAACTTGCATCACTCTTTTATTTTCACATCTGCATGTAGGTTTTCTGAAAATAACCTCTCTATTATATAAAAGTAAGGTTTCGTACTATCAGATTTTCTGAAACTCTACTTTATTGTGAGACTTCTAATTAGATGTGATGATAATTACAACGATGAGGTTATATTTGAGAATAGTTATCAAAGTTAGACAGAAAAATTTCATGTCCATTATACAATTTTGCCAATTATGATTTGATATTAAAGTTTTAAAGATACGTTAATATCATATAAATGATAAAATATATTGACACTTTGAATTTACTAATACCGCAGCAACCTTATCAACAACACGTAAGAAGGATGTTAACACCAACGAGAGGTTGTATTACGTTAAGCCCGCAAGTTAAGCCATCATCTTTAATAAATGCGGGATCCACCACGAATAGACGCACACCAACCTATGTTCATTCCCATCGTTGTCAATCTCAAGCTTTGAATTTTGACAAACGCACCACTACAATATATATAAGTAATTCTGCTTAAAATAATTTTAAAAAAAAATTTTAAACCGTAAAGCAGTATATTTGGAGGACATTAAAAAAGAAAGTCATATTCCTTTCTAGATTCCTTTGACTTTCTTTAAGCATATTTTAACTTTTATGAGGTTTTAAATAAATGATAATATAGAAATAGAATTACTATTATTATTATTGTTATTATTTTAAATTTTATGTTAGATTTAGTCCTAGTTTTAAGTTATTATATTTATTATTAATTTATTATATATTAATAGGCTTTATAAGTACAACTTTATTTCAATAAATTAAATTATTTTATTTTATATTTGTACTTATTCTTATAATTTTAACTTCTTATTTATTATATAATAGTTTTATGGCGATTTAATACTAGTTGAACCTTTAAACCTTAAACTTTTTATTCGATCGACTTGAATTTAAAACATTGATATGACTTTTCTTTCCTATACAAAATATAATATATATTATATATCTTTCTAGTTCATTCTTATAAGTATAAGATACTAAATACAGACTCAACATTACTATAATGTTCAAGCCATGATAAGAAATATATTGTTAAGAAAAAGTAGTAGATTCAATCTTATACAAATAGTTTACATATATTTGTGATGTGATAGAAACTTATGCTTAATATAAGCAACAAAAATAGGGATAACTAATCCTAAAATGTCTAATCTCTTTTGGGATTTTTTCAATTCAGTGCCCAAGCTTCAAAAAATTTTAATTAAGTGATTAGCCTTTTAAAACTTTAATAGTTCATTTCAAAATATTAGTTCCATTAGTAATTTGTTGATTTAACTAACGGAGTCTTTGATGTTTATGACATATAGTTGTCAACCTAGAAAAATAATGGTCATGGTTAGACTATAGTACATTTTAGATGAACACCTATAAGTCCTAAATATTAAGATTATGTTAATTAAATCAACAAATTACTAACAAAACTAATGCTTTTAGCTAAACTATTAAGATTTTAAAATATTGGTCACTCAATTGAAAATTTTAAAAACTTAGGCACTGGACTGAAAAAAATCCTAAAAGGTTGGGCACTTTAGAATTGCTTATTCCACAAAAATATAAAGCTAGACAAAAAGACTATCCTTTTAAACCATACTAGTTAAATCAATTTGATAAAAATCATAAAGTTATATACAAGGATATATGTATCCTTATGATTATGAATTGTATGAAACTTGTGACATTTGTTATGTTAAAGAATAACTAAACAAACCTTTGATGAAAGCATGGTAATGATATTGAAATATTAAATTTATACATATGATGTTTTAGATATAATAATAATATATAAAAGGACGATCCTTTTATTTCATTAGATGTACTAATAGCTTTATATGATATAGTCATATGTAATAAATGAAATAATGATTTAAAATTTTGAAAATGTCAGTTATTCTAAGTAGAAATTAAGCATTAAGAATACTTAATCACTTTAATGAGATCGATGCGGTGAGATATACATTTTTAGATTTTATAGGGAATAAGATTTTCTAATGAAAGTTTCCATAACTAAATTCCATACAAGTATATAATTATGTAAGAAAGAATATATAATATGAGATATTGCACGATGTAGTATTTATTTCTTTTAAAGTTATGCCTAGAAGGATAACTTGCCTTTGATAGTTCTAGTTAAGTCAATTAGCAAGTTTTTATATTAGATATGAAATGGCAAGACTCAAATGAATCAAAGTTAACGAGTTTATGATGTGGTGCTTTATCAAAGCATACATTATCTTATAAGTTCAGAACTAAATTAGATAATAAAAGGTTTATAAAATGTCCAAAATTTTGGATATAATCTTACAAACCCAATGAACAAAATTGTTTGTTTCAATGTATACTTATAAGAGAATGATTCTCAAGATAAGTAGTGAGACCAAGATAAAATTTGAGAAATTCAAATATTAATGCATCTAGTTGGATCTATTATCTTTGTTGATATATTTAATGTATAGTTGAAAAATGATGAGACATTAAAATATTTAATTCACAATAAATTCAAAGAGTTTGTTATGGAGATGATTATGAATTTAAAATGTCTATAAGAAAGTTAGTGGGAGTACAATTGCCTTCTTCAATGGGAGTATGTCAAGGATATATTGCTCATAGAGAATAACAATTCATAGTTTCAATTTAAAAATATAATTGTCCAAGAACAACTCGTATTGTATATGAAAAACGTAACGACTTAATTATGAGAATTAGATTTATAGAGATAGTTATGGAAGTTGTTTACTCATTCTAATTTAAGTACCTAGATAATGTACTAAAGGTATTTAGTATTTGAGATATCTCATACTTGTGAAGTATCAAAGATATCCATCATTCTGTCTATGAGTTATTATTTAAGTTTAAAGTTATACGAAAATTAAATTTAAAAGTAAATCATTTTTAAAGTATATTTTACTTAGAACAATATTACTTTGTTCCAATGTAACATTAATTGCTAATTAAGTTATAATACATTCTTCATTTAGTAGAAATAATTAATTGGATCAAAAATTCTTTAATAAACTTGGTGTAGTTCCTTGCATTGCTCAGGTGATGTAATATAGAACATTAGAGCCATTATGCTCACTATAGAGATTCTTGTAGAATTCTCTTACTAAACCATTGTTCCAATAGTAGCGCGATTGTCATATGGTGATATGGTATAAGACATATAAATGATTGGTTTAATGCAAGTGGAAGATTGTTAATTTATGCCCTATAATCAATTAGTTGGTTGTAGTTTAATGGCCTAATTAATTAAAGGCATTTTTTATTCTATAGATATTTAGATATATATGATAAAGTTTATGAGATAAATATATATTGTAAATTAAATTATGATGAGATTATAATTATGATATTCATATTGTACTTATGTATTATCTCTAAATTGTTCGTAGTCATTGTTCTATTAAGACTAAACGTTATTAAAACGTGAAATGACTAACACACCTTATGTTTTTCTTATAAAGGAAGTAATAAATTATATAGACAAAAGTATGGAGACACTTAAACAAACATGTAGGTACTTGTTATAGAATAAGTTTACTAGATTGATCTCATATGAGAATTTAATTTGAAACATTACTTGTATGTCTATGAAATTTTCATTGTGATAATTATATAAGTGATCATTTGACTTAAGATCACTAAAGTATCTCATATATAGATTGTTATATTTTGATACTACTTATGACCTATTTTAGTCAAAGGTAGCTCAGTAGTCACTATATATAATATGAACTATATGGAAGTACTTGAGTGATTAATATAGGGTTTATCACTCTAAAGTGATTAAGGAGAATGTTCTATTATTCTCAATTAGTATTGGTTCGAAAAATCGTTGGCTAAGGTGAAACGATACTTTGTAAAATAGTTTACAAATATCAATAATTGAATCAATTGTTAATGGTGGTGAACTAATATGATTGGACTCAAATAAAGTAGACGTTGTTTTTCATGCTCTATATTAATCAAAACATTATATGATATAAAGATTAAATTATACAGAAAAATTATGCATGGAAAAGTTAGTCAAAACTACTTTAACATTCCTAAATATTTGGATGTTATGATGTGTTTCTAGATACCAAATTTAATCTATAGTTCTAAAATATTTAATAAGAGAACTAAAATTAAATTAAAGAAGTTTAATTTATCTAATCTTAAATATGATTTAGGGCCATAATTTAGATCTATTGCCATCATATTTAGGACATAATAGGTCATAAAGAATGAGTTGAAGCAGAAAATGTATTAATCAAGTTGAACTTGATTATAAAATTTGAAAAATTTTATGATTAAATATATGATAATTAATAAATAAGGACTAATATAAGATAATAGATCTTATTTAGACTTGATTAATTGAAATTAAAATTTAATTTCAATTAAATTACTAAAATATCAAAATTTTATTATAAATAGGCTTAGGTTTCAAAAGAGCTAGCACTCTTTACCGAACCCTCTTTAATACAATTGTAGAATTGTTTCGACATGTTTTGTAGATATCTTTATATTTCAAACACTTGTGTAACTACGATAGTTGAGATTAATTGATTTTATAAATAGTTTGAAAAACGACAAGAAAAATACCAAGTTTTACAATAATAAGACATAAATTGTGATTCTTACGTCCTTATGATTTATGTGTTAATGATTTTATATAATTAAAATGGTCTTGACTTTTTAAAAATCAAAACAAAAATTTTTTATATTTATTTTACTGCATACAAGATTGGGCTTAGCTCGTGATTTTTCTAAGAACTTACCCTGCGTTTGGTTAACGTCTGCAGACGCGAGGACGGAGGACAAGGACATAACCGTTCTGTCATAAGTGGTGTTTGCTTGCCGTCTTCGCTCATTTTTGTTCCTTCTTCAAAGGACAAAGACAAAAATTTTTGTCTAATTCAAAACTGTGGTACGGAAATTCTTGTCCTATGGACAAGAATTACAAAAGACCAACATACCCTCTCATTAAACATAATAATAATAATAATAATAAACATAATAATAATTATTATAATAATAGTAATAATAATAATAATTCTTGTAATAATATTAATACATAATAATAATAATAATAATAGCAATAATAAAAATAAAATTCAAAATATTAACAAAAATAATCATAGTATTAAAATTAATATAATAATAATAATATTATTATTAACAAAATATTAATATTAATTAATAATAATATTATTAATTATTATTAATGAATATTAATGATATTGT
>JANJEY010000234.1:12319544-12331603 GCA_024703695.1 Erythroxylum cataractarum | reverse complement strand
CTAATTTATGTAATTTTATTATATACAATTAATGTGTAATTTTTTAATAATATTTGATTAGTATATATTTAATTTTAACTATAATGACAATTAATTAGTTTAAAAATATAATGTATTAGATTATATTTATTACACATAATAGTATAATAACAAACAAATAGAAACATGATAATAAAACCGAACATGTTTTTGTTTTCAGCTTTTTATTAGAAATCTCAGCCAAACAAATTTTTTTTTTCAGTTTTTATATTACAAATCTCAACCAAACAGGTTTTTCGTTTTTTTAAGGAAAAAAACAAAAACCAAAAACAGAAAACAGAAACCAAAAACAATAACAGAAAAACAGAAGTGGAACCAAACGACCCCTAAGGTATTGTTTGTTCTTGTTTTTTTTCTTCATTTTTTGTTGTTGTTTTTGTAAAAAAAAAAAGGTAAATAAAACGTGTTTGGCTTACACTGTTAATATTTTTTATTTCTGAAAATAAAAAGCCACAACAATTTTACAAAAATAAAAAAACATTATTTCTCTGAATTTTGACAACATGTCCTAGTACATATTCTAAATTCTACTTCCAACTTGGAAGCAAATTTGTAAAATTCAAAATCGAGTTTTTAAGTTTAATTAAATTCGAAGTTTAAAATGTGTACGGTCATTTTTCCTTTGTTTTCTCCCAGTGACTTCGTTTATTGTCCAAATTAAAAAGAAGCATACCACAAGCAATCAGTATAGACGTGACAATTTGCTTTTTAATCTGACTACATGAAAGCTGAAGTGGGAAATGGACAGACCTGACTAAAATCTTGTGTTGTCACTGGTCACGTGTTTATATTTTGAAGCATTATTACTAGCACATGGGCAACTGGTTGGGACAAACCAGAAACGACTTCAGTTATTGGCTTTTATCTAATCTCCTGATGCATAAGAAGTACATAGACACACACTCTGCACGCCTCAAAGTGGGGAAAGGATATTGGTCATGCCTTTGCGAGGTTTGCACACAGCCATTGCGGGGCCTGCACACAGCTTCCAATGGGTGAGCCCTGAATTACTCCCCACTCTACACGTACGCCTCAAAGTGTGGAAAGGATATTGATCATGCCTTTGCGAGGCTTGCACACAGCCTCCAGTGGGTGAGCCCTAGGCATAGTGAGCCCTGTTCCTTCTAACATATTGATCTTCTCTTCGCTAACCCTTTCCCACTCATAACACTGAATCAACGCACCTAGTGTAAGCCCTACTACTCGCTTGGCAAGATCAGACCCAGGGCATTGTCTTCTTCCTGCACCAAATGGTAGCAATTTGTACCGTTCAACTCCTCCACGTTCAAATCTTTCAGGCATAAACTTTTCTGGTTCCGGCCATTCGTTGGGATCTCGGTTCATGCTCCAAGTATTCACCAACAACATAGTTCCTTGGGGCACAAAGAAGCCGCCAACAGTACAATCTTCAGATGACAGATGTGGCAACAGAAGCGGTACAGGTGGGAAGAGTCGTAAAGTTTCAGTAATTATGTTCTGCAGGTAACCTAACTTCGGTAAATCTGTTTCATCCAAAAGTCTGTTCTGTCCAACAACAGAATCTATCTCTGCGTAGGCTTTTTCTAAAGCCTCTGGATTGTTCAGGAGAAGTGACATTGCCCACTCCATTGTAGCTATGGAAGTTTGAGTTCCAGCAGTCAACGTAGTCTGTACATACAAAATAATATTGTATTCCTTAATAAGAGATGTTAACAAGGGTAATAAAATTAAGTGAATTAAGTTTGTAATATTTACCAGTGCAACACCTTTGATGGTTTGATTGGTATAAATCTCGGGTTCTTTCTCTTTCAAAGACAGCATGAGATAAATCAGGGTCGGAAATCTTTGCTGCTCTGTAGCAGATGAGACATTCCTTGCTCTCCTATGCTCTTCAACTAGGTCCTGTAAGAACCTGTCGAACTTCGTCATCAATGCCTTCATTCTCTGCTCAACCCTTCCATAATCTACCCATCGAAGCAGCGCCACGTAATCGTTAACATTGGAGCTCCCTCGAAGCTCCTCCATTTCTCTTGTTATAGATTGAAACTCTCTTGCCTCTTCACGGTTAGCTTCCTTTCCATAGTAACGCTTCCCAGCAATCATCCTCATGATAATATTGAAGGCAAGCTCCGTCAACGATGCTGTCATTTCAACAACCTTACCTGTCCCATTCATATAGCAGTCCCCAAGTAATTGCTTCAGCAACAACCTAACCTCCTCTGCTCGAATTCCAGAGAACATCACAAGACGTTCAGCACGGAAGAGCTCTTGAGTCGTGATGCGTCGGAGATTACGCCAATGATCACCGTATGAGGAGACACCCATAGTCGTGCTGTTATAATTGAGATGCTTTCCGGCGAGTGTTTGAGGGCGGTTGGCAAAAACGAGGTCATGGTCAGTAAAGCACTTCTCAGCTACTTCTGATGAGGACACCAGGAGCACCTTACGAGACCCATATCGTAGAAATAAGATGTCACCGTATTTTGTAGAAAGTTCATGCAGAGCCCGGTGAACAGGTGGTTTTACTAGGTGCAGATGACCTATAATGGGAAGAGCGGGTGGGCTAGGTGGCAGTTTTTTAGGGTTTTTCGAAGTAATCATGAATGCCAAGTTGAAGAGATGAGCTATCTCCATTTTCAGATTAATTGTTTCGTGCTTCTATTGATAATGTTTCAGGAAAGCTAAGTAACTACTTAAATAGACAAGCCTGTCGGGTGCGCAGCTTGAATCGTACGTGTGTTTATATCTTTTCGTTAAAACGGACAGAACATTTATGTTCTTGTCATCCGTCCACACGTCCGAAGACGGAAACCAAACGCAGCCTTAGAGAAAAAAACAAAGAGGAGAAACTGTCCATGGTAACATTAAGGTGTTGGACTAATATTCTCTTCGTAAGGCTTTGCCTAAAATGTATTAGAAGATTAAAAAAACGCAAAAACAAATCACATTTCAATACGTAAGGATTATAAATTATACGTAAGGATTAATTGTTTCTTGCTTCTAGCAGGAAAACTAAGTAACTACTTATACACAGGCTTGGCATATTCTTTTATGCTATTCGAGAAAAGATATTCTTCCTTTCCCGCAGGATTTATGCCTCTAATAAAACAAGAACTGAGGTTGGTGTCAAAATGAATGGTTGAAAATTACCAATTATAAACCTATTAATATTTTCATGCTTTGTCGATATAAAATATTCTAACACTCCCCTTCAAATATAATTTTGAATTAAATATCTAGTTGTTACTTGAAATAAACGCAATAATAACTAAACCAGGCTGTTAAGACTAAACATCTAGACATACAATCGAATAATTCGAACTAAACCTGCTTTGAAACTAACAAAAATTAAGCTTGAATTAATCATTTTCAAAATAATTAGATTTAATTAATTAAAAATTTTACCTTTATCACTTATACGTCCTTCTGTCATTCATTTCTGTCGTCTTTTGTAATAAACCCTTTAACATTCATTTCTGTTCTTTTGCCTGGTGACTAACATATTTGGTTCGATGCATGTGACGTGAAAAGTTTCTTTCTAAATATCAGCCGACGATTACTAAGAATGGCCTCATCAGTCTTCCACATGAGGAAAATTTAAGGTGTTAGGACGCATTATCTCTTCGTAAGGCTTTGCCTAAAATGTAATAGAAGATTAAAAAAAGCAAAAACAAATAACATTTCAATACGTAATTAAGGATTATACTGAAGATACGCTTAACCGAATAAAACATGAAATAAGATAATGTTCCATTGTTGATTATTATTTACTAAAAAATTTAAGCTAAACTATAGTTTATTTTCACTTCCTTCTTTTGTCCCGAAGAAAAGAATTACATTTATTTGGTATTTAGCTTCTTTATTATAAGTTTATTAAAAATTTTAATAAACAATATTCAAATGAAAACAAGCAATGCCCAACTTGGGAACGTACATCACATGTATATTCTCTCACGCTCTCTGTCAAACCCAACTTGGGAACGTCATCAGATGTCACTCTCTTCAAGCCGAGTAACGTCGCTTTCGTTCACGCTGGCTCTCTCGCTCTCAGTATTTCTTTGCTTGTGGGTTGTGGCCCCGTCCTTCTCTTAATAAGTCTCTTTGAATCTTGTCACTTCCTGCGTCTCTCCTTCCATGTCTTGCCCACCCGCGTTTCTCCATCCAATCTACCCTAGTT
Organism: Erythroxylum cataractarum; assembly: GCA_024703695.1. Lineage (NCBI taxonomy): Eukaryota > Viridiplantae > Streptophyta > Magnoliopsida > Malpighiales > Erythroxylaceae > Erythroxylum > Erythroxylum cataractarum. Next base: position 12,327,408 of record JANJEY010000234.1, on the reverse strand, counting down.
AACTCTAGATACCTTCTATTGTTATGATACTTCATTTATTAGTTCTTATATTTTTTAAGATAGCAAATCCCTAGAAGAAGGAGGAGCCAAATCCATCTCTTGACAAGATTGGCTCCAAGCTTTATTTTTGTTTCATAATAGCCTAAAGTTGTCTTCAAAGTAGAAACTTTTAGCTTTATATTATAAGAACAAAAGTTATATGTTAGAAAGTTGGACCAATCAAATCAATAAAGGCATTAATTTTTTTTAAATTCCGACATTAAATTTTATTTCGTAATCTTATTATTAATAGATAATTTCAACAACTATAAATAATCTGTGTATTATTTTGTTGATATAATTAATTTGTTTAAACAAAAAATTAATTGATCATATAAAGTTAAAAATTTCTTTATTGATAATAAAAGCATTAAATTGTACATAAATTCAAACCAAATGACTACAATAATCATATTGTCCTGGTAAGTGCAGATAGTCTAAGTCTCTAGCCCTTCCCTTCAACTTCTCTATGTCATTTTAGAGTTTAGTCATGTATTTCATTATCTGTTACAATTGACTTGTTAATGTCTATACTGTGTTCCCAAATTAATGGATTTGTTCCATTATCGGCTATCTAGTTGATGCTCCTGTAGTAGATGTGGAGGAGTGCCCGTAATTTGTAGAAAGTTTCATGCGGAACCCGGTGAACAGGTCGTTTTAATAGGTGCAGATGACCTATAATGGGAAAAGCTGGTGGGCTAGGTGGCAATTTTTTAGGGTTTGCAAGGTTTTTCGAAGTAATCTTGAAGAAAAGCAAAACGAAGAAGAATATGAATGCCAAGTTGAAGAGATGAGCTATCTCCATTTTCAGATTGATTGTTTCTTGCTTCTATTGATAATGTTGCAGGAAAACTAACTACTTAAATACACAAGCTTCCTCTCTTGATTCTGTTTAGTCCCTTGTCGTCTTTTGTAATGATGAGATAGACAATCAGGACAAAGATTGAACTTTGCTTCGTCGTGATCCCGTTTTAGAACATCACTGGTTACCCTTTATAATTGTTCTGTTTAACACATGCATGTGAGGTGCAAAAGCTACTCTGTGCAGAAGTCTAATGGAGGCCACGTCATGTACTCACCTAACCACACCCTGAAATGTCACTACTCAAAATGGCACTTCAGTCTTCCACATGAGGAAAATTTAAGGTGTTGGACGACTTATCTCTTCGTAAGGCTTTGCCTAAAATGTATTAGAAGATTAAAAAAAGAAAAAACAAATAACATTTCAATACATAAGGATTATAAATTATAACTTGCGACTACTTACTGAAGATACGTTTAATCGAATAAAACATGAAATAAGATAATGTTCCATTGTTGATTATTTACTAAAAAATTTAAGCTAAACTATAGTTTATTTTCACTTCCTTCTTCTGTCCTGAAGAAAAGAATTACATTTATTTGGTATTTAGCTTCTTTATTATAAGTTTATCAAAATTTTAATAAACAATGAAATGAAAACAAGCAATGATCTCTCTCGTTCATACCTCAACTGGGAACAGACATCAGATGTATATGATCTTGAAAGCAGCTAAGCAAGCAAAGCCTAAGGTGTCCCGTCGCTGTCTTAAGTCTTAACTGGCTCTCTCTCTCTCTCATTGCTTGTGGTCCTCTTGAATAACCTTGTCTCTCCAATTAATATTCTCTCACGCTGTCTTTCAAACCCCACGTTGGAACTGAAAAAACGTTTGTCTAATATTTCCAACGATTTGTCTTATTGAATGAGTAAAGTTTATATACACAATAAATGATTCTAATCTAGCCATTGAATACAATTTGTTATAATCTGATGGTCTCAACGATGTCCGTATATTGCTGGAGGGCAATTATCCCTGGATGGAGCTAATCCTCTGGTGTATGTGTGCAGATCTGTTATTGTATGCTGCAAATGATGACTTATCCAACTTTCAATTGAATGGATCTGGAACTTTTTGTGGACTTATCAGTATTGCAGATTGGACTTGAGTTGAGGTCTTGATCCATTATTCTAACAGGAACATAAATCAAATGTAAAGCCTAAGATAATCACAACGTTGTTTGTCTCTCTCTCTCTCACTATCTCTTTGCTTGTGGTCCTTTCAGTCTTGTCACTCTGTGCATCTCTCCTTATCTCCTGTATACCCTTCTTCCATATCTTCCCTACCCTCTTTTCTCCATCCAATCTACACTTGTTAACTCTAGATACCTTCTATAGCTACTGTAATATCTTCCCATTTGGTGCTTCTAGTCATGTAAAAACATGTTATTATACGTCTTTTTTTAGTTCTTATATTTTAAGGTAGCAAATCCCTAGAAGAAGAAAGACCCAAATCCATCTCTTGACAAGATTGGCTCCAAGCTTTATTTTTGTGTCATAATAGCCTAAAGTTGTCTTCAAAGTAGAACTTTTAATTAGCTTTATATTATAAGAACAAAAGTTCATGTGTTAGGAAGTTGGACCAATGATTAAGTAGATATCAAATCAATAAGGTTAAAAGGGTATAAATGAACTTAAGTTTGCTTATTAAACAAATTTAATGTTTTGGAACGTTGAAATTAAACTTTATTATTTAAAAAACGTTAAAATTGAACCTAACATAATGTCATTAATCTACTGCCAAGTTAAAGAGAAATTTATAATAATTTTTATCTTGTTAAGACTTCACCTACTAAAACTGTTTTGGATTGCAGTTCTCTGGTCTTTCAGGTACATGCAGACAATCACATCAGATTGACTATTTTAAACCATATCGATATCTCCAGTAACTCGTTTATTAATCTGGCTTATCTTATGTTCTTGTTTTTCTTCTTCCTAATCTTATATTCTTGTTTCCATCCCCTTTATCCCTCGAGCTAGTTTTCTGATATCTCCGAAAAGATCAACAAGCATCTTTTAGTTAAAACAATTTGGCGAACATTGATGTGTTTGTAAACGAAGAACTACCAATCCACGGCTTAGGGCTATGCCACGCCTATCTCTGTGCAGGTAGCAAAAGGTGAAATGCATTGCCTTACATGTTGGTCGGTTGGTAGCTTGTCGTCACACAGTGGATTGGTAGCTTTTAAGTGGTAGGTTCGCCGGAATTACACGTGAGTCTATTCTTGTTAACTTAGGGTTGGAATATCTCAGTTAGGCTTTCTACTTGAATATGTCTACTTGAGCTTTTGCTTTGTTTCTTGGTGATATTGATGCATTTATTGAGTAAGTTTCGAGTTACATCTTCCCTAATTATTGTTGTATTTCTTAGTTTATTATTAATTGCCTTCAGGTTTGACTAGCAGAGTGTTTTGCAACCTTATCTGTGAATTTTTCTGTATATCTTTTATTCATTTATTTAATTTTTCTCTGACTTATACCAAAAAAAAAAAAAGAAAGTACTCGTAATTCCGTGGAAGAATCACTTAAACATTTGTCAGTTTACTTAAAGTACATGTAAAATTGGGATCCATAGGATTTTTGGTAGGCCTATACTCTTTTTTTTTTTTGTATATTAACGCTTGACTTTATATACTCCCCATCACCATTTATTTTAAAATTATTAATATTTCATAATTATCTCAATAATTTATAAATATCCAGTGCTTTTTCATATTTTTTTTCTAGTGTACAAAACTTTTAAAACTAATTAAAAGAACAAATTATTTTCTTAATAGAAATTAACACGTACTTATTTATTACTAATTTTGATTACTCTATTTTATTCATTAATCGATATTATTGTAGTAATTTATACAAATTTTTAGAAGATATGTAGATATAATTAAATCGTTAGATATACAAAATTCATTTGATTCATTAAGATTTTTTTTCAGTTTTCCTCGGATAAAGTAGTCATCAGCTCTCAACCAATAACAAGGTGCAATGCGTTGAGGCGGGTTTTTACCTTAAAGCATTTGATTAACTCTAATGTGCTCGGTTGACTTTTGATCGATTCGAATTAATTTACTTTAATTGATCGGATTTATATCGAATACAATCAATTGGAGTGTGTTTTCCATCTCAGCTGAACATTTCTGCATAGATTCTCGATGGTTGGAGGAGTACTGACCAATAGTGAAGATCGTTAGATATGTTACTTTTATTCACCTGTTCCATCATTAATTACCTGACCACAAATTTTGCTGGGATTTACCGAAATTTATGACAATGCAGGATGTCATAGGAACTGCCTGTTCCATGTGGATCGAAAACACTGACCTCTGTCGTCAGGAATGGCATAGGAACAGAAGAGTTGGTTCCACTGACGAGGCTTACTCCATGCGGATCGAAGACCTCTCTGTTAATCCAGAGACAAGCACTGTTGTTCTCTTAACGAATTCAAATCCCTCTGTGGCTCATCTGCTTATCTCGTGAATTATGCCAAATTCTTAAAGCAACGCTTAGGAATGATAATTGTCTGGTTTGATAACCACCAGCAAAGAGGTGGGAATTAGAATACAAATTTCATTCTTAACTTTTAGTTATTTGGTCGACATTAATAAATAAAATAAAAAATAATAAAATTATAATAAATTTTAAATAATTCTGAAATTTTGTTAATATAAGAAGGCGTAGTTGTATGGAATAAAAATAATATCTGATTATTATCATCAAAATTATCTTTTATATTAATTTTATTTTATTTCATTGAGACTTTTATTCTTATCATACAAATTATTCATAATTATTTAAAAATTAATAATTTTATAAATTACTGAAATTTTTATTAACTTTTAATAAATATAAAATATTTTAATTAATTATATATAAAATAAAATTTATAATTGCTAAATATGAGTACAAAATTGAATATTTCTCTTGGATTTATTCAACATAACTTCTTTTTTTCTTTTTTCTTTGTGTTTTGTCTCAACTGAAACTTTATGCTCGCTTTTCTTTCTGGTTCTTCTCGACACATCTCTGTAGATTAGTTTTTTTAATTTCTTTATTTTTCATTTTGTGATAAATTTGTATTTTTATTTTCTCAATTATTATTGTATATGAACATGTTCATCATTTTTTGGGAAATCATTGAATTAATTAACTTTTATATTAATTTCTTTACTATTTACTTTATTTTATTTCATTGAGACTTTTACTCTCTTATCATACAAATTATTCATAATTATTTAAAAATTAATAATTTTATTAATTACTGAATTCTTTATTAATTATTTATAAATATAAAATATTTTAATTAATTATATAAAATAAAATTTATAATTTCTAAATATGAGTAAAAAATTGAATATTTATCTTGTATTTATTCAATAGAACTTCTTTGTTTCTTTGTGTTTTGTCTCAACTGAAGCTGTCTATTCGCTTTTCTTTTTGGTTCTTCTCAAAATCTCTTGAGATTAGTTTTTAATTTCTTTATTTTTCATTTTGTGATAAATTTGTATTTTTATTTTCTCAATTATTATTGTCTATGAATATGTTCATCATTTTTTGGGAAATCATTGAATTAATTAAGTTGTTTTAATTTTATTTATAAGAAAAATAATTAATATTTTATTGAATCATTTAAAATAAATTTAATTATTTATTTATTAAATAAAAAATTTTATTAATTAGTAATAGTATAAAATATTTAATTAATTATTTACAAAATCAATCATATAATAATTAAATGTAAGTAAAAAAATTTCATTACCATCCTTAATATTTGATACTAAACTGGTATAACTATTAACTTCTATAATCTTATTCTTAGTATGTGCATGCTAAAAGCCCAAATTAGGACTTAACTTTTTTGAGTTTGATCAGTTTGAGACTTAAACTTGTAACTTGCTCAAAGAAGGTCTGAAATTTCACGAGTCTGCTCAATTTAAAATTTTTTGGACAAAATTTAAGACATATTTTACACACACCATTATAATGTACAATGTGGCAGTGTTACTATTTTTTTAAGTTGCCACGTTTAAAACAGTAAAAGCTTGCTTGGTTTTAAGTTTTAACCCTAAATTATGTGAAAAACCCTAAATTCACTAAAAATAAAAGTTACAGAAAACTCTAAATTCCCACCATTTTCCCTCTTTGATGCATCTTCACCGTTAGTCAATTCGCGCTCCAGTCTTCGTGCAAGGGTTGTCTTGCTTGGTTCATACATCAAAACTGTCGCTCAGTTTGTACTTCTACCTTTGTTGAAGGGGTTGTCTTGCTTGGTTGATGCATCTTCACCGTCGCCCAATTCGTGCTCCAATCTTCATTGAAGGGGTTAGCTTGCTTGGTTCACGCATCATGTCTAGAAACTAAGGTAAGTCCTAGAGTCAAGTATTATCCATTAGACTTAAGAGCGGTAAAACATTTGACTTTGATATTGGTAAAGAGAAGAAAGTGCAAAGGTTAGAAAAGCAGTGACGAAGCTAGGAATGAAAGATAAGATGGCCCAAATAAAATAATTAACTATTTCGTAGTTATAGAAAAATACTTTAAAAAATTAACTACGTGGCTTGTTTTAATCGTATGAAAGTTGAGATGGCCAAATGCAGCTCACAGGAAACAAATGGTAAAATCTTCGACTGTATTGCCAGCTATAACATTTGATCATTGTGATTTTGTTTACCTGAATGTCATACTTAAGGATTTTTCTTCTGCTACCATAATTGTTCCAGATAATAGTACTGTTGTGATGAGCCTACCAAGGTCAAATGCTACAGCTGGACATTGCACAGATTACCCTGTAGCAGCTGATATTAAGGGCAGTCCAGTCCCAAATATCTTATTTTCAAATTTGTATACCTTGAGAATAAACAGCCACTTAGATGATGTTATGGCCAGATATCAATTTTTGAAATCACGGGTTGACAAATGTATTTCGGAAGGATTCTCAAGTTTTGAGGTTACTGCTTGTTTGAACAAAGCTGAAAGTTCGGTCCAGGAAGTAAACATCAGTGAAAAACCAATTATATCCGTACAAGAGACGGCCATGCCAAGTAAATCGATGCTTAAAGATGATGTTGAAGCTTCCGTAATGGCCAGATTCCATGCTCTGAGACTTTGGGATGATTACTCAGATAGGGAAGAATATCAACCAGTTTTGAGTAGGAATTCACCAGCCAGCAAGGGTGAATTGGAGGGTAAAAAGTTGGATCAGAATGTCAAACCTGTCGTGCAAAATCTCACTGGTAAATCTTCTGCAGAGGTATCTACTATGAGTGAATCCCACTTTTTTTAGATGATTCTGGGACACAACTAATAAGTAGGATTGTGGATCAGCCTCTTACAAGTTGGTATGACAACTCTTCTTCAGATTGGGAACATATAAGCGAAGAGGAGCTGGGGGACTGTTGAAATTAAAGCATGAGCTGCAAGAAGTAGACAGCTATGGTACTTAATGAAGTGGAATTAATTAGGATATGTCAGCTGTAAGAGGCAAGAGAGTGGGGCTTAATTAATCAGCTGCTGAGGGCTTTGCTCTGCGGTGACTGTCAAATGTTTCAGTTACTATCCTTGAAATTCTATGTAAATATGTCATATTCGTACATTCTGATCATCTCCTTGTTTCTTCCACTGGACTAAGAAGTTTATTTGGAAGCTTAGTACTGCTTTGACAGTTCATTCACCAGAATCTCTTATGGACAGCACTTGCTTTGCTTTTATTTTGAAACCGGCTACACTTTGATCATGTAAAAACCTATTAAGTTTGTAAATATGTTTGACTTTCTTCTTTCCTGGTACTTCCGCTGAATATCTCATCACCTTGTTGTGGTTAAATGTAACATCCCGTCACCGATGGGATGTGTACAGTTCATTGCATTCGTATTTGTTCATGAGCATGTATCATAGTATATTGTATAATTGGCATTTGTACGTACATGCATATATGACATGTTTCCGACTAGATTTGAGTAATTTGAATTTGGA
>JANJEY010000234.1:12243260-12266045 GCA_024703695.1 Erythroxylum cataractarum | reverse complement strand
AGTCACATGTACATTGCATATATGAATGTTCAAATGTGAATTGTATGAAAGGCGTATCGCCTTATAAATGTGAAATTAACTGCATGTGATTTCTGGTTGTGATATATGTACGATATTGTGATTGTCTGGATATGCATGAGTTGGGTGGACCATCGATGATGGTTTTTCACTGAGTTCGCAAACTCACTCAACATTGCATTTATTTTTCAGGACAGTGATAGTGTGACTCCTAGCTCCAGTTAGTGAGACTTTTCTTGCTGTGTGTGTGCCGGCGAGAGGAGCATGGCCCACAGGTCGGTCAGCTGGGGATCTTTTTGGGATGATCTATTTAGGAGTTGTGTTAGTTCTTTTGGGCTTGTACGGTTGTAAATATGACTGAATGGTGTACTTATGGCTCTATGAAATGAATGAAAAGGGATCTTTTGGTTTTAAAATTTAGTGAATTCGACATTACTGCTTTATTTATATTGATGCCATGAGGTTTATAGAATGATTGAATCGTAGTGCACTCTCATCGTAGATTATGCATCGGTACGACCTACGGGCGTCTCGGTGTATACTCTACGGTAAGGGGGCGCTACAGATAATCATTATTTGTCCTTAGTAATACGTGTTATCGTATGTTGTCATAATACATGTAAAAGTCTTAAGATTTGTATCAATCTTAAGCATTTAAAAGTTATTGAGTATATATACAAATTGACCTTGAGCCTATGTCATTTGAATGCATATAATTTTATACGAATATCCATAAATTTTTATATGACATAGGGGGATATAATTTTTTAATCCTATAAAGATTCTCTAATGCAGTTTAGTATTCAATTGGAGAACATAAAGATTTTCTCTAATGCTATTTAACATTCAATGAGAGCATAAAGATTTTCTCTAATGCTATTTAGCATTCGATGAGAGAAAACAAGTTTTCTCTAATGTTGTTTAACATTCGGTAAGAGAAAACAAGATTTTTCTAATGTAGTTTAATTAATATAAAGTTGGAAAAATCGAGTTTTACAAACGAAGATGATATAATTTTAGATTATACAGGTATCATCTTAGTTTGCCACACTCCATTTTCCCATTCAAGTTAGTGAGGTATTAAATATAAGTGATTGTATTGGATCTGTGTCACATATGATACATATATTTGATACTTTTCGGTATCGAAAGCCTTGTAAAACATAATTGTGGACTTTCATGATCTTTGGAAATATTTTGTTTTAAAACTTAGTCGACTAATACAGTAGCGTAACTTAATTGAGCTTTTAAATTATTTTTAAATTTGAGTAAACACTGCAATTAAGTATTCTCCAAGTGGAAGAATGTTAGATATTTTTTACTTTTCCCATAAAGTTGGACAATATTTAATTACCTTTTTTAGTTTTTCAATAATTTATCAGTTAAGTTACGTAATTTGATCCAGATAAAGATAATAAAGTGACCCAATAAATGATTTAAATCAATGACTCAAAGTTCGGGTAGAAAATAGATCTCGATCAGTGTGAATCGGACTTATATTGGGCGTATGATGGGAAAATCTGATATAGATGTTATATATAAAGGTTAAGATCTCTTGCAATTGCTCATATCATTCGTAAACATAATGATTCTTTGATTTGTTAAGAGAGCTTACGTTTTAAGAAAACTGTAGAAAGATATTGACCTCGTTTCGGTGATCAATTCTCGTGAAGACGTTAGTAGATTTGTGCTTGTTTCGGTTTCGGAAAGTTCATTTGAAGTTATGAAACCGAAATCAAGTATTTTTTGTATTTTTTCGTTTATTACCTTTTTACGTTCAATCCGAAATACGTAACTAAGGTATCGTTACGTGTTACACTATTAACTAGTTAAAATGGACACTTTCTCAAATGTTGGGACTTACCTTATAATTATAGCAACAAAGCAAGCAACTGCAATTATACTTTACTTATGCAATTACACCACTACGGTGGAACAAATTTTATAGGAATAAGTAAAAAATGACCTGGATTATGGGTGTAATAGTGTCAAATAAAAATTTACTAACAACCTAGACAGGCTAATAGCGTGAATTCAAGTTAACTAAATTAAAATACTTGAATTTATATTAATGTTGCGTTATCTTTTAATTTGAAGATTTCGTATGGCCAAAAAATATTCGTCTTCCTAAGGTTCGACCTTAGAGTCGGTGCATTTTATGAAGTCTTTTAACTTGTGGGGATGAACTAATACAAGACAATCCAAGTCTTAGGGGGTGCTTGTTTGGTGGGTATTAAAAAAGGGAATGAGTATGGAATGAAAGATTAAGTTTAGTAAGGGAGTATCATTATAGAGTTATTATTTTCATTACTCATTTTTTAGTAATACCCCATTCCCCTCCTAATATAGAGGAATGAGTATTATTATTATGTAAGGATGTGGTTGTTGTAATTAATTAAAATATAATTATTAATTAATTAAAATATTGTAATTAATTTAACTACAACATAATTAATTAAAATATTGTAATTAAAAGATAATTATTTAGTTACAATATAAATAATTAAAATATAATTATTCATTAATTAAAATATTGTAATTAAAATATTATTAATTAGTTAAAATATAATTAATTAAAATATAATTAATTAAAATATAATATAATTAATAATAATAAAATTTTATTTCTTATTATTTTTATAAACTAACCATTGTCAATGGTAATGATAATCATTCATTCTTTTTAATAATTCATCATAATTATATTGATAATATAGATTTCTATTTTTTACTATATTTATTCTCATTCTTATATACGTACCAACCGCAACCTTATCATTATTAACCATTAGTTAAATGGGAACGTGATGGAAAGACAACAAATAGTTGTTAGATGGACATGTAAATGACTGAGGCCGACACCATTCATCAGTTATTGAATTCAAACCCCAACAGAATGCTACGTTAACCGAGGCCGACATTATCGAATTCAAACCCCAATAGAGTCCTATGTTAACCGAGGCCGACATCATTCGGTGTTATCGAATTCAAACCCCAACAGAGTGCTATGTTATTAAATACGGATTTTTTTAATTTTCTGGTAAGTCTGATTAGAAACACATTCATGGATAGTTGGAGCAGTAACTTAGCGTAGCAAGTAGTTAAATAAAGTTACAGGTTGAACTCGATCTTTTCTGTGTACGTGTATGTGAATGTTTATGTATGCATATATGTAACATGAAAATAAAATAAAAAAAGAACATTGCATGTTGCTCATAATATGGTCCGTGGGCATTTGATATTGACTATGCCGGTTAACTTGGGCCCACAAGTCTTGACCTGGGTGTCGAATTTCAAAGTTATCGACTGTTCTGTGCTGACAAGTAATAAACCTTTGCTTTCTAATTAAGCTGTCATACTGCGCACTTATATTTTCCTTTCTATATGTAAAACGAAATAGCGCCCGCCTACAAGATGACGCCCCACAGCTGGGGATCTGATCCCCTGTCCCTCTCTCTGTCCAAATTCTCTGTCCAGTGCATCTTGGCCTTCCATTTATGTGGGCCCCACATAAATGGAAGGCCAAGATGCACTGGACATGGAAATTGGACAGAGAGGGGGACAGGGGATTTGGGGGGCCACAGCTGACGCCTATTTTATTCTATTGCATTGCATATCGTGTTACTTCCTCGCACTTTCCGAATTACCGGTCAATTCATTGGCAACTCCCTCCCTCCTTCTCACTTCTATATAATCAATCCTATTATTGAAGACTTTCTCTCATCCACTTGACCAATTTCAGACCTCTTTTGTTACGCTCCCATTTCCCTATACCAAGTTGCGTACAGTCAATTTGTTTCAGAGCTCCAAATATCTACCAATGGACTCTAAAAGGGGGAACATTTCGCTTGACCTCAACCTCAATCCTTTCAAGGATATCAATCCAACTCCAGTAAGTGTTCTTAGCATCATAACTGTTCGTTTTCCGTTTTAAATATCTTCCCATATCTTGTTTGCTTTATATTTTCAGTTATTTACAAATTGTATGTATTCAGAAGAGAGAGTTTAACGAAGTTAGCCAGTTGGAACAGGATCTCCCAGTTAAAGATGAAGTGAGTTCTAATTCTTTTGCTGCAACTTGCAAGTCCTCTTTCTGGCTGCTCAATTTGCTTCAACATGCTTGTTCCTTCTTTCGTTCCTAACTCTTCTTGTGAAATTACTTCGAGACTGAGATTTTACTAATCAAGAGGTGCATAAGATTTCAATTTTCAGTTTGCTTTCCAAATTGAAACGCAATGCATGGTTTACAATTCCTTTACATTATATTGACCTGTAGATTTGAGGACCATCGTAGCTGTTTAGTCCACATTCCATATACTGGAGAGCAAACGAATAAAAACATGAAGATATAGCTTATATATTACCTAGTGACATTTTCACTAATGACATGCAGGCTATAATTCACTTCAGTTTCCTGATATCTTTGAACATTAGAATCAGCCTCGAGATGTCTGTGATAATTTTAAATTCGGTTCTAGCAGATCACGGGCGTTTTGGTGGAGGAGTTGAATCGGATGGCGACTGAGAACAAGAAGCTAACTGAGATGGTTACCTTGGCTTACCAAAGATACGATGCTTTGCAGAGACAAATCAATGATTTGAGGAGCAAGAGTTCGGAGAAAGAACATGTAATGTCAAGGAAGAGAAAAGCTGAGAGTGAGGACTACTATAACAACCTGACTGGAATTAATAAGAACACAGAAAGCAGCTTTAGTGACGAGGAGGCTTGCAGAACGCCAAGGCAAAATATCAGAATAAAGAACTCAACGACTTATTTTCGGAATACTGATCCATCCGATACAAGCCTTGTAAGTAGCTTGACGGAACTTGCCACTTATTTTGATCGTGAGAGACATCCTGATATTCTTCTTCTACATGTTTATGAATTTGTTTGCCATTTAGGAATTATAGATAGGGAACCTTGTATCACTCCTAAATTACTATTGATAAAGCAACTGGATTTGTTTTAGGTTGTGAAAGATGGATATCAATGGAGGAAATATGGCCAAAAAGTCACCAGAGACAACCCTTTTCCTAGGGCTTACTTTAGATGCTCCTATGCTCCAAGTTGCCAAGTTAAAAAGAAGGTAAACCGACTTTCTCTTTTGTCCTAATTAATGGTGCTATATAAAGGTTGATGTTAATTTCAATTTTCATCTACAGGTCCAAAGAAGTGCTGATGATCCTTCCATCTTAGTAGCCAGCTATGAAGGAGAGCACAATCACAATCACAAACACCATACTCAAGCTGCACTAAAATTTAGCTGCACAACCTGCGACCCTGCTCTAGTTCCTGCTCCAACATCTACAGCAGTTTCCGGTGGAAGTTGTAAAAATCTAGATTTGAGTCAAGCTGGAATTTCAAATAATGCTAAAATGACTGCCCAACAACTAGAAACCCCAACAGTACAGCAAATATTGTTGCAACATATGGCTTCTTCATTGAAGAGAGATCCAAATTTCGCTGAAGCACTTGCAACAGCTCTTTCAGGAAGATCATACAATGCCTGGACATAGAAATATGGTGAATCCATAGTTGTACTGTATGAGTTCTTGCAAATTTGATACATAGATCTTAGTGCAAGTCACACTTGCATGTACATAAGCGATTGAAACTAAGGCCAAAACAAACAAAGAAAAAAAAAACAAAAGGGGTTTCTTCTTCTCCATACTGTGTAACAGATGCGTAATTTTGATCGAGCTCAAAGTAAAATGGATAATTGCAGTTACTGAAAAAAAAAAACCCAAGCAGGCAATTGATGAGAAACTTGAGTCACAGAGTGAGCAAATCATCAAAGGATTCGAAGACAGCAACTACCGTTTCAAAGATTTACGATCTCCAACCGCAAGAACGTATCTAAATAAGAAAGATAAAGAAATGTTCAAGAAATAAATTTGCCAAAAGAGGATCGCTGAGGGCGAATACCTTGCTAGAGAAGCTATTATTCGTAATTATGACCTTTTCAATACTTAAAGGTTTATGTACGATGTGTACAAACAAAGCACAAGTGTTAAGTAACATCCTCAAATATAATTTAGCAAAAGAAAAACACTAAAATGAGAAGAATTTTGCTGTCTAAAGTGAAAATGATATATAATAATAAATTGATTTACTTTTTCATGTGAAAGTATTGAGGAGGCAAATTAATTAAAAATCAATCAACAATAAGATATTTGGTTAGTCATATCGGCGAGTGAAGTTAGTAAAATTCATCATCTTTTATTGGATTTACGCCGTGATCTATAGATTTAATTATCGTAAGTTAAAGCCTAAAAAAAAGAAGTATTTTATACATCTTAACAAGTGTAATATCACAAGTATATGACAAGTCTACGATTGTACATCGTATAGCATATGAGACCATATGTATGTGTGTTTGTATCTTATCGAATGTGATATTGCAAGATTGTATGTCTCATTTTATCAAGCTCGTGAATGAAAGTCTTATTTTATATCAGATTGAGCATAAGATCACATGTTAAACCCCAAATTTTTTTTAGAAGATTAGAACTAATAAATGAGAAATGTGAATAAATTCATGTCTTGCTTTGGTATTTTTGTGGATAAGAGATTTTGAAATGGGAAGAATTAAGGAGAAAGTTAGAAGTAGAATGAAAACAAAAATGAATTCGAATTTGTGTAGTAAATTGATGAAGAATATATACATATGTGTATGTTTTGTTGTTGGTGTTCATGATTAATCATGGATTATATATATTTGGATGATATTGAATTGTCATGAAGTTGAGAATTGGGTGCAGTACATTGGATGAATGTAAATTCGTGTTCTGAATTCGAGAGCAATTCTGGATCGATCTAGCTAGATTAGAGAAAGTTATGCCAATTGTAAAACATCTTCTGTGTTACTATTCATAAACTTCTTCTGGGTTATTGTTTATCTTATATCTTTTGTTCCATTTTTGATCCCTCAGAAGATGGAATTTATCTTTGAGGACTTCATGAAAGTTGTAGCTCTTGAAGTCTTCTTTTAAACCATCCAAAGAACACCTAAATCCGATATTTGTAGAGAAAGTTATGCTAATTGTAAAACATCTTCTGTGTTTTGTTCCTTCTGTGTTTTGCTCTTTCTGAGGTATGATTCTTTTAAGTTTTGTTCCTTTTGTGTTTTGTTTTTTCTAGTTTCGCTTCTTCTGAGTTTTGTTCCTTTTGTATTTTGTTCTTTCTGAGTTTCGTTTCTTTTGAGTTTTGTTCCTTCTGTATTTTGTTCCTTTTGAGTTTTGATTCTTCTGAATTTTGTTCCTTCTATGTTTTATTCCTTATGAGTTTCACTTCTTCTGAGTTTGTTTCTTCTGTGTTTTGTTCATTTTGAGTTTCGCTTCTTTTGAGTTTTGTTCTTTTTGTGTTTTGTTCCTTCTGAGTTTCGCTTCTTTTGAGTTTTGTTCTTTCTGTGTTTTGTTCCTTTTGAGTTTCGCTTCTTCTGCGTTTTGTTCCTTCTGAGTTTTGTTCCTGTTGTGTTTTGTTCTTTTTGAGTTTTGATTCTTCTGAGTTTTGTTCCTTCTGTGTTTTGTTCCTTATGAGTTTCACTTCTTCTGAGTTTTGTTCCTTCTGTGTTTCGCTTCTTCTAAGTTTTGTTCCTTCTATGTTTTGCTCATTCTAGGTTTTGCTTCTTTTATGTTTTGCCGACGTGTCTTCTTATGTGTTTTGCTGACATGTCTTCTTCTGTGTTTTGCTTCTTCTGAGTTTTACTTCTTCTGTCTTTTTGCTTCTTCTGAGTTTTGCTTCTTCTGAGTTTTACTTCTTCTGTCTTTTTCTGCTCGGCCATAACTTCTTCTCTAGACACCCAAATGACTTGATTCTTTAACCATTGGACTCGTAAGACATTGCTCTACATCTCCACCAAAAATCGTAGCCATCTGAAATAAAGTGAGAGAGTTTCAGTGAAAAACTTGGGACAGGTACAGTGTGTGGTTTTAAATACTATAAACTGGTGTTATTCTACTGAATATACTTCAATATTTTGATGATATTTGGATCGGTAGAGCTCTAAATGAGATGATTCTTAATTTGGGGTGAACTAGAGACATGGAGCTATAAAAGGTATGAAGAAATTGGAATCTAATTCAATTTCTAATATGTTTAAATTTCGGATAGAAGTTGTGCATAGTATACTGATTTGAACAAGAGCAATCCAAAAATGTTTGAAGTACATCTTTCGAATCACTGAACCAAATGGATTGATTTTGGTGTCATTGGAAACTTAAGACAAGAGAGAACACTTTTCTAGAAGAAAGAGTTATATCAAAATATACAAGGGTGCTTTTGGCAAGACACTTAAGTATAAAAGACATAAGGCATAAATGGAAGGGCAAATGGGACATTTCTCAATCATTAAGGGCATAATTGGAAGAAGAAGTGTTGTCTTGCATTTTAAGAAGAAAGAAGAACGAAAATTGAAGAAGAAAAGAGAGAGTGTCATGAAGAAGAGAGAGAAATACGAAGAAAAGAAGAGAAGGAGAGAAAGAAGAGAAAAAAAGCTAGGGTTTAACTTTTCTTAGTCTTCAAAAGAGATTTTGGAGTTGTTCAAGAAAGGAAAAAGGAAGAGGAAGAGAAGAGCTTCCCTTTGAGATAAAGATCTCTTCAATTGGTGAAGAATCAAGGAAACCAAGAGAATCCTACCCAAGAACAAGGAAAAAAAAAGATAACCTTGACTTGGATTTTTGCAAGAAAATGAGGTGGGTAATGTATTTACAGTAATTGTGTGATTGGGAAAATTTTTGCCTATGTGTGAATATGTGTTAAATTTTTTGAATTTGACTTGTTGAAAAATACATGATAATTTGATTTTGTTATACCATGAAAGAAGCATGATATTTCGATATAATTAAATTGTGATTTTGATCAATGTTATGCCTTGAAATTAGTCATGACATTTTGTATAAATAGAAAGAAAAAGTTTGAAAGTATAAAAGCATTTTGGTAAAATAATTCTGAGCATGATTCTGTGCTTCTGTTTGGGCGAGAGTGGAACCATTCTATTCCTCATGTGCACGTCGATAAGAGCCTTCTCCCAGCTGCCCGCTTATGACATATGGGCACCAAAAAATGAACCCATTCTGTTCATGGGGTAAACTTCAGTTTTCTCGTTCTGTTTCATGGAACCCTCGAGTCGTTTGTTGTGCATTGCATCTTTAAATTGTCAAATATGAAGCATATTGAGTGTTATGTGTTATAAACGGTTATGTGATTTGAGCTAAATTTGATGAATGTTTAAATTGCTTGAATAAAGTATAAATGCTAGACATATATGTATACATATGCTTGACTTTAGTCAATTGCCAATGACTATGAATATATTAGCCACTGAGCTGTGTAGCTCACCCCACGCTTCCCTCAAGTGCAAAAAGAGAAGATTAGTGATCCTTGCAAGGCATTACAACTCCAAGATAGTTAAAGACTTTTGTAATTAAGTTAGTTCAGGAACTTTTTGTATTTTTGGAAATCATTTTAAGCATAAGCATTCAATTGTATCATGTGTAGTTATATTTTTTATTTTTTATTTGTTTTAAGGCAAGGGGTGGTTTTTGAAATGTAAAGATGTTTTGAAAACAAGCTTTGTGTTATGTGATGAGCCTAAGTAATTACTAAAACTCTGATATGTTTAATAATGTTTGCATCTTTGTGACAAAAATTGTTTTAAATAAATCGGGTCGTTGTGATTATCAATTTTTTGCATATGTTTTAATTATTTTAAAAAAATTTGCAATGAGTTTCGAATGTTTAAATGTCTTCGAATGATGGGCTCCAAAACCAGGGTCCAGCACCATATGCCTGCGGTTGTGCTTCTTATTGAGTGTGAGACTACATGTTTACAAATGTGTAACTTATCGGTTACACGATTACAAGTTTGCCTCTTATTAGGCATAGGAACTTATGTTAACAAATTGGTGTGCTGTAGAGCATAATATCGCAAGTTAGTGACTTTAAATGCAACTATGTTAAGTATCCAACCCTATTTTAAGACTTTAGGTGATCGTTGACACTTTTATAGTTCATAAGAATGAAAGACTGAATGGAGATAAGACATGTGACATTCAGATGAAGCTCTTTTGTGGAGACATAACAGTGTAGGTTACTACAAG
This sequence comes from Erythroxylum cataractarum, assembly GCA_024703695.1. NCBI lineage: Eukaryota > Viridiplantae > Streptophyta > Magnoliopsida > Malpighiales > Erythroxylaceae > Erythroxylum > Erythroxylum cataractarum. The sequence goes on along the minus strand of JANJEY010000234.1, from coordinate 12,255,926 downwards.
CTCATGTTCTTTATTTATACGACCATATGTATCAATCATATAAGTCTTTAGAATATTGTGAAGAAGGACGTGAAGGGTGAAGAAATGTATAGTTGTGTACAAGCTCATGCTCATAATATAAACAACCATGTATAACGATCGTGTAACTCTCTATAACTGTGTATATCTACAAGTTAGGCAATGTTAAAAGAGACATAATTACTTACATAGTCTTGTATGTGATTGTGTACTGTGCAAAACAACTTATTTCGGAATATAAAAGAGAAAAAACGTTGGTTTAAATACGGTGTACATCCAAAACATAAAAAAGTTGGAAAAAATAGAGAGAGAAAGTAAAAAGATATTCTCATATTTTTTTTATTATTTTTTGGATTGCCAACTTTAGTTTCAATCTTGAAACTTGGTGAGACAACTTGCATTTGTGGGGTGAGATATTATTTCAAGCAAAGTTCAATTGCTTGAAATTAAACTTTGTAAATTCTTGTTTGAATTTAGTGGATTTACTTGTCAGTTTAGCCTAAAACTTTTCTCTTTATACTGAAGGGTTTTCAAAGTAAATCTTGGTGTTTATTTCATTATTAAGTTTCTTATTCTCATATTGATTTGTTAGTTAAAGTTTAAGAGTTTTTTTGTAATCTTTAGTTGATTTTTAAAGAGTTGTGTTATTGACACCCAACAAGTGGTATCAGAGCGATCGTGATGGAAGGTATAAAGCTCTATAGTCAAGTTGACCTTAACAAACTACTCTATTTGGAGGCCTGTGATGGAAGACCTTGTATGCTGTAAGGATCTCGTCGATCTTATTGATATGGACAAAGGCGTTAATGATGATATTTTTTTCAAAACCTGAGAAGATGTTAGATAGAGGATGAGAAAAAAGAAAGCAAAAAGCTCTGGGAATGAATTGACAGTGGATTGATATTATACTAGTATATTTAACTATGTGTCTCAAGAAACTGCTCCTTTTGAGCTATGGAAAAAGCTAAAAGGTCTCTATAAAAGGAAAAATACCCATAATAATGCCTCTCTAATTAAAAGGCTAGTAATCTTGAAGTTGAAAGTTGAGAAATCTATGCTAGAGCATCTAAGTGATTTCTAGGATATAATTAATAAACTTACAATAATGAAAATCATTTTTGTTATTAAGTTTGCTATCGGATAATTGGGAGACATTATTGGTGACAATTAGCATTTTAGCTCCTGAAGGTGTGTTTAGTAGTGAAAGAGAGTATTTTAGTGAAGAAATTAAAAGAAAAGAGATGAGAGAAGACAACGTGCATAGAGATGTCAATGGGTCAGCCCGACCCTAGGCTATGATGGCCTATAGCCTAGCCCACCATAACTTTTTTTAAAGAAAAACGTAAAAATGATGTCAATTTATAAGGATGGGCTGGCCCGTGGCCTATCCAACCTTGGCCTTTGGCTTACTCATGACCCGATTAACTCGGGCCTGGTCGAGTAGGGCAGGTCGAACCTTTTTTGACATTCCTAAACAAGTAGGCTTTCATAATAGAAAGCAGAGGAAGGAGTAATAGTAGAGATCCTAAATGGCATGGCAAGTTTAATAACCGATCAAAGTCTAAAGGTGACAAATAGATGAAGACATGCCACTGCTGTGACAAGCTAGGACACATCAAGAAATTCTGCTACAAATGGAAGAGGAATAAGAAAAAAAAATCATCAAAATGATAGAGATGATAAGAATATAATCATAATTGCTATAAGCACAGATGATGAGATGTCCCTAGTTTATACGATAAGTGAATGTCTCCATGTTAGTGATTTAGGTTTTAAGTGGTTGATTGACATTAGAGCTTTGTATTACTATGTTCGAAAAATAGATTACTTCTTAAAATGTAAGAGTGGAGACTTTGGCAGCATATAGATGGGTAATCAAAGTTTTGCTAACATTGCCAGAAGGATTCTAACACATTTTCGAGGATAGGAAGTGGAAATATCTAAGAGAGTAATGATTGTTGCTCAAAGAGAATTATATTGCACATTGTACAAAACATCTTGAAAGGTGTGTGGTGGTGGAGAAGTATACACAGTTGAAAAGGAAACTTCTCCAAATCTGTGACGTCAAAGATAGGAGCATATGAGTGAGAAGAGATTAAAGTTGATGGCTAGTAAATTCTTTATACCATTAAAAAAAAATACCCTATTGCTTAATCATTGCAATCATTGTTTGACAAGAAAGCAATATATAACCTCTTTCAAGAAAAGATTACAAGGAAGATAAAGATATTGGAATTGGTGCATTTAGATGTTTCATTCTCATACATTAATGCATTTAAGTCATGATTTTCATCAATGACCATATTTTTAGATGCTTTAATGCTATGCAATTTAATTTTCATTTTTTCATTCTCATTTATACATGTATTTAAGTACTTTTGAGCCTTTTTGAATTTGGAGGATAACTTTTCCTTTTTCATACTCATGATTTTAAGGCTCTTAACCAAATTATTATATGTTAAATTAAAATCAATATCATTATCACAAAAATTAGGGTTAATTGAGTGTGTAAAAAATTTAACTTCTGTTCTAACCAATTTACTCAATTAGCAACAATTATGTAAATAAGGATGAAGAAGTTTCTTAATATAAATCAGTTAAACAATTGAAAAATAATTAAAGAGGAAAAAGAGAATGCAAATTGATTTATAGTGGTTTAACAAGCAACCCTTGCCTACATCTACTCATAAAGATCTTTTTAGAATTTTACTATAATTCTTCTTTTAAGGCTAATAATAACTTTTGTATAATTTTTCTAGCTATGTAAAGAGAAACCCTTATTGCAATCTTCTTTTAAGGTGAAGAGGAGCCTTAATCTCACTTGTATAACCCTCAAGTACAATGATATATTCCCTAAGTCAAATATTTTAACTAAAATTCCTCACTTTATCACTTGATAACTCCAAAATAACTCACCCACATAAATATGAAATAATGATGGTCCAATGTTAAAAAGCACTGTTAAATGTGTGTATACGACATCCAAAACCTTCACAATGCTAAAACCAATGAGAAAACATTTATTTATAGGTTTTGGTTCCCTTCAAAGTCATTGGTGCTAGATATTAGCCATTACAACAACTAAATGCAGAACACTGGTCAACCAGTATAGCAAATTGATCGACTTATATGTATTAATAACACTAGATTTAATAGCCATTGGAAAACTGGTCAACCAGCAAGCATATCGGTTGACCGATAGGATACATTGATTTACTAATACATCAACCAATACAATCTCACAGTACATCAAATTTAATAACTTTAACCTATATTGGTCAACCATTAAATCATATAGATCAACCAATAACCCCTAAAAATATGATTTTAAAAACTTTAAATGCTCAAAATCAATTTTTAATCCAATTATGATTTAAAAAAAAATCCCAAAATGTTCCCTAAAGAGTATTTGAAATATCAAGAGGTTTTCTTATTAAATTCAAAAGTTGAAGTGCCTTTTGATGAATATGAAGACTTATGCAATAAAATGAAATAAAATTTTTATGTATGGTGAGCCTTTTAAGGCATCAAATTAATAAAGTGAGATTACGATAAATATTACAAACTAAAGAATGACCTTAATAGGCCTTGAACTTGTTTTGCCTTTAGTCTGATCTTCATTTCAACGGTTGTAAACTTCAAGTTTTCTTTATCAACTTTATAAGATGTCTTCTTGAGTTTATAACTTCATTTTGTTCTTATATTACTTTTTTTGTCAAAATAATAAACTCATCAATAGTAATTATGTTTTTTTTTTATCATTAAAACACCGATTGGAACATGCCTTGGTTCAATAACCTTAATGTCTTTTATAAGCTCGAACTTATCGCTAGCTAAGATTTTAATGTCAGTATAAATAAACAGGGGAATAAAATTAAAGCCATTAAATTAAAGGAACAAAGAGGAATTAACATTGGCCTATTGAAACCCTTTTGTAAAAAATTGTAGTTGATATATTTGAATACCACTTTCGACTGGCTTGCTTACGACCATAAAGAGATTTTTTAATCTTACAAAGTTGAGAGATTGAGCTAAAAAACCAAGATGAATTTTCATGTACACTTCCTTAATCAAATTTTCAGGCAAAAAGGTCTTATCTGTGTCAAGTTATTCAAGATGTCAGTTATAAATAGCGACAGGTGTATATAGCATACACAATTTTGTCATTTTAACTACAAGACTAAATGTATCAAGATAGTCCTCACTGTGTTGTTGTATGTATCTCTTAGCTACAAGATATGCTTTAAGTCTCTTAATGGAGCTATAAGCTTTTTGCTTGATCTTATGAACCCATTTGCAACTTATGGGTTGTTTATTAGTTGGTAAAGTAATTAACTACTAAGTGTTATTAGTTTTAAGAGCTTGAATTTCAGCTTCCATGGCAACTACCCACTCTAAAGATTTGATTGCCCACTTATAAGTTTTAGGTTCTGTTATGTAGAGAGTGATATGGAAAAATGTTGTGATTATGAAAAAGTTTGGAATAAGATAGAACAGAAGAAAGAAGATGGGGAGTACTTGATAACTATAGTTAAGAATAGGATGAATGAATTGACCATTCAACGTATGGATTTATAGGCTGATAATGGTAGTCTTGTAAGAAAGGCTAGCTAGCGTATTATTTGAAAGCTCTTTAAAGCTTAAGATGAATTAGACATAGGTAAATATGAAGGTAAAAGTGATGGTGTTTGGATTAGAGAAGATGGTATGTGATTTTGTGGAGGAATTGTACGTGTTTTATCTATCATAAAAAGTTGTTCACGTAAAAAACCTAATTTCATAATCCTTCTCTATCAAAAGTTAGAAACTCTAATTTATTGAATCAGGTAGGAAGGGCATAATTATTAGCTCATTAAAATACTCCAAAGTGGAACTCTGGAGGCCTTCTATCCTCTTCCATTAGTTTTGAGCTATGATTCCTCTCCAAGTGTAACTACATTATGAGCTCTTTTAACTCATCAATTGATCTTTCATCCCTTACGCCTTCAAATTCTGTTCCAGTTTTTGCAAATCTTGTGATCTCATTCCTTTTGCCATCATTTTCCTAAGAATCGAAGTGCTTTGGTAACAAATTGACATGATTTAAATTGTGCATAATGGGATTTTTAATCTTTAAAGTGAAATAATTGTTAACGAATCACAAGAATTTCAATAATCAAATAAAAAGATGAATAGAGAGAGGAATAAGCACAAGAGAAGTCATTTAATTTTATTATTCTATTCATTATAGGCAAAGCAATGACTATTATAATCGTTGTTCATCAAAACCTACATTGTGAACACATGTATCCATCTAATGACACTGTTTCATTGATTCTTTGTTATGTACAATTCAACACCATTTTACCTTTATCCTACTGACTCCTTTGATGTCGTTTCTTCTATCATCTTCTTTCTCTTATCTTTTCTAGATAAACTTAGCTATGAGTTATCTTTTCTAACTAAATTGAGTTATAAGCTGTGACAAATATTACATGATCTCTTATAAAAGTTGAATGTTTATAAACTCGAAAGCATTGTGCAAAAAACATACAATTCCACTCTAAGAAAAAGCTTACCAAATTAGGTCATATTGGGAGGCTTCTAAAGTACAGTTTTATTTTTTCAAAAAATAGAAAGATAATGTTGTTTCTGCGTCTTGTTGAGGGGCATGTGTGAGATTGGTAGAATGCAGGTATAACATTTATGGAAATATTAGATAAAACCATGATTTTGGGAATATAAGATTCCTTTACACTACATTGCTCCTCACTTTTGGGTTTCTAATATAATATTTTATTTTAAAAATCTTCTTATTCAATATTTTATCATAATCAAAATGAAATTACATACTGTCAGGAATCTCACATCGGACAGCTATAAAAGTATTCAAGAATTTATAATAATGTGCAAACCTCCTACTCTTGAGCTAACTTTTGGGGATGAGTTAGGCACTTCTAACATGGTATCAGAGCCAAATCAGTTTGTCTCGATGGTTTGGGGCGGTGCCTGGTTATGTCCCTTTGCCCAATATGTCCATCAGATGTCCAGTTCTGCTCTGGATTGAGGGGGGTGTGTCAGGAATCCCACTTCGGACATCTATAATAGTATTCAAGAATTTATAATAATGTGCAAACCTCCTATTCTTGAGCTAGCTTTTTGGGATGAGTTAGACACTTCTAACATGGTATCAGAGCCAAATCAGTTTGTTTCGATTGTTTGGGGCGGTGCCCGGTTATGTCCCTTTGCCCAATATGTCCATCAGATGTCCAGTTCTGTTCTGGACTGAGGGGGGTGTGTCAGGAATCCCACATCGGACAGCTATAAAAGTATTCAAGAATTTATAATAATGTGCAAACCTCCTACTCTTGAGCTAGCTTTTGGGGATGAGTTAGGCACTTCTAACATGGTATCAGAGCCAAGTCAGTTTGTCTCGATGATTTGGGTAGGTGCCCGGTTATGTCCCTTTGCCCAATATGTCCATCAGATGTCCAGTCCTGCTCTGGACTGAGGGGTGTGTGTCAGGAATCCCACATCGGACAGCTATAAGAGTATTCAAGAATTTATAATAATGTACAAACCTCCTACTCTTGAGCTAGCTTTTGGGGATGAGTTAGGCACTTCTAACAATTAGCAGCCAAAAACCATTTATATTTTTTCTTATGTGCCAATTTCCAATTTTCTTAATTCCTCCAAGTAAAGAAATTTTCTTTATACTTTAGATCAGTAGCTTCTATGTGGTTAGTATAAATCCTAAAATCTTCATTGAATTACTTTAAAAATATGTTCCTTTCAGGTTAAGAGTAGAGGGGAGCACTATCACTTAGAATAATTAATAGAGAGCCAAGTCAATAATGGATATCTATGGTTTTACTATAAGGAATTTCTTTGGAATGCATAATTGGACTTATAAAAGAAGTAAAAATAAAACTTAGTTCTCTTTTGAAGTAAGTTTACTGAGAGATGAATAATGTAGTACATAGACAAAATGTTTGAGACCTTAATTCTATTTGGATCATAGGCAATAAATATACATCCATATGGTTTGCAAATATACACAAGGATCTAAGAGTAACAGTAAAAAATATTATTTCTCTATATAATCACATTTTGTTTCCTTCTTAGTTGATGTTTTCTGTCTTTTTCCCTAATAATATTTCTTCCCTTAATAAATCCCTTAATTGAAATAAAGGACTACATATTAGACTTTTGCACTAATAATGTTGGAAATTAATTAATAAGTCACCCATAAAAAATTAACGTTTTGTTTCTTTAAAATGAATATTTTTTTCTAATTTTTAGTAATCAAATTAGAGTTGCAAGTGTCACATGTTAACTTTTCCTTTAATAAAACAACCACTTAGCATTTAAAGAAAAAGGGATATAGAAGGGCAATGGATTTTATCTATTACAAAACATCAAATTAATATTTAGTGGGACCAACTGCTTTTCTATTATGTTTTGATTGGTAGAAAAGATGAATTTTTCTACTTTAGCAAGTAGATCTTCCATTATCCTAGTTAGGCACTTTATAAACCAATATAAAAGTTAGAGTGACACTATAGTACACTTTAGTTCACTTATTCTAAGCTACTTAAAAAGAGATAAAGTCATTAGATTAATACTAGCAAACATTTAAAAAAAAACATTAGAAGCACTACAATGGCATGGAATTATAAAACTCTCAAGATCTTTTATCTTTATAGGTAATTAGTCATACAGGTAACAATACACTCCTTGTTTAATGGAACCATAGCATAATCCTCAAGTTTTTTTATATAGTAATCTTCTTCAATAATTTGGTATATGAAGGATATATTGATATGTAACTTCTTAAAAATATTTCGTGGTTGAAGTTTTCTATTATTTTCTTTAACATCTGAGGTTATAGAATGGGTAGCTTATAGGGTTTGACAATGGTTCAAGGTTAATGCTTTTGATCATTTTTGGTTGAAGATGAAACTAATACTAGTTTGCTTCTGCCCATCTCATATATACTATCTTCCTTAGACTTCTCTAACCTTTGCACTTTCTTCTTTTTACCAATATCATAATCACAATGTTTTATCACTCTTAAATCTAATGGCTAATACTTGATTCTAGGACTTACCTTAGTTTCAAAAGATGATGCGTGAACCAAGAAAGTCAACCCCTTCAATGAAGATTGGAGCGCGGATTAGGCGACGACGAAGATGCATCAACCAAGTAAGACAACCCCTTCAAAGAAGGAAGAAGCTCGGATCGGGTGACGATTTTGATGCATGAACTAGGCAAGACAACCCTTGCACGAATATTGGAGCGCATATCGGCCAACGGTGCACCAAAGAAGGAAAACGGTGGGAATTTAGGGTCTTCTATAACTTTTACTTTTAGTGAATTTAGGGTTTCCATTTTCTTTACTTTAGGAAATTTACAAAATTTAGGGTTAAAACTTAAAATCAAGCAAGCTTTACTCTTTTAAATGTGGCATTTAAAAAATAATAACGGTGCCATGTTGTACATTATAATGGTGTATATAAAACATGTCCTAATTTTTGTCCAAAAAAGTCTTAAATTAAGCAAACTTGTGAAATTTTAGACCTTCTTTGAGCAAGTTACAAGTTTAAACAAGTTACAAATTTAAGTCTCACATTGATCAAACTCAAAAAGATTAAGCCTCAATTTGGGCTTTTAGCCTTTGATCTTACATATGATGATGATTTTCATAATGATATCAGTATTATTGATATTGATATTGCTTAAGATCAACTTGATGAGAATCCATATGACATTCAAGAATGAAAAGGTAGAAGAACCAAAAAGAAGAAAATAACAATAATGGGTATATGAGATGATATGGGCAATTCTTAAGATTAAAAATTAGATAATAAGATAGCTTATATGTACTTTAAGGAAAATGAGTAAGAGGTAACTTCTAGCTCTGACTCATCTGACAATGAAATTATGATCATATGATGAGCTTTTGGAATGTTGAAAATAAAAAGAAGAATGTACTTTTCAATTATAAAAAATCTCAGTCGATATTAAATAAATAACAACAATATTATCTCCAACAAATGATTTAAAAGAAAAATTATCAAGATCCCTCATACAAGCTAAGTAAGAAAATTGATATCAAAAGACCAATTAATGAATATAGTGACAAAGAAAAGGAGGTAACTATCGGTGGTATGTGAAAAGAGATAGCTACTTATTTCACATTGATAATATTTTATCATATTAACTTTGACATAGATATTAAGGGGAAGAAATTATTCTTACCTATACTTAGGATAAGAAAGATAGATTGACTTTTGATTGACTTTTGATCTTTCTAAAAATTGTCCATTTCTTTGACAAGTAATTGATGTTAACAAAAAGGGACATTGTAGATTTTTTAAAGTAATTTATCTTTAACTTATTATATGGAGCAAATTGACAACCTAGCGCAAATCCACTATCCTGAGTGGCTTTTACTTCAATATAACATGGTAGTGATTGGTATTTTATAACACGCTGTAATTGATATTTTGTATTTGATACTCTCCGTTAAGGAACCTGAAAGCCCAGTTTCACAAACCTAGTCAATCAACTGCCTACATGCTGCAACAGATAACAGATTTCTTCTTAGATTGCCTAATGTGTACGCTTGTGCAATCGTTTCTAGTTCTCTTCGTAATCAAATCTGTTTAACACATCACGAGCGAATTAAAGGTGCGTAAGTTATTCAAGCCCATCACACTTGAACAACAAATGCAGTGAAGCCCATCACAGCATCATCACGTCAACGCAATTGAAGTTAATGAAGTGGCTAACTGAGGAGTTTTACTTGGGGATTACAGGTTGAGTTAGCCCAAATTTTTTATCTTTAAAAAATTGAAATGACGTCGTTTTATACATTATCAAGCTCGACAGCCTAAGCTTTAGCCCGTTGACTTCTTGCCGGATACTTTTATCATTGAGTCCGAATCTTTTGTCTAATTTTATGGTGTCTTATTTTATTTCATAAATTTCAGTCATTTATTTATGTGGGTCTCGTATAAATGAACGCTAGATCCGTATAAATAAATGACTGAAATTCATAGGATAAAATAAGACATCATAAAATTAGACAAAAAATCATGTCCCTTTAATCATCCCTAGTTTTACTTAATATTAAATTCCGGATTTTCTCATCAATCAATCAAAGGTTATTTAAACAATAATCTTGGAAACCAAATTAAGTGAATATATATAGCAGTAATAGATGTGAACTGACCATGCAAGAACTTCCAAAAACCTTCCATTCGTCACGAATCCAGGTTTTGGACGTAACACGTGCATTCATAATTGCTGTTGCATGCAATTTTGTTGTTGATCATCCAGCCCTACATGTCAAAAACCAGAAACCATTTCCTTCTTATCTCTTTTATCTCGCTTGATCTCATCATCATAATTATCATCATCTGTGGCCAAGAACCAGAGGTTGAATCATCTGTTTCTTTCTGTTTGTAGCACAAGCAGGTCTAATGGATTTCGTGAACTCTGTGTTGCATTGGGTGGTGCCACCAGCAAGCTTGGTGATGCTGGCCTGTGCATGGCCATGTTGTATATTTTTGACTTAGTGGCTATTTGTTATTTTTGACTTTGGTTTGGTTGGTGGCTTAATTTGAATCCCATATTGGGAAGAGATGAAGAAGAGAGGAGTTTATGAAGTTATAAAATAACTCCTCCCCCTCCTAATCCATATCATCCCAAAAATATTTGATAAATACACCAAAGCTGTATACATATCAAATTTAGTATTCTCTTCTTAATAAGAGCAGGCTGCCTAAGTGGTGCTCGGAGAAGTAGGCAAAATTGGCCGAACTCCGTTATCAAGTTTCGGGTGTGTTCTTTCCTTATCTCTTTTATTTATTTCGCATTTATAGTATTCAATATTATTTGTTGGGTATATTTGTAGTGTTGTGTTCAATTTATTTGAGTGTATTTATTGTTCGTGTGTGTACACGGGTTTAGGTTATAATAAATACACCGTGCACGTAATTTCTGTCTAGGAGGCCAGGTTTTAAGTGAGACCGTTTGTGACCCCTCTGCCCTTTCCTAGGATCTTACGTGGAATGGTAATACTGTCTTAGGAGTCTATTTGGTGGTCTTTCCTAGGTATTACCGAATTGGTTCACTTCATTAGTTGTTTACCTTATGGGGGAAAATACCCGATTTGCCCAACATGAATATCATAAAAGAAGAATCATTTTGTAATTTTGAAGTTGATAAATGAAAGGAAAAGAAATACTCAATAATTTAAATAAATAAAGATGTCAAAACTAGCGAAATAATGAATAGAAACGCTCCTCAAATACAAAAAGTTAAGGGTTCAGTAATAGACATAATATTGAAAACGACATTATTTTAAGTTGAGCTCATTAAAAAATTTTCAACATTAATAAACTTGGTCTAGGACATGACCTTATTGGTAGTCATGTCTTCATAACTCATTTCCCTAAAAAGTTATACGGGTTGGCGAACAATAGTGCTTGAGGCCATGCTCACATCAAATTCTTCTATAACATGACATTAAATCAAATTGGTTAATGGTTGATCTTCTTATAGGTCCAACAAGCTTCCTAAAATAGAATTCAAAGTGCCTTGTACATAATTTATTGACATATATATCTTAAATTATCCCATTCACAACCTCTTTAAGCCTCTTACTCATAGTTCTTATAATTGGTCAACTAGGTATAAGTAATAGATCCTTTAAAGCTTAGGTAGTATGCTCAATTCATTCCCTTTCTCTTTAAAAGGATTTGAGCTTAAAACATCATATGATAATTAAAAATATTAGTAACTATAAAGTTCATACTAATAATATATTAAACTATAAGCTCTAATTTTAAAGTATTATTATTGATCCTCTCATTAACTTGGAATGAATTATCCCCTTTTAGTTACAAATTATATTGCCTCAATAATAGGAATGATTCCCTCCTTATATACTCCCAAACCAATTCAACAAATTTAAAGATAACCTAAGTTTTATTGTTATTAGCATTGGTTAAATAATGTTCACTCTTTTTTTTTTAATTTGTTGCATTACAAATTCATGAAGTTGTCCCACCATCTCAGCATTCTTCACTCCATCCTAACTAGCTCTTTTATCAACAAGTAAAGTTAATAAATCCAAATGAGTTTGCAAATTAAAACATACAGACTTTGAATGGTGAGTAATTAGTAGATGGATGTGCAGTCAATTATATGAAAACTAAAAAAACTTTAAATAATCTTCCTAATTCTTAAGTTTCTTTAAATGGTAGAATAAAGTAATATAGTTAAATTCATATTTACTATTTCAAATTAATTATTAGTTTGAGGATAAATTGTTGGATCGTGTACGGTCCGAGTATTCACAATACACTGCGGAAAAGACTATACAAGAACATCACGTATAATCAAAAACACGAAGGATTAACAAAAATATCTTATTTTCGTGAATGGATTGCTTCTTTTCAGATTCCAAGACACTGCAAATCGCCAATGTCCTCTACCGGTATCCACACGAGTATGCACGATACGGGCTGCGGCTGTAGTGTGCTAGCACGTCCTGAAAACACTTTTAGAACGCCACACAATTGTTCTCTTGGATGGCGGCTAGGGTTTCGTCTTTTCTTCCCTTAACCTAATGAGATCTAAGTTTCTCTATTTATAGAG
>JANJEY010000234.1:12115297-12130028 GCA_024703695.1 Erythroxylum cataractarum | reverse complement strand
TCATAAGCATGGACATCAATCAAAGGCTTTGCTATAATATGATAATAGTTGTCATAAGAAGAAAGTAATCACATGAATTTTCTTGTTTATACATGATATGATAAAGATCATCTGTATTCTAGTTCATGCTTATGTGTATTTGATACTGAATTAAGATTCAACATTATTACAATGTTCAAAGTATGATAAGAAATAGATTGTTAAGTAAAAGTAATTGATCCAAGTTTGTACAAATAGTTAGTATGTATTGGATTAAAGGAGACTTATGCTTAACATAAGTAGCAAAAATACAAATTTGGTTAATCGAGAATATCCCTTTATGCCATATTGTTTTATATCAACACGATGGGAATCATAAAGTTACATAGAAGGACAAATGTATCCTTTTGATTATGAATCGTATGAAACTTGTGAAACTTGTCAAATTGAAGAACAACCAAATCAATCTTTGGTGAAAGGATGATGATGAAATTGAATTGTTAAATTTATACATGTGATGTATTCGATGGAATAACAATTCATAAAAGGATGATACTTATTTTTCATTAGATTACTAATGACTTTATATGATATATGTATTAAATGAAATGTTGATTTAAAAATTTGAAAGTTCAAATTGTTTAAATCTAAGTAGAAATTAAGCATTGACAATGCTGAAAAACTTCGATGAGATCGTTATGGTAAGTTTTAACTTTTCGTTTATCTATAGGGAATGAGATTTTCTAGTGAATACCTTCACGACAAAATTTCATAATATTATGGATTTATATAAGGAGGAAAATACAATATAAGATATTATATGTTGCAATATTATTTCTTCTATAGTTATTATTAGTATAATGACTTACCTTCAATAGTTCCAATGGAATCAATTAGCAAGATTTCATATTATATATAAATCGCTAAGTTTTTGAAAGAGCTAAAATTAATGATTTAAGGATGTAATGACTAGTTGAAGCATGTATTATCCATTAAGTTTATAACAAAATTGGGTAATAACGGTTATGAGATATCCGAAAGGTTAGATTTAATCTTATAGACTTGTTGAACAAATTTTTTTTTTTAATTTAATTATAGGAGAATGTTTCCCAAGATAAGCTGTGGGAGTAAGATGAAATTTGAAAGGATCAAATTTCATGACAATACATGCAATTAGAACTATTTCTTTTATTGATACAATTGATGTATAGTTGAAAGACTATGAAATAGAAAAAGATTTACTTTTATGATGAATTCAAAGAGTTTATTTTGGAGATAATTATGAATTTATCATGTCTATAAAAAGGTTAGTGGAAGTATAGTTGTCCTCTTTAGTGGGAGTATGTAGAGATATATTGCTCACAAAGAACAATAATTCTAACTTTCAATTGTTGAAAATATAATTATCTAATAACAACTCTTATTGGATAGAAAAAGATAACAAATTAATTATGGTAATTAGATCTATAGAGATATATTGGAAGTTGTTCACGTATTCTAAGTCCAAGTACATAGATAATATAATAAAGATGTTTGGGATTTAAGAAATTAGATGCTTGTGAAGTATTAAAGATATCTTTTACTCTATGTAAGAGTTGATAGTTGAGTTTAGAATTATAAGGATATAACTTTAGAAGTAAATCCTAATTAAGTTATATTTACTTATAATAATATTGTTCAAGATTGGAAAGGTTTCAATATAGCAATGGTTGCTAATTAAGCCATAATACATTTTTCGTTTAGTGAAAATGATTAATTGGATGAATAAGTTCTTTAGTGAACTTGATATAATTCCTTGCATTGTTCAAGATAGTAATGTACTGTGGAACATTAAAGTCATCAGGTATACAAAAGGAGCTAAGGTCTCATCAAAGATTCGAGGATATATTTGGTCAAAAATTCTTAATTATGATGATAATTAAGATGAAAGTTGTAAGATTTAAGTAAGTACTCACTATAGGGAACCATATAGAATTCTCTCATTAAGTCACTATCCCAGCAGTAGCATAATTGTCAAATGTTAATATGGTATATGATACTTAAAACGATTAACTTAGTGCAAGTGAGAGATTGTTAGTTTATGCCCTACAACCAATCAATTTGGTTGTAGTTTAGTGACAAAGTAATTTAAGACATTCTTTATCTTGTACGTGTTTAGATGTATATGATAAATTTCATAAGATGTTTATAAATCGCAAATGAAATTATAATGAGATTCATATTGCATTTATGTATTATCCGTAAATTGTTCCTAGTCATTGTTCTATTAAGATTAGACATTAATATAATACAAATGACTAACACATTCTCCCCCTCTTAAAGAATTTAGCACTCGAAATTCCTATCTGAATAATCACTAAGTAATTTATTCTCTCAAATAATTTCTTCGAAATAATCATATTCAATCACTTTCTTAACTAATTCCTCATCATACATATTTCTCAACTTACTCACAATTTATCACTTCTTGTATCAAATACCACCAATATCATATCATATCAATATTTCTTAACAGATTTACACAAGTCAATGGTCCAATTCTTAATAACCTTAATATGGACCAATACCATTCAATTTAATCCTTTTGAACTTCCATATATATATCTATATCTTTATCATTCAAAATCAACCTATTGATCTTCCATACATATATTTCTATCATTAATCTCATCTTTCTAGCATTTCTCATTTCATCTCGCAAATATTCAAAATCAAATCATCCTTCACATTAATCTTTTGACTTTCTATACATATATCTCCATCACCATCTCATTATTCAAGTCATCAATGCCCAAAATCAATTCACAAAATTGCCGAAGCCTAATCATCATGAAATTTCACTCTCATTCATTCACATATTCCTAAAATCAATCAAATAATCACCTTTGTTCTTCAAAGCAAACTTATCCACATCAATATCACACTCTCACTAGTTCAATCATACTTCTTGTCATCAAAAGAAAACGATCACTTAGCACCTTTTTTACAATCTCATTCTTCTCCTTACAAAATCTTATCGATTTCTTACTCATACACATACGCCCAAGTAATATCATATTACTGAGCTCTGATACCACAACTGTTGGGAACGAAACCCAACTACTTAAACTTAAGACTATCACTCTTACTTTGATACCACAAATGTTGAGATCCGATTTTCGGATCGGGTCCCAACATTTGTGGTATCAAAGGAAGAGTGATAGTGTTAAGTTTAAGTAGTTGGGTTTCGTTCCCAACAAAAGTCCCTGTCCAACTATGTTTTTGATATATTGCAAAACTTTGTGAGCTGCCTTCATATGTGTACTTTAGGTGAAGCTAAGAATTGACTTAACTTGTTAACAACAAAAGTCAAAACTAGTTGAGTGATGGTAAAATAAAGCAACCTACTAATCAACCTTTTGTACCTAAATGGATCATCAAGAGATTCACCTTCTTTAGCAGATAATTTGATATCGGGGCTCGTAGGCACTTTTCTTGGTTTACAACCAAGCATACCTATATCAGGTAAAAGCTAAAGTGCATAATGCCTCTGATTAAGGAAAATCCTTTAATTATATGATCTGGCTATCTTTAAGATGAGAAAGTATTTTAATGCCCCTAAATCCTTGAGCTTAAATTTACTATAAAAAAACCTTTTAATCTCATTAACTACTTGTTGATCATTGCTTGCTACAATGATATCATCTACATAAACTAACAAGGTTATAAACAATGAACCATAAGCTTTAACAAACAAGGAATTATCAACAGATGACTAGTGTAAACCTTGATCAAGAAGCACATTCGAAAATTTGGAAAACCACTCCCTTAAAGCTTGCTTCAATTCATACAAGGCTTTATGAAGCTTACACACTGCATTTTGAGGCAATTTTTGATTATCTTTGCAAGTAAGACCTGCTGGTAAATGCATATAAACCTTCTCAGTAAGCTCTCCTTGAAAAAGTGCATTGTTGACATCTAGCTAAACTAAAATCCAACCATGAATTGAAGCTAAAACTAACAATATTTTAACTGTAACAAACTTAGCTATAGGAGAGAAAGCATCAAAGTAGTCAAGCCCTTCTTGTTGTGTATAACCCTTATCAATTAATCTTGCTTTATACCTTTCAGTTGACTCATCAACTTTATATTTAATCCTATAAACCCACTTACACCCTATTACATTCGTACCAAGTGGCAAAGAAGTAATTTTCCATTTACCATTATCTTCCAAAGCTTTCAACTCTAGTCTCATTGCTTCCTGCCAATGTGAAATTTGACTAGCTTATGAAGAGCTTGAGGGTTCAACATGAGTTTAGATTGTTGCAATAAAACTTTTATAAGTTTGACTTAACTTTGAATAATCTAAGACTTTGGACAGAGGATGAATTGCAGTGCAGTTAGTGTTTGCAGCAACAGTAGTATAACAATGATAGTCTGACAGGTAAGATGGAGTTTTAATTACTCTAAATGCCTTTGATGAACAGTCGCCACCAACCTTTGACGAGCAATCATCACCAGTAGGAAGAGAAACATCAAAACCAAAATAGTTGTCATTAACACCAACATTCTACAATTCTGATACTTGATCCTTATAAGGAAAATTTGACTTATGAAATACAACATCTCGACTAATGAAGGTTGTATTTTTATTGAAATCAAGCAACTTATAGCCTTTGTATCCTACTGGATAGCCAAGAAAAACTAAAGGAGTTGCTTTAGGTGCAAACTCGTGTCTTAACTGAGATGAAGTAGATGCATAACAAAGAAATCCAAAGATTCTGAGATGATTGTATGATGGCTGCTTTTTAAACAAAACTTCAAATTGTGTTTTATTTTTCAAAATAGGTGAAGGTGTTCTATTGATAAGATACACTGTAGTAAGTATGCAAACACCCCAATATGCAATAGGAATATCTGATTGGAACACTAAAGATGTTGATGTTTCTCTTAACAACTAAATTTTGTTGAGGTGTATTAACACATGAATGAAAGGATTGTATTCCTTGTTCTGCAAACAAATTAGTAAATGCTAATTCTGATCTAACAAATTGGATTTTCACCCCATGATGATTCAAAACAAAGAAAAAAAAATATAGAAAAGAACTTAACAACTTCAGATTTATTATGCAAAAGATATATCCTTACAAATATTGATGTATCATCAACTATAGTGAGAAAGTATCTATAGCCTTTAACAGTAGGAGTTTGGAAAGGCCCCCCCAAATATAAAAATGGATTAACTGAAATGGTTTATCACCCGTATTATTTTATAGAGACACAAGGCAGTCTCTTTTGCTTTGTTAAATGACATATTGAGCAATGCTTTGAATGCTCAACCTTTATTCTAGTCATATTCAAAGCATTTTGTAAAATTTCAAGCTTTTCATAAGAAAGATGTCATAGACAAAAATGTCATATATTAGATTGAGTTAGAGAAACTTTATTGCTTGTCTTGAAAATGGCAGTAGCAACCTCCAAACAACATCTTGCACTTTCATAAATGAATAAATTCTTCTTTCTCTTACCCATCCCAATCGTCTTCCCCTCCATAAGGTCCAGGCTAAGAGAAAGATTGGTTGAAAAGATAACTGAGAGTAGCGAACTTACTTACTAAAATCAAATTATATTTAAAGTTGGGAACAAAAAGAGTGTCAACCAACTATAAACCACCACTTAATTTTACAATGCCAACTCTTATAAATTGAATTGTCTCACCATTTGGTAATGTGATGAAGGCATTATCTATTTTCTTGATCCGACAAAGTTCTTTAATAAGCAACACATATGATGTGTTGCACTAGTGTCAATAATCCAAGTATTGGAATTAGCGAAATCAAATTTTAAGATAGATGACGAAATGATACCACTGAAATTACAAACTGTCACCTTAGATTTTAATTCTTCTATGGCTTGTGTTGAACTTTGAATGTGATTAGCAAGAAAAGCTATTAATTGTTGACATTGAGCTAACATCAGGTTGTTCAGAGATTCATCATAAACTTCAAAATTTTCAGTTGTGTAGAAATTTAATTAACATGTCCAGTGGTCTATACAGATTTAGTCTTAGGCTTATAACCTGGTGGATATCCATGCAATTTGAAAAACTTTTTAATTGTATGGCCTTGGATGCCACAATGAGAGCAGATAGGCCTATTTTTCTTGCCCTTTGCATTTTGATTCCCAGTGATAATAGTTACATTATGATCATGATTCTGACTTGCATCAGTATTTGCAAATGCTATAGCATTATGCTTTTTCAATCCCTAAATAAGACTATAAATAATAAATCTTTGACTTTCTTTTTAAATCACTAGAGAGAAAACCTTTGACAATGAAGGCAAAGGTTGCATCAACAAAATCTAGGCTCGAGTTTGCGTAAATGACTAATTAATACCCATCAGTAACTGTATTGTTTGCTCTTGTTGGAATTCAATCCACGCCTTACTTTCACCACAATGACAATTAGGAATAGGCTAATATTGCTTCAACTCATCCCACAAAATTTTTAGTTTAGTATAGTAAGTGCACACATTAAGACTTCCTTAATTTAAAGCAATTAACTATTTCTTAATCTAAAAAATACGTGGAGAATTATTCTTATGAAATCTTTCTTTCAGATCTGACCAAACTTCAAAGCATCATCTATATAAAACAAACTATTAGCTATATCCTTCGACATAACGTCCAAGATTCATGGAATCACCATGCCATTGCATCAATTCTAAACAACAAACGATAGATCATTCAATTGAGGCCTTTGAATGGTTCCATTCATAAATCCTACCTTTTTTTTTGCTGTTAATGTTGTCAACATAGCTTTGATCCATGTGTTGTTATTTGATCTAACTAAAGGATGCGAAATTAGTATAAAACTAGGATGATCACCACTTTGCAGATAGTACAGATTGTCAATATCTTTTAGGAATTAATTAGAAGAACTACTGGCAGTATTTTTATTAGGAGCCATAGCAAAAAACAAAGAAATTCATGGTTGAAAAACAACAAAAATGAAAATATACATTGATAACATATTATAAAAGTCAATTTTGAAGAGATTGATGAAAAGAAGATTTTATGGAAGAAGTGAGGAACTCTTATTCTTTAGAAAATTGAATATTCCAATCAAGAAAATAAAACCTATCGTATTTTCTCAAATATCAAACCTATCAAACGAGATATAAAATTTTAAGTGTCTACCTCATGTGCAATTCGGAGTGCGAAAATGCACTCAAATATAGCTTAAAAAGCTTTAAAAACTTTTTTGGAATCTAATTATCAATGTAATAAATCCAAAAAAAAGAAAAATGACTTAAAAAATTCTCCAAACTAAAAAACTAACCCAAAAGGACCTGGGGTACCTTTATGGGAATTCTGAAAAATTTTCCTTTTTCTGTGTTTGTTGACGTCAACAACAGCGTAGTATTGTGCGCTGACGTCAGAAGGCATCAACCTGCGAGTGGGAAGGGCACGCGTGACAAGCACCCACCAAATGCATCTGGCATACGCGTTCACTGCACGGTGTGTGCATTATATGCATCGACAGGTGTCCTGATCCCAACGGTCCACATGTTGAGCCGGATATGGCATGTGCATCACACTCGTCCGTGGTTCCATGCTCTTGGGAGAGTGCGCCGCATGAGGTGCATACATTGCATGGGCCACATGTGTCTGTCAATGTGCGAGGCCACTTGACGGCATGCGATTCCTGCATATGCCATCCATACTGCTGCTCCCTTAGCAACCGTAGCATTGTCAGCATGCGCTGAACGGTGCATCTCCCTTCGATAGGGAGGGTAATTTTTGACATCCTGAGATTCCTTTTTTACTCTTTTAGGTCCGTTTTTTATAGTTAGCCTTATGTATTCTACTTTTACGTAATTATATACATAAAAAATTGAAAAACAAATCAAACTGAAGAAAACTATAATGAATGGAAACCGAAAAACTTCGTTTCTGTCAACCCAATCACGTATCCGCTCTGATACCACTTGTAACATGTAGGATAGGCCTTATTACGTATCTCGGATTATTAATGAAAGGGTAAAAATGAAAGAAATGGGGAAGTTCCAAAGCAGTTTCTGATGCCAAAACGAGCTTTGATCTTCTTAGGACAGTTGAGAAAGATGATCATCGACACTCGGTTAACGCCTTTCTTCAGTTTTCTTAAGACGTAAGCACTCCCAATAGGTCAGAGGATCCGTATGCTTACAAATTATACAAGTAACTAAAGAATACCTTAACCTTTATTTATAACTTCCATATCGGGCTTCCACATCACAAGCTTGATATGGGTCTGATCCGCAATAATTGGGATCGATTTTTCTTCCAAACTTCAACCCATTAATCTAAACTATTTATTGGGCCACTTTATTATCTTTATTATGATTGAATTATGTAACTTAACCGATAAGTTATTTAAAAACTGAAAATACAATTAATTGTTGTCTAATTAATAGAAAAGGACAAAAATGTCTTACAACTACCTCAGATTGCCTGCTCTCTCCACCGTAGCAGCTACTCGTCTCCACTTCATTATCGTTGTTAGTCTCCAATCCACCGTCATTGCTGCTTGCCTGCTTGTCTCCACCAGTCCACCATCAGGCAGATTGCAAAAATCAAAATCCAAAATCCATATCGAGATTCATCAGATTGAATCGAGACACGAACCTGACCTATCCCAACCTGACCAATCCAACCCGACTTGCGACCCTCTTTAACTTAGCTACAATTTTAGGATTTTTATGTGTTTTAATTTGCTTGTTTTCACTTTGAATTGCAATTGTATTATGCTTTGGTTATATCATGTGTTTTTGTAAATGATTTATAAAATATTCATTGAACAATTTGGGCTTAAAAATTAGAATGAGTTGTGTGAATAGTGTATAGTTCAATAACATATAGGTATTGTGAATTTATGAAGAAATGAGATCAAAATAATATTGTAAATGAATTATGGAAGAACATTAGGTATTGTGAGTTATGTATAATCCAAGAACATGTCATATTATTTGTTATTTTAATAATCATAAAACGATCAAATTTAATTCATTAAAAGTTTAAATTGTTGATTAATTTATATAAAACATAAAGTTTATTAATTATTATTTGTATATGATTAATCATTCAAATATAAGATTTAATATAAAATTAAATCATTTAATCTATGTAATTAAGTTAAGAAAGTTAAATGTTTGCATTTTTATATTATTTATTATCATTAGAACATAATATTACAAAAAGTAACCCTATCTTATGAGTAGTAAATACACATTCATCCTCTTATCTTATAAGTAGTTAAATACATAATAGAAAATAGTATTTGAATGTATGAGAAAATATTAATTAGTTTACTCAAAATATGTAAGATTGTAAGTGTTTAAAATTTTTTTGTGATGTGTAATTAAGAAAATTCAATTTTGCAATATGCGTTATTATAAAAAAAAGATGTAAGATAAAGTCTATCTAGAATTTGGATATGCTTATAATTGAATATTGAATTTTTACAGTTATGTAATGCTATTTATGCGAAAATTTTATTTTTGAATATGAAATTATTAATTCAATTTTGGCCTATGGTTTCATTTTTTAAAGATAGTTCAAGTGCTGCTCATAATTTAGCCAGTTCATGAAGATTTGATGTTTCAATTTAGGATCATACTAGATTGGTTCTTGGAATGAAGAACCATACTAGTTGTGTGTAGTGTAACAAAAACTTGAAAGGCGAGGGATCACCATATTCTAAAAAAGTAAATCATGATGTGAAATATCAAATGAAGACTTTGCTTGAAAATTATCAACATGAAAAAGATCAAAGACAAAGGCTAAACTATGAAATTAATTATGAAAGTTCTTTTTTTGGTGGTCAGGATAATAGTGGTAATGTCGAAGGTTATGGTATTCCTACCTGAAAAGAAGGGAATGTTGATGTAAGGAAAACTAGAAGCCATATTTCTAATTTTTTTCATCACGAACAATTCTTGGAGCTCATCCTTGAATCTATACTACCTTACAATCTAAAGAAACAACTTATAATGTGAACATGACAATAACTAGATGATGGTATGATTCAGGTGTATCATTTAATGTTGCTAGTCTTATTATTACCAACCTATAGTGAATGATATTGTCTTTTACATTCTAGGATATAAAGCTCCTTCAATTGATGACTATAAAGGTAAACTTCTACGTAGATATGTTTACGAAATAAAGAACTATTTGAATTAAAGAAGAATGACTTAGGCAACTTATGGATGTTCAATCACGAGTGATGGTTGGACAAATAGTAGATATGAACCCATTAAATTTTTTTAGTTTATTACATTAAAGTGACAATGTTTTTAAAGTCTACTGATGCATTTGGTCTTATTAGAAATACTTATACTATGTTTCAAATATTTGATGAGGTTGTGAAAGAAGTTGGTCTAGAAAACATTGTTTAGTTTATTAATGACAATGATTATACTTACAATGTAGCTAAAAAATGATTACAAAGCAAGTATAATTCTTTTTATTAGACTCTTTGAGTAGCACACTATATTGACCTATTGTTAAAAAATATAGGAGATATCAGATATTTTTCTATCATTAATGAGACTACACAAAAAGTAAAGAGAGTGATCAAGTTTATCTATAATTGGGCATGAGTCCGAATTTTGATGAGAAGACATTTCACCAATGTTAGGAATTTGTGCTCCTACTATAACAAGGTTTGTGAATAATTTCTTATCATTTTAACGTTTTGTTCCGATGAAGAAAGAGTTGAGGGAAATGTTTATAAGTAATAAGTGAATTGCATCACATTATTCCAAGTCTAATGTTGAAGTTGAGGTTTTTAGAACTATGTTTGAAAATCATAAATTTTGGTCCCAGTGTTAATTTGTAATATGAGTTTGTGAGTCTTTAATGAGAGTACTTCATCTAGCTAATAGTAATGAGAAGACAACAATGAGTTATTTTTATGATGTCATAGAGGATGCGAAGGAAGCAATCAAGCCAATCTAAACAATAAGTCTTCTTTGTACATACTTTATCTTGCAACCATCAATGAGCGATGAAAAAGATAACTTTTGTAACATCCCGTTACCGATGTGATGGGTAAATTGGTAAATTAGATCGGGTTAGGATTTTTACCGCGCATTATCGAATGAATATTCATTTGGCCTCTAGTTGGAGAGGACTGAGTCTTTTGCACATGCACTGATAGGTACATGCAATCGTGACGTTTTCCCGGCATTTGATTGTGAAACTGATAGAAGTTGTGAATTTGTGAGATAATTAGGTTTGATTATGAATTATGGGAACATTTTGGAATAATTGGGCTTGAAAAATGGGATTGGAAATGTTTTAGAGTAATTGTAAATTGATAGTGACTCCTTGGAATTTTCTGGAAAATTTGGGAGAAAAAGTCCGGACCGAAAATTTTTTCGAGTGTCGGACAGATTGACTGCTTAGTGCTGAAATAATTGTCCAATGGCTATGGAAATTTAAAAATATGATTTTAGGAATTTTATATGTCGAGCCATTGAAATTCGGAGACAAATCGGACTGGAAATGATCGTGAAAAGAGTAACAGATTTACTGGTATTAAGAGAAAAATGGGACAAATCACTTATAAATGCTTTATATTTTGAATTGAAGAGAAAAGAAATTCTCTTCTTCTTCTCTCCTAGGGCACGATCGGTTCCTCTCTTTGGTGAGTTTCGTTTCTTCCTTCGTGATTATCGTCTCTTCCTCTCTTTGTGATTTTCATTGCTAGCTTGTCTGACTCTTGAGGAAGATGAAGATTTGTTGAGGTTGGAGAAGCACCGTGAGCGTGGAGAGAAGATGAAAGAGTTGTAGGGATTTTAGGGAGATTTGAGATTCAAGCTTGATTTGGTAAGTGAATTGGTTTTAAGTTGTTTATTATTGTGTTTAATGCATTCATGAGGTTAATTGTTAAAGATTAGAGTGTTTGAGTTAAGTTAGGATTGGTTTTAGAGGGAGAAAATGGGAGAAAACTCGTCGGAGAAGACGAGCTGCGACTCGCACGTCGCGGTGAATTAACATATAATTCGTCACGGCGAGCAGGAGGGAGGACGTCGCGACGAGCTCAAAAGCGTTGGATGTCGCGACGAGCTCCTCTTAACGTCCCGGTAAGCTCGATTTCTAGGCGTCGCGGCGAGTTCTTCTCTCGTGCATCGCGGCGAGTCCCAAGAGAAATTTTCGCCGCGGCGAGCAACCTCACACTTCGCGGCGAGCGCCTTCAGACGCCGGGGCGAACGGTTTGAAGTCGCGGCAAAGGGGAAATTTTTGAAGTGATTCAATTTGGTTTTTAGGGCATAACTAATGGTGTAGACCTTCAATTAAGGTGATGTTTGATTCGTTGTGACCTAGAGAAAGAGGTCTACAATTGAGGAAAAAGATGAGAGTTTGAATTCCGATTTTTGTAAGATCGCAATTAGTAAAAGAAAGTTACGAATGTGATTGTATTGCACCCTTAGTAATGTTCTTGATAATTGGGGTTATAATGTGAGACTTTGAAAATAAATTCATTGCTACTGGGAGTTTTAGGAACTAAGCAAAAAGGATGAATTTGACCTAGAGAATAGTGCTATTGACTGAATATTCGAATTGAAATTAGGGGAGTTCCGTATTATGTTATTGAATAGGAAGTGAGTTATTATCGAAAAATTGAATGGAAAGTTAGTATTTGACGAAAGAAAGGGAAATTGGGAAATAGTACCGGGAAAATCATGAATAGGCATAGTACATCTTTTATTCAAGGCATGTGCATCATTAATTATTTCGACTGTGCATTTTGTAATAAATGGAATTATTTGATTGTTATAGAGCCGATGGATCGATAATTCACGGATCGTGCTGAAACTTCCAGGCAGGTAGCTCGGAAGTTCAATTGAGTAACCTAATTGGTTCCTCAGCCTTTATGTATTTAATATCTTGCAATGATGCCATGTGGAGATAATGGAGGGTTATATGTGTTCGTTTTGATTAATTTCGAACCACGGGTGTCTGAAGTATTTGAATGTGTTATTGAAGTGCAAACTGTGTATATTGTATGTGAATGCTGCTATGAAATGAACCGAAGGTCCGAAAGAATGGGTGTTGGACTTTGAAATGTGAAATGATTGTGAATGTGATTTGATACATGTGCATTGTATATATATATATATGACGGAACGTGGGCCGAGAAAAAGGCGAAATGCCTTATAATTGTGACAAATGAAGTCCATAATTGGTTAATAAATAATGGTTGTGACTGGAGCTGCCACTGAGAGGGATTAGTGCATACCCAGAGGGTTCTCCTATCCCTACTGATGCGCGGAAAGTAGTGCATACCCTGAGGGCCCTCCTACTTCCTAAGCTGTGATTACTGTTACTAAACCGAGCCTTGAGCTCGAGGGGAGTCAGTGCATACCCAGAGGACTTTCCTACTCCCTAAGCGTGTCTGAATTCTGTTACTATTAAGCGCTCAGTCACAATTCAGAAAAGAATGGATAATAATGGGAAAAGTTCATGAGTGTAACTTTTATGTGTGAATGTGGGAATAAAAAAGTGTTAACGTTGTATATTCGTCTGATAAGTGTTATATGGTGATATTGAATGTGTAAAATTGACAATGCCTTAGATAATTAACAATTGTGACAATATGGGATATTATATGAATTGTTGTATATGCATGAGTTTTGTGGACCATCGATGATGGTTTCTCACTGAGTTCGCAAACTCACCCAACATTATAATTATTTTTCAGGAATTGGGAAGTACCCCGTTAGACAAACAGGAGTATGATTACTTCAAGCAAGGCAGGGTTTGGCATCGGGATCAGACTCATGTCTGCATTTGAGAAACATTATATGTGAAACATTGTGTTTTCGCAGATAAATATTGATATTGTATTGGGCCCAAATTGGCTGTGAATATATGTGTGTATGAATGGTTTTATGACTAAAATTGGATTTTGACTGAAAATGTTTTTGTATCGTGGCCCAAATTGTTTACCGATATCTGCGCACTCTATTGTTTTTTTTAAAAAATTAATTGGTTTTTCGAGTTTTAAATTGATGTGACCGTTCTAGCATACCACCCTCGCGGGTCACGGGTTCGGATATCACCCACGATATGGGGTTCGGGTCTTGCGAGAGTGGGATGCTACATTTGTGGTATCAGAGCCCAGAAGTACACTCTTACATGGGCATTCTGAAACATAAGTCAAGTTACATGCATTTAAGTCATGTTGTGGCAGACAGTGACAACTAATCCCCAGTATAGTATATGAGTCATATGCATAAGTATGTCTCAGTCATTTAAGTGGTTAGAAAAAGTGAGGAAAAGGATAATGTGTTAGAATGTGATAAAAGGAAGTAATGGATATCGTGAAATAGAAAAAAAAGTGTATGATTCGATTTGACTGATGAAGATTTAGTGTGCTGGTATTGGTGGTTATATTATGAAATACAATATTAGAATTATATTGGGTATCTCCTTGAATGTGAGATAGAAATAAAGTTATAGTTGTGGGTTGATAGAGGAAAAGGAAAATAGAGATATGATAATAGCAAGATTTTAGGTGTATAAAGTGGATGAAATAACATGTCCTTTGATCTTTGAGAAGTTACAATTGGGTTGGATTTCTGTGACGAGAGATATGAATAATGATGTATGACTTTGAGTCAAATTATGTTAGTGGGGAAAAATCCAGAATGATTGCATATCTATGATATTGATTTGAGTGTGAATGTACATGGATATGATGGGATAATGAAAAGATTGA
>JANJEY010000234.1:12092660-12112866 GCA_024703695.1 Erythroxylum cataractarum | reverse complement strand
ATATATTATTAACAAGTCATAATGTTAATACATGAATCACAAATATCCATTGGCCTAGGGCACACTACTAACATTAACCAGGTCATTGGCAGGCCATAAGCCAAAATTATTTGGCCCGACAAGCCTGGCTCAACCTGTGGCCTGATCGGAATATTAAAAACGATAATGTTTTTTATTTTTCTGAAAAAATATATAAGGTCGAACAGGGTTGGCCTGACCCCAACCCTTGGGTCAAGCCAACAAAGACCTGAGCCCAGCTCTTAGGTCGGGTCAGTAGCGACTCAGGCCTGACTTAAGCCATTGACATACATTTTTTTTTGTTTATAATATTACTTTTATTATCTTACATTTATTTGACCAATTCAGAACGGTTGTTCTAGAATTGCGAAGATTTGCAATTCAAATTTTGAGCCAATGCGTGAGTGCAATATGGTGTGAAATTATTTATTTTACATAAAA
The DNA here is from genome assembly GCA_024703695.1 of Erythroxylum cataractarum. Lineage (NCBI taxonomy): Eukaryota > Viridiplantae > Streptophyta > Magnoliopsida > Malpighiales > Erythroxylaceae > Erythroxylum > Erythroxylum cataractarum. The sequence continues at coordinate 12,112,407 of JANJEY010000234.1, read as the reverse complement.
AAATTACAATATATTTTATCATATTTTGGATCCTTTATTTTAATAAAATATTTTCTATCAACATTTATTTTTGTTTTAATTAATTAATTAATTATTATATCATAATAAACTATATATTTTATATAAATTCATATAATAAATTATTATACTTATATATTAATACCATAAACTATATTTTATTTTAGACAAATATATATTATTTATTTAATAAATAATTAAATACTTTGTTTATATTTTATATAATGAGTAAAAATATAAATTTAAAACTTTATTTTTGATTATGAATGAAGTTCAAGTTTAAAAAATAAGTGTTATTTTTTGTTAAACCAAGAATAAACATAAAATTTTCAAAACTTATAAGTTAGAATTTAATTATACTCGAACTCAACTTATTTTTTTTTAAAAAAACTATATACAATGCCTAATACATCATGCGAATCCTCCTCCCATCGTCCAACAACAAAAAATATATCCACATTGAAAAAAAAAAGTTATTATGTTTAACACGAGCGGCAGATATCTTTGGGCTCTGGCTATAACAGATTAATAGGAGTTTGACTTAGGTTGAAAACGGCCCCGACAACCTTGGACTACAACGTTCTGCAATCTGAACCGTCCAATAAACTTATTACTGCAACAAGCAATCAAAGCCCAGCTGAAAGACTCGAAACAAAAGTAAAGAGTGAATTCCAGAGCACACAAAAGTCTATTACATTCAACTGTATAGAGTTCGTATTACTATTAGCTATTTTGCTTTGGTTCCTTAATCGTTTGGACTTCCAAAGTAGGGAGACTGTCTCTCTAACTTGCTCCCGCAATCTAAATTTTTACGTAGGTTGGTCTTCGATTCTTCTTCTTATTATGTGTTTGCCCTTTGTTTCACTTGGTTTGTAAATGGACACATAGGTAAACTGTGGACAGGGGATGACTGCGATTCGGTTTCTATTGTTGCTTTTTGGTTTAATTTTGTGCGCGCGCTCGTGTATATGAATTGATCGACGTGGTAGGATTTTCTACTTGTTCAGATTTTACGTCTTGAAGGTTAAGATTACATTTTGGTGATGTGGGAAGTCGTTTGATAAGAGAACAAATTAGTATATGCTGCTGAATTTTGATTACTGTTTGTGGGTTTCTATGTTGTATAACCTTGGTTCTTTTTTTCCTCTGTTTTTTAATCGTTCGATATGCTGATTCCTTATGTATGTAGTTTTTATGCGTTTTGGATGAAGAGCAGTGACTAGTGAGATTATGCATTTTATGATCACTATTGGAGAATTACATAGTTTTCTTCTAAATTGAGAAAAGGGTGTTCTTTTAAATTATTGGGTTACTTTTATTAATGAAGTTTCGTTAAAGCTTTCATGCAGTAAGTGGTTTGGTTTGTCAGTATGGGTGGACATTCGGTAGACGACGATTGGGAGTTTACCTCTCCACCCTACGGAGTTCGCACTGTTGTTTTGGTTGGACGTACTGGCAATGGCAAAAGTGCAACTGGAAATAGTATCCTGGGGAGAAGGGCCTTCAAATCAAGAGCTAGCTCATCCGGAGTTACTAGCACTTCTGAATTGCAACAGACTGTGTTGGGGGATGGTCAAATTATCAATGTCATTGACACTCCTGGTATAGAAGAAAGAACCTATGGGCATGATTTTGGTCATTACAAGACTAACATCTTTGGTCTCTTCTCTTTTGTTAATTAAAATGATGATCAATCTATTGCAGGACTATTTGATTTTTCTGCTGAATCTGAATTTGTTGGCAAAGAAATTGTGAAGTGTATTAATATGGCAAAGGATGGAATCCATGCAGTCATTTTAGTTTTCTCAGTAAGAACTCGCTTTTCACAAGAAGAAGAAGCAGCTCTTCGTAGCTTACAGACTTTGTTTGGAAGGAAGATAGTTGACTACATGATTGTTGTCTTCACTGGGGGAGATGAGTTAGAAGACAATGACGAAACGTTGGACGATTATCTAGGTCGTGAATGTCCAGAACCTCTGAAGGTCATTTTCTTCAGCTATGATTCTTTGTGATTTATGTTGGAGATGAATCCGTCAACACATTGACGCGTATGCGATAGAATATGATGAAGCAAGGAAGTGGAAGTTCTAAACTAACTTGCATGAATCATTAGTATCGATTCTTTTATCATATTTGGTAGTATTAATCCTAATAATTAATGTCGGCGGTCTTCAACAGTTTTATATATTTTAAGAATTGTAGTCGTCTCCTTTAATAATAGTTGACATATGATTTCAGAGAAGTAGTTTTTGTACGAAATGTTTTTATGAATTTAATTGCAATTTATCAGTCTATGGAAAGATAGATTGTGTTAGGCTGTGAGAGCTTATTGGAAATGAGCCATAAAATTCAGTGGCCTGGTTTTCACGATCCTATAGATCTTAAATATTTTCTTTCATTTTTCTCAACTACTTCCATTTCGTCTTTAAGACATTATTCATTTGCTGCAGATCCACTCCAGTGCATGCTTTAGCATATAATCCAGGAGGGCAGAGAAACAACACTAGACTCTTGAAATATAGAATTTGTAATTTATTCTGTTTCTTAACTGATTTACTTCCTAAATTCTTGACTGTTAGCAGCCCTGTTTAGTTGCATAATTTTATTTTCTGTGTTTATAATGGTTTGTTGGATATTGTTGCATGGCATTTTTTAGTCAATAGTATTTAACTCCACTGTAATATTTATGTAGGACATTCTTGTGATGTGTAACAATCGAGTAGTGCTTTTTGATAACAAGACCAAAGATGACGGCAAAAGAGTTAATCAGGTTCAAGAGCTTCTTGTACTTGTGAACTTGGTTATAGCTCAGAACAATGGACAACCATTCACTGATGAATTATTTGTGGAATTGAAGGTGGGTTATACAGAAGTTTAGTAAAGTCTATAAAGTCTATTACATTGCACTATCTTCACTGCTAATGTATTAATTAATATGACAGAAGGGGGAAATGAAACTCCGCAATCAACAAGAAGAAGTTTCTTCCCTAGAAGGGTATACTAAGCAAGAAATATCAGATTTGAAGGCACAGATGCAGATGACATATGAAGACCAGCTGAAACGAATAACTGAGATGGTATTTCATCTCCCTTCGTTCTTACGGATCAAATTTCTCAAATACATCTATGCTTTCATCTGAGGTCTTGACATAACTGTTTCCTCAACCTGAGCTGAGCTTTTGGTGTTATTGTCTAAGAATATCAAACCAACAAAGAATGAATTCTTAGTTCAAAGTGAAATGAAAAATCTGAAATAGCTTAAATGGAAGCATTTGATAAAGAGGATAATAAATAGGTATTTTGTGATATCTCATTAGATCATCTTGAACAATCTTGTTTCTTGGTTGAAATTCCTTTTTTTTTTTTTTGAAGTAAACATTGTATAGAATCTTGTTATCTACTATATTTCATTTTGATATAGTTTGTTGTTGGGAACGTAACATCCAGTTAGAAAGTTTCCTAAGAAACTGAAAGACAGATGATTGTGCAGATCTATTAAACTGGATGCATGATATAGTAATATGTGGAAAATTTTGTAAACATAGCGTGGACTATGTCTAAACTTTGCTTTTGTTTCTAAATTTTGGGTCTGAATTGTGTAGCTTTGCTTGTAAAATCTACATGTTAATCATATGCTATACAGGTGGCAAAGCATTGTGATGGTACAGAAGACAGGGTACTTATTTTGACATATATGTGCTATCCCTATTTTATGTCAAGAAATAATAGGAATTGACGGAAGAAATGGGTGGGATGAACAAAAAGTGTAAAGAAAAAGAATTAATTGCATATATGTGCAACTAGATAACAGTTTGGTTGCACCATTTAATTCAAGTCAGTGATTCTGTTAACACTTTGTAGCTTTATTAGCATACAGAAATGTTGAGCTTCATGATTATGGAAGAGTTTCTTTCACGCAATTCAGATCCTTCCACATGATTTACAACAAACTAACTTTTCCTTCAACATTCACTCACTGCATTTATTTAGACACATTTGTGGTAGGGACTTGTAAGCTGAAACAAGCATTCCTTGCTGAATTGAATAAAATTCTATATGATCTTTTGGTTGTGTGAAATCTACTTGCTGTAATTTGGTAACACTTAAAGTTAGTTCTTGTCCATTTGATTCTTCTACTGATATAGAAAATCGATGACCTTGTACATACATTGTTATCTTATAGACTTAGTAAGTTATCTTGAAATGGTCTAAAAGTTTATTTTCATCGACATTATTTTGTAGGTCGAGTCTAAGCTTCGAGAGGCAACACACAGGCTTGAGCAGCAGTTGGCAGATGAGCAAGCTGCGAGGCTAAAGGCAGAAGAGACTGCCCAACTAGCTCAAATGAGGTCAAATGACGAAATCCGCCAGCTTAGAGAGAATCTGGAAAAGGCTCAAAGAGAGACCGAGGAACTTCGTAAGAGAGCTGAAAAACGATGCGGTATTCTATGAAGCATTGAAATCTTATGAAATAAAGAAAACAAAATCAGCTACTAGTATCCTAGCTGGTTTTTGTTCGAGTTGTGAGGGGTGCAAACTGCTTATCTTTGAATGATATGTATATCCTTATACGAATGATTATAGTACTGCCTAACACTTCCAAGTTGCATCTCAAATTTGCAGATTTCAGCTGATATGATTTTGATTCTTGTTTGGAGCTCTCACCAATATATATGTAAACATCTTGCAATTGCATGCATAGTTTTAAGCAATGTTTGGAAAGTAGTATGATGCTTTTTAACCTGAACCGCTTGGCAGACCCTTGTAGATGGTGGTCTTGTGATGTAGCTTGCTGTTTTTGATGTGGAGGAGGAGACATAGTACAGTAAAGGCCTCATGTTCTTGCAACTTCTAAATTTCTGCATACCATTATTCAATAAAAGTTGATTTGAAGGATCTTAATCTTAGGCTTATTTAATAAACAAACCGAACTCGATCATCTTCTAGTTCCGCTCATTTATGTTCATTAAATGGTTTTCTGGTTAAGGTTTGTTATAATATATAGCAAACTTGTTCATGTTCATGTTCATATATTATATATTAAATTAAACTTTCAGAATTTAGTGAACATTCTATAACTATGCATAAAAATTTCATCAAATCGTGCATTTTTAAGAATTTAAATTCCAATAATTGAGACGTTTATACTATTTCCTTGACAGAACCACATTGTACTCATACTGTTTTGTTTTCAATAATCTATCGTATTGTTTATTTTTTAATAATTTGTTGGAAAACAGATTCCTCAAAGTAAGCCTTTTTTGGTTGTATTTTACGATAAATGATGCTTTACCAACTTATTCTCTTTTTTAGTTCTACTCCACAAAAGATATAAAACTCGATTTTGACGTGACTAAACACTCAAAATTTGCCGTTTCTTGGTAAAAATGAGGCCATATCTTAGAGCCTTTGACCCAAAAAAAAAAAAAGATAATTAACAGATGAACTACAAGTCAAATCATATAAATAATTTAAGATAAAAATATAGATTTTGTTCTACAGTTTAAGAATTTGCAAAAAACTTTCTAATATTTAAAAATTAAAAAAAAAACTATTTTTTTAGAAAAATTACTTCAACCAAACTTTTAATTTCAACCCGACCTAAATGATATATATGACATGTGTAGTATATAATGACAAACATCTGGAATCATTATTAAGCAAAGGTAAAATCTTTGTCCAAAAGAGTTTTGATAAAAATAGCAAATTAATAACAGGTGTGTTTACATGAATGGATACGGTCAAGCACATCTTAAAATGGATATACGTCATTTCCAAATCAAGCTAGATAGTCGAAGATTACCCATCGACTAATATCAACTGATAAAAGCTGATAATTATGCAGTAATTCCAATATGCAAAGCACATTTGCATTAAAAAACAGTGTAAAACACACATCAATTAGAATGTGAACCAGTTATATATAGTAGAGGAATTGGCCGGCGAACATTTATTTTCATATAACATCATACTGCGTGAATATAAGTTCCATCTCCATCTGCTTGTCACCTGCAAGAATCAAAGAAAAGGGAATTCATCATTAGTTTTCGTTTTCTTAATACAGATTATTAAAACTATCAAGCTTAACTACAGTATTAGTTCTTAATTCCTTCATTAAATGTTGATTTTCTCTATATTTATTTGGAAAAAGAAATTGGAGCAAAGAGTATTATGTAATGTGTTGACATCAACTTAACTACGTACTTAAGATACTTGCTTGGATAACTGTAAGTGTACTTTCTTGGAGCTGGGAATCATTAGTTCATATGTTGTGGAGAAGTAGAGTAATGAGAACAAAAATGGTTTACCCAAGATGAAGAATTTTCTTGTCAGGGTGGGATGAGTAGAGAGTTGCAGTACTTCCACCATCAATCATACTTGGACCAAAGAAATTCCTGGAGACCAATGCTTGGATTGCACTCAGCTCTGCACCATTCACCATATTTGATTGCTGAAGCTTCTCCATTTCTGCTATCTGACATTTTCAACATTATCCTTTAATTTGCGTCTTTGTTTTTTTAATTTTGAAGTGGCCAAAATTTGGTGACTTCTTGTGAGTGATAGTTTTACAGTACTACTACGTACATACCTTGTTTCTGAGATAAATACTTTCATTTTCCAGCTCAATATCCTATACATTGTATGAAAAAAAGTGGTTTAAGTCAAAAGTTTCTGTACGGATAAGATGTTTAAGGTTCAGACCAAATATTTGCTAAATGAATATTGTAAGCGAAGATATTACCCTTTTCTGCATATAGTCAATTTCGGCGAGTAGGAGCTCATGCTGATGAAGTTCATAAATCCGAGGAAAAATCAACATTAAAACAATAGGCAAATCCGCAAATGAAATGCAGAAATTGGATAGCCAAGCTGGTTAAGACTTAATTAAGCATGTCAAACACCCGTTTTCCGGTTTTCTTAATCAGAAGAGTTAAGAGCAATAACATGATACCTGATCACACAAAGATAAGAGACAACTTAAGGTCCTGCATGGGATCCCAAATATGGGACCACCCTCACTAAATTTAGCAAAAATCATACAACGATAATACTATCATTGTAATTCATAAGTTTAAGGGTTGTTTCATCTTGATTAACCATATGTTAGACGTTCCTTCTAAGCTGCATATATATGCCCCATACATATATGTAAATATGCATTCTTGTTAGTTATACTGTGTATCTGGTTTTGAATTGTTTAAAGCATTACCTTCTTGGATCTGATTCTGGTGAGGCCTCTTTCAAGTCTATTCTCCAGTTGCTTTAGTTCCTTCACGGTTAAAGCACTTAAGGAATCACCCATCAGGTGCCTTCAATGCAACACGAAAGTATCAGTCATGCATATAAAAACCCTAAAGTTGGCTATATGAAAGTAGTTCCATGTGCTTAAGATGATGGCATTTTCTTTCCTACTTATTTACAGCAACAGTTGCATATCTGTATTGAACTGTTAATGGGGTATAATAGTAAAATGGGTTTATTAACATGTTTGGACTTGAGATTAATGAACATGGTTGAACTGATAGTTCATTTTTAATTCGATAATTAACTGTTTACAGAAACAGGAAAACAGTACTATGTTAACAGACCACCTGTTGGAGTTCTGTAGCATCTGAATTTGTTGCTTCAGCTTTGCTGATTCTTGCTGATAATACTGCATCATGCAGGAAATTAACACATGTATTAGACTTGATTTACTTCTACGATAATGTACAACGAGTATAAAGAAAATTGATATAGATTATACTCAAACCAGCTTAAGCCTTAAGGTTAATTCATAGATAAAATTGAAGGCGTTTTCCTTCAGTGTAGTCCAAAGCTTGCATGGGTACTTTCTGATGTATTAAAAGATCTTCGAGCTCTCTGTCTAAAATGTTAGTCACGTCGGTGTCTAATAATTTTACTGGAAATAAAGATATCTCATAAGAACTGATTAAAGGAGTCGGTCTACTTGAAGCAAGGTTATGATTATTGCACAGAGCAACCTAGGATTCACTCTCAAAACAGTGGATCATAGTCATACCTGAGCATTGATTTCTGTAATAGAGCTAGTATTTGAACTATCTGAACAAGCCTTCTTGTACCTCTCTATGGTTGATTTTATGCTGCCAGTTAAAACAAAATAATCTTGAAATCAATAATAAAAAGTAATTAAAGAAAGAGTATATTTCAAATATGATTTCCATACCTCTGCAATCCTAATTTTTTTCATCCTATTTAATCTAGTTTTCAAGAAATCTATTTACAAAGAAGCTGCCACGAGAAGAGCATTTAAACTAAACTGAAAATAGACAAAACGATGAGAGACTAAACGAGTAAGTAGGGAAGCAAAGGAAAGAAGGAACAGACTATTGGCACCATAGAGTTGAGTGACAGCGTTGACGAAACGTTCATGTAGATCAACAGTTCAACATAGTCAAGGTTTGGGATTTGAAGTCAACACAAGGCATGCATGACTTTCCTCCACTTCTTTAACTACGACCCTTAAGACGATTCTGAGGTTGGATTGGAGTTTGAAGATCTTTTTCATAACTTACCAACCCACCACCAACAGTTGTACTACAATGGAGTGGATGGATCGTCCTCTAAAACATGATTCTTTTTCTTCTTTTTTTTTTTTCCCCTCTATTTTTTACTTCTATGCCACAACTAGTAAACCACCACCACACGAAACAGTAATGCCGAAGTAAGATGAGGCAAATCCCAAAGTCTAAATTTTCTCGAGAAAGTGAAAAAAAACGTTACGAAGTTTTCCTCCACAGTTTTCCATGAAATGAAAAGATATTAAGCAACAGTACTATAGAAATGAGAGATGATTTGCAGATTTCCTTTCATCTTAATCTCACTTGTCTAAGTTATTTATTTCCATAGAATTGCCATTGTGAAACATATTCTTGTTCCTAATGTTTGGTTGGGTACAGAGATCAATGAGAAGCCAGTACAATTTTCTTTTAATTACTCCAAGCCTCTTGAAAGACATGGTTTAAGAAGAGAAAAGTTCATATTTACTTTGATGTTGTAACGGAAACAAAGAATTTTATGCACAAGCTTCGCTGTTGGATGATCCCTCAAAAACTAGATTAGGAGGGCAGTGGAGGTACGGGAATCTGAGTGAATTGAGAACACCTTAAAATGGATTTTGTTTCAGGATTCTCAACAAAAAGCCCACGTAAGTTAGTGCAAGTAATCATAGATAGGTTACACACTTCTTATGAGATATTCTTTGAATATGTTATTGGGATTATATGTACATAAGATTGTGATCTCCATGGGATTTCTACTCTTATCACACCAGATCGAGGACATTAGTTACATGGCCAAGTTCTAGAGGAGTTTGTATAGTGCTTTGGGATTAAGTGCCTATTTGGATGGACTTACATCAGTAGAGTTTTTGTCAGTAGAGTTTTTCTGAGAAGAGCTTTTCTAAAAAGTCAATTGACTGTTTGGCTATCAATTAAAAAAACAGCCTTTTTGAAAGAATTTTATACAGTAGACTGTTTGACAACATAAAAATAAAAAACACTTTTACTAATTTTAACATATTTTATTTTGTAATAAAAATTATTTATGTATATAAATAATTTTTATTACAAAATCGTGAATTTTAGTCTTCTGTAGGGGTGATCGTAAGGAACATTTTGGGAAATGTAAGGGACATTTTGGGAAGATAAACAAATGTTTTTGATTGTGAACATTTAGTATCACTAAAGTTTTCTAAAGAAAGTTATAACTATTTTATTAAAAGGCTACTGAAATATAATGCTTCTTTCTGTTTAGAATTCTGTTAATATATTTTTATTAATAGCAAATACTTAGGCCTATAAAAAGACTTAGAAATTAGTTATTATAAGATGGAGATATGAAGGGGAAACATAGAAACAAAACGTTTGTTCAGTTAACCTTTTCTTTTCTTCTTCCTCATCTGTGTTAAGAATATATACTTGTATCTCACTATAACTTCCAACAAAATGGTATCAAAACTTTGTTAAAATGATAACCAAAATTAATATTATTACCTTCTGATACCCACAACTAACCAAAACAAGTTATAATCTACGCATGAAGGCCATAATTGGGCCTCGGGGCTTATGGGACATTCTTAAGAAGGATATAAATATCTCACATACGAGGATACTGCAATCGTGGCTGAACTAGAAGCTCGTTAATGAGCAAAAAAGAGAGATCAAAGTGCATTCTCAATTATCCATCAAGGGCTAGATGCTGACACATTCGAAAAGATAGCTAATGTGACAAGAGCCAATAATACATGGGAAATTCTAAAGAATTTCATAATTAGAGTTATAGGGTGATGAAGGTGTGGCTCCAAACTCTAAGAGCTTAGTTTGAGTCAATTTTGATGAAGGAGAATGAGTTCATAGAATATTATTTTACTCGAATATTAGTGGTGGTGAATCAAATGAAGTGGCTCAATGAAAAGATAGGAAATGCAAAAGTAGGATAGAAGATTTTGTGCTCTCTTAACGGGGAAATTCAATCGTGTAGTGGTGGCGATTAAAGAATCAAAGGATGTAGAGTTCATGACCATTGACAAATTAAATGAATCGTCCTTAAGCTCATGAAGTAAGAATGAGAAGGACCCAATAAGAGCAGGTGGAGCAAGTTTTGAAAGCAAAATTTTCCTTTAATTATAAGGGAAATGATAGAGAGGGAAGAGGTTGAGGTCGTGGTATAGTTCAAGGTCACGATTAAGGTCGTGGTTGTGGTCAAAGAAAAGGAGAGAAAAAATTATTTCATGAAGGTGGAAACGGGAGTTCTCTAATAGGCCATAGACAAGGAAGAAATAATAATTGGAAAAAAATGAAAGCCAAGTATAGTGCTATGCATGTGGGAAGAATGATCACTATTCTTAGGAATGTCAAACTAAAAGTTATGATGATGAGACAAATTTTATCGAACATAAGGAGGTGGAACGTAATAATCTTTTATTTTCTCAAAAGAAAGGCTCTATAGAAAAAGATATTATGTGGTATCTCGATAACAACGTAAACAACTACATGATAGAAGACAATCAAATTTGTGGAGTTGGATGCAAAATGGACAAGAAATTTTAGTTTTGGAGATGATTCAAAGGTAGAGATTAAAGAAAATAATTCAATAATTTTGCCCACAAAGGTTGGAGACCGTAAAATTCTCCACAATATCATTTACATCTAAAAAATGAGAGCAATATTTTGAACGTTGACCAATTTTTAGAGAGCAAGTACAAAGTAAAAATGGAAAATAGTTATTTATACCTTTGAAACCGAGATGATAGACTTGTTATTAAAGTTGTCATGACAAAGAATATACTGTTCATGTTAAATGTAAAAATGAAAGAAGTGAAGTGTTTACAAGCTTATGTCAAGGATCTTTCATGGATTTGGTTTGGCATATGAGATTTGGGCACCTTAAGTTTGAAGGACTTAAAATGCAAAGAGCAAATAATACGGTGAAAGAGTGAGGCATGTCTACTCAAAAAACATACAAAAAAGAGCTTTTCAAAGGCATCACTTTCGCGACTAAGCCTCTACAACTTGTGCATACATATGTGTATAGTCCTATCAAGCGACAATCTTTCGATAAGTGCCCATATTTTGTTCTCTTAATTAATGATTACATGAGGAAGACATTATTTTTTAAAGAATAAGTGTGAAGATTTTGAGACATCTAAAAAATTCAAGCTTTTTGTTGAAAAGAAAAGTGGATGCAAAATTAAATCTCTAAGAATTGATAGAGGTGGAGAGTTCACTTTTCAAGGTCTTTTATGAGAAAAATAGTATTTGACATCCTATGAAAATCCTAAGAGCACCACAACAAAATAGTGTTATAAAGAGAAAGAATAAGAAAATTCACAACATGGTGAGGATGATGCTAAAAAGTAAGAATATGTTTAAGGAGTTTTAGGCCAAAGCAGTTGCATATGCAATTTGTCTCTCAATGGTTCACCTATGAGGAGTTTGGAGACAATAACCCCCCAAGAAGCATGGATTGTATGGAAGCCAAATATGAGGCATTTAAGAGTTTTTAGATCTATTGGCTATATTCATATATTTGAATAAGACAGGACAAATTTTGATGATAGGAGCAAGAAAATGGTGCTTATTGGCTATGATAGTAACTCTAATGGGTACAAGTATTTCAACCCCCATTTATAATAAAGATGTAATTAATAGAGATATGAAGTTTGAGGAAGATGCCTCATGAGATTGAAGTGTTCAAGAAGAAGAGACATAGTTTTATTCCGTATTTATGAGAAGACGAGAATAAGGACCAAGAGACTGAAGACGAGAGTTCAACTCCTTCCACATCAAATTCTTCCTCAACAAGCAAACAACCTCAAAAATTTTGAAACATAGGAGATCTCTATGATGCTATTGAAAGAATAGATGGTGAGAATATTTTTTGCGTATTTGCACATGATTTTTTAAGTTTTGAAAAGGCTATCAGAGATAAGAAATGAGTGCAAGTTATGGAGGAAGGAATGAATTCCATTGGGAAAAATGACACTTAGGAGTTTGTTACACTACTATGTGGTCATCAAGCAATTGGGGTAAAATGGGTTTACAACTTAAAGAAAATGTGAAAGGAGAAATTGAAAGGTATAAGGAGAGACTAGTTGTAAAGTGTTATAAACAAAAGCATGGTTTCGATTATGAAAAATTATTTATTCATGTTGTTCACTTAGAGATAATACGGTTATTGGTTGCTCTTATGGCCCAAAATTGGTGAAATTCATCAAATATATGTGAAGTCAGCCTTTCTAAATGGTTCCCTTGAAAACAAAGTATATGTAGAACAACAAAAATGATTTATGGATGAAGGTCATAAAGATAAGTTGCTAAGGTTGACAAAGACATTGTACGACCTTAAACAAGCACCACGAGCTTGATGTAGTCACCTTAACAAATATCTTCATGAGAATGATCTTTCAAGATGTGTTCATAAATATGCACTTTATGTTAAAAAAGAGAGAGATGATATTTTTTTTGTGTGCATTTATAAGAATATTCTCATTCTTAGTAGAAATAATTCATAAGCTTGTGATGATTTTAAGAAGGGAAGGCATGAAAATTTTGAGATGAGTGATATGGGAGTTATGTCATATTATTTAGGGATAGAAGTAAAACAATGGATTGACAGAATATTTGCCTATTAAGAGTCATATGCAAGAGAGATTATAAAAAGATAATAGATTACAATTCCGTGAATACTTTGGTGGAGTGCAAGCTAAACCTAAGGTACTTGGCATTGTGAATCCTTTTGTGAAGCCTAAGGTATTTGACATGTATTAAACCTGATATATTATTTGTCGTGGAATTAGTGAGTCGATTTATTGTAACATCTCGATACCCATGTTAAGGCTCGAATAGTAATTTATGAGAAATTATGAAAAATTAGGAAAATACACGTCATCCATAATTAATTGTGACATACACATTTTTGCACATTCATATTATTGTACATGCATTCATTGGCATTTTCGGGTAAATTGGTTTATAAATGAAAATTGAGGATTTATTTGGAATGTATTAAATGTTATTTGGCAATTTTTGTACATTTTAGATATTTTAGAAAATTTTGGTGAATTTTAAAGAATTTCTAAAAATTTGTGGTATTTTGAAAAAAAAAACAGACAAATGGGAGGGTGACACATGACTCACATGTATGGGTTCCATGTGTCATTGAATTGTTAATCCACATAAAAATATTTCTGTAGCTCTTGGTGGTTTACACCGAAAACACCTACACCAAATCTTCATCATCGGCATATCTATTTTTGGTTCTCACTTCTATGTTATACCTGATAAAGGAAGCAGTTCAGTTCAGCCATTATTTTGCTTCTCCTTGTTCTTGTTTTCTTCCCCATCCACCGAAACCTATTCTTCACCTTGGAAATTTTTGTTGAATCAAGTAAGTCATGTTCTGAGTTTTATGGGTACTGTAAATGATTTTTTGATAATGGTTTAAGGTTTGTAAATGAATGCACGCAGGATTTAGGTTTTGCTTACGATTGTTCTTAAGAATTAAAAAAAACAGTTACAGCAGAGAGAGAAAAGTTACAGCAGTGAGAGAATGTAGAAAAAAAGGTAAAGGAGTTTTGTTTTTGATGTTGGAATTTAATCTTGAATCTTGAGTTGTTTTTAAAGTAAGTTAACTTGGAAAGGGAGTAGAATTGCACAGAATGTAAGTTAGAGATGGTGTACAGACATAATGGATTAAGTAGAAGAGAGGGAGAAGTGAAATGTGGGACTTGTGATATTTGAAGTGGATGATTATTTTTGAATTGTTTTGAGGTTATGGTGAGTATTGATGAGATAAAAGTGAGTTGAGAAGTTATTTCAAATAAATGACGTGAGGTTGAATTAAAAAAAAGATAGTAGAAAAAGGAAGAAGAAGATGATGAATAGTGTGTTAGATGTTGGTGTTTGAAATGTAATTTTGAACTAGAGTTGTTTTGTTGCACAGCTTGAGTTTTTGCCTATAAATTCTGCATCCGAACTCCAAATAACTTGAAACTTAGATCAATGGATTCCTAATATATTTTTCTCTCTCCATAAAAATTTAGAGTTATCTGAATTGATCTCAAAGTGATTGATAGGATGAAAGTGTGAAAGTCTGCTGGAATGTTATGAATGGGAATATTTTCATGATCATGCTTCGGTTTTCTAATTATAACTTGAGTTGTAGATTTCTGAATAAGTTTGTTTTTTATTCATATTAAACTAGAGACATATTTCTACAATTTTTGTAAAGAGGTTGAATTTTAATTTTGTCTCTGTGATTTTCAAAATGGGCATGGAACTGAGTTTTAGCTTAGACTATAGCACTACTAGGGACAGAAATTATGTCCTGTGATTATTGAATAAACTGTATTGATTTGGGCCTAATTAGGCTGAGTTGTCTTAAGCAAAGTTGTAGCTTATTCTCTTAGCTTTAAATTGATATAAAGTTTGAAATTTTTGGATGTCTGAGATGAAAGATATGAGTTGTATAATTAGAGAGTAGGATCATGTATTAGTCAAAAGTTTAATTGTGCACAGTCTGAGGTATTATGTGCATAAATTATTGAATACTGAATCAAATTGGATGATCTTAGAGTCTTTAAAAACTTAAGATACTGTAGAATAACTTTTGAGAAGGAAGTATTGCCTAATTTTGTCATTTACCCTACCAGATTAATTATGCAAAATTGACCTGAAATCATATGGGTAGAAAATCTGAAGTGGTCAATTAGGTTATCAAATTGATTTCACATTGTTTTATTTTGGTCGAAATTTTAAGTACCATATGATATTAATGAGGGCTTTGATATCTGATCAATTTGATGATGAGAGTTACAATAAGATACTCAGAATTGTGATTGAACAATGCAAACGTGATATTTGGGAATATGTTTTCAATTGTTCAAAATGTGATATTTGGGAATGTGTCGTGTATGTTATAGAGGACCAAGTCGAAAGCCAATTGAACATTGTCGGACCATCCAGGCAATAGCTTCTTGGAACATACTATGAGTCAACCTAGATGATTTCCTAGGATTGATTTGATTTGAATTTAATTTAATTTCTTACACTTCCAACATTATTGAACTGTTTGTGAGTTGTTTCTAGATTCTGGACCTGAGGTCTGAGGAGTTTAGTAGTTGGGCATGTATTGGGAGTGTTTTGAGTTGATATGAATTTGATGAATTTAATTTGATTTGTTAAACTTCCAATTATTGAACTGTTATGATTGTTTCTGAATTTCAGACTTAAAGTCTGAGGAGTATATATTTGGGACTGTATTGGAAGTTTTATGATTTGTTTGATAATTCTGATTGTATTATGCTATGTGAATTCTCAACGAAAGTTGAATGTCGGACTTAGGTCCGATGACTATGAAATCTTGCCTAAGTATTTGTATAAGATTGTGATATATGAGATTTTCTGAAATTATTGCATTTGATAAAATGCATGCTCAGATAAAGGCATTTTGACTTGAGTTGCCAGTATCAAGCGTTTGCACATAGTGCTTTGCTCCGTGATATATATTTCTGACTGAGCCTAATGGGCCAGTATTTGTATATGTGATAGGCACTCGGTCACAACATTAATAACGAATGTGGAGTATCATATGCATCTGTATGTGTTTATATATGATCTGATTCGCATTGATAAAATGATGTGCCATGACAGTGCGAGTATTTGACATATTCATGTTCTGTATGTAATTTGTTTATGTGAATCCGGTGAAATCATCACTGATGGTTTACTAATTGAGTTCACAAAACTCATAAAAATTGCAATGTGATTTTTCAGGTATGAGACAGGAGACTTAGTGTTTATTCTGGATTAGAAGAATGTTTTGGACTAAGTTATGGCTCAAAGGTTTGTCAGCTGACGTTAGAGAGTTATAGCTTTATGTTGTAGTTTTTCTTTGAACCTGTATGAGATTTTGTAAATATTTGTTTAATGGAGACAGTGTAAATAGTTGTGAATGAATGCAACAAATGGTTTTAAAGTTTGATGATTTCTGATTATGTTAGATGATGCCATGTGTAAGTTGGACAAGTTTTTGCTCTAACATGCCATTATCATAGGATATGTACTTGAATATTCTTGAATGTTTGGGTATGTATCTTATGGTAGATGTTGCATTTTTTGTTTCAAAGCATGGTTTGGCATCTTTAGGGACAATTATGAGTTGAGATATGATAATTAGTGAGGTATTTCGATAGTGATCACAACTTTTGTTTGTTGTAGGTCACCTTCCATAGGAGATCACATTGGAGAGTTAGTTGAGATGGAGTCTGTAGGAATCAATTTAGAGTCTCCTATACCTGAGTTTGTTCAGATGCCTCCGAGAATTCCCGTGAGGCGAGAAAGAAGATATGATAAGCTGAGAAAACAAGGGGCTGTGGACTTCTATGGAAGTACAAACCTGGTTGAAGAAGAAGGGTGGCTTTAGCGAACTGAAAGAGTGTTCGACCAGATGGACTGTGAGGTAGATGAGAAATTCGACTATACTGCCTCACTCTTGCAAGGTCCCATATATCAGTGGTGGAAAATTGTTCTAGGCAGTACCATCAGACCTTGTAGTTTGACCTCGGAGGATTTCCTGAGAGTGTTCCATGAGAACTACATGCTGAAGGCTTATTTGAATCAAAAAATGAAAGAATTTTTAGACCTGAAGCAAGGTAGACTCACAGTGGCAGAGTATGAGATCAAATTCAATGAGCTCATGAGATATGCAACTGCATTGATCCCAACTAAAGAAGAAAAATGTAGAAGATTTGAGGATGGTTTGAACATGGAGATCAGAATGAGAATAAACATTTCTAACTTGAACAGTTTTATAGAACTCCAAGCGGCATCGATTAGAATTGAACAATTGTTGAGTGATGGTGAGATAGAAAACAAATAGGAGGTTGGAGGTAAGAGGCATGATGAGTCTCAGTCTGATTTTGGTAGGAGCTTCAGAAAGTGTCAAAACAGATTTTGATTCCAATCTAGATCGAGATAAACTAGATCTCAAAGAAGAGGTAAAATTGTTCAGTCTGGGGGAGGCAGAGGACAAATGCCTGCCAGTCAGTCGCACCAATTGCCTGAATGTGAGCACTGTGGTAAAAAGCATGGTGGTGAGTGTTGGTGGATAACAAGAGCATGTTTTTTATGTGGCTCATATAAGCATCAGATCAAAGATTGTCACGAGATGTTGGAAACATAGTCTAGAGCTAGAGGAGGAACTATAACTGAGACTACAGTTCAGCAGAGTAGAGCTGACAGGCCTACACAGAGAGGCAGGGGTAGAGGTAGGACTCAGTCAGGAGGGCCCAGTGTCAAAACTGAGGTGCGGAGCAACCAGTCGTAATCTCAGGCCAAGGTCTATGTCATTACCAGACAAAAGGTGCAAAACTCTCTAGACGTGGTAGCAGGTGTTTTGAATGTTTTTAATTTTGAAGCATATGCACTAGTAGATTCAATATCTACACATTTATTCATCACACCACACCTAGCATCTAGATTACATTGTAAACGTGAGATATTGAAATGTGGATTAGTAGTGAGTACTCCAATGGGTAACACAACAATGATTGGTAAGGTTTGTAAGAGGTGCATAGTTCGGATTGATCAGGCATAATTAGAAGTTGATTTGATTATATTGCAACTAAGAGAGATAGACCTCATCTTAGGTGTGGATTAGCTCACTGCTCATAAGGTAGTGATGAATTGTTATACTAAGGAGGTGCTTGAATCCTCTAATCAATCGAAAGAGGTGATTTGAGGAGTTAGTCAGGCAGTGCCAGCTTGACTAATTTCATTTCTGAGTGCTTTGAGATTGGTTTGAGGTGGATGTGAAGCTTATCTGGCCCATGTGGTGGATACTCGAAATGAATAAACCATTCAAGACATTTCAGTTGTTAGGGAATTGTTAGATGTGTTTCTGACTAAACTACCGGGATTACACCCAGATAGGGAGATGGAGTTCACTATTAATATTGTCCCAGATGCTGCTCCTATATCAATTCTTACATATAGGATGTTGCCTGTTGAACTGAAGGAACTGAAAACCCAATTAAGGAGTTGTTAGATAAGGATTTCATCAGGCCTAGTGTGTCACCTTAGGAATCCGGTATTGTTTGTAGAGAAGAAAGATGGCACTCTGAGACTGTGCATTGATTACCAGCAGTTGAATCAGATAACAGTTAAGAATATGTATCCACTGTCGAGGATTGATGATTTGTTTGACCAGTTACAAGGAGCTCATGTGTTCACAAAGTTAGACTTGAGATCGAGATATTACCAGCTGAGGATAGTTGAGCTAGATGTTCCCAAGAGTGCATTTAGAATCAGATATGGGCACTTCGAGTTTTTGATAATGTCATTTGGATTGAGTAATGCTCCAGTAGCTTTTATAGCATTGATGAATAAAGTATTTCAACCTTGTTTAGATCAATTTTTAATTGTTTTTATTGATGACATTTTGGTTTACTCGAGGTGTAGAGAAGATCATGTGACACATATGAGATTGGTCCTTCAGACAATGAGGGAGAAATAATTATATGCCAAGTTCAGCAAATGCAAATTTTGGCTTGATCGAGTAGTATTTCTGGGTCACATCATGTCTGGATAGGGCATTCAGGTGGACCCAAAAAAATAGAAGCAGTAATGAAGTAGGAGGTTTCGAAGAATGTGTCTGAGATTTGGAGTTTCCTTTGATTAGCTGGGTATTACAAAAGGTTTGTCGAGGGGTTTTCACTGATTTAAGCCCCTTTGACAAAACTTCTAAGAAAGAATGTGCCTTTCAGATGGAGTGATGATTGTCAGAGGTGTTTTGAGGAGCTAAAGTATCGATTAACTTCAGCACCTGTGTTAGCAATTCCATCGGGTTTTGGAGGTTATGTTGTGTACAGTGATGCGTCACATCAAGGTTGAGGAGGTGTACTAATGTAAAATGGTAAAGTAATAGCATATGCATCGAGACAATTGAGGCCCCATGAATTTAATTATCCAGTTCATGATTTGGAACTTGCTGCTGTAGTGTTTGCCTTAAAAATTTGGCGACATTATCTTTATGGAGAAACTTTTCAGGTATTTACTGATCATAAAAGTTTAAAATATCTGTTGAGCCAGAAGGAGTTGAATATGAGGCAGAGAAGATGGATAGAACTATTAAAAGATTATGATTGTACAATTGAGTACCATCCTGGCAAAGCGAATGTTGTAGCTGATGCATTAAGCAGGAAGTC
>JANJEY010000234.1:11970791-11997099 GCA_024703695.1 Erythroxylum cataractarum | reverse complement strand
ATACAAATGTTTGTATTTTTCAATATTATAAGAGTACTTTAAATATTTTGCCCCCACTCAAAATAATTTCTGGATCCACCCCTGCATGGGCATATACATGTCATCTTTGAGATTCAAGGAAGCTTTTAAAAAATATGTAGTATATACCATCAAATGTGAATATATATAATAGCTTCATAAAAGGAAATGAGATGTATATAATAAGGAAAATGACGTTGTTCAGATGATACTAAATACCTTGAAGTAGAAAATCGGCCATGGACAAACGATTGTTAGTGTATGAAGTGGAGAATTTTTCTGCATTGTTTATTTCTTCAGTAGGGACAATTTTGCCACTTTCCCCTAACGAAATAAATTAATACCATCCAAAACTATTCGTCATGTCAACATTCCTTGATTAATAATTTTAAGAGGTATATTATGCAAATGTCGATTTAGAATAAAGTGATGATATGTTCAACTCCAATTTCGATGATAAGTAAAAGTAGTCCAGTTTAGCACTTATACATCTTCAATGTGCCTAATGATATGAAAGTTAACCTTACTAAAATTTTATAAATCTATTGTGTAGTCTGTATCACATGCAAAATTTAGAATTTAAAGTAGAACAAACATGACTATGTTCTTAATGTACAGAAATATAGTATTATCTATATTTGGCTATATTACTATTAATGGAAATGAAAAAAAGATAAAATACTCTTGAAGTCCTTTCATTAAATAGTTACGAAGCTTTGATGAGGGAAGCGTTAAAGGTCGTCGGGAAGAAGCCAGCCCATATATAAATAACAAATACAGATAGTAAATCATCTTTGAAACACAATTATAAACACAACCCATACATAAAATGCATAATTAAGAACTCACAATAAACACCTAAAGGTATAAGTAAAACTTAGCACAACTTTGTTAATGAAAATAAAACAATCTCCAATATCGATTTAGTTAATGATGGTTCTTCGACTATGATGACCACAATACAGAACCCAAACAGGAGAGAGGAGACAGTTGTTTGTAAGATGGAGGATTTTGAGAAATGTTGACAACTTGAACTAGAATAGAGTAGCCTTTTATTGTGGCTGTGATTAAAAATATAATACAAAATGACGTCGTCTTTCTTGTTTAGGTAAACGATATTGTTTCTTGTTTACTGTAGTTTTTTGGAAGGACTATTAATTAATTTGCTACGATATATTGTATTTGGTCGACAAATGTCAGATGTAGCAACTAATACATGGTTCATCGCCAAAGCCCATGAGTTCTTAAATAATTTTTATAAATTTATTTTCCTATTCCAAATAAAAATAATTTGAATTAAAATTTTAATTATTCAATTGAAAACCATTTCCAAATTAATTTTTTAACCCTTCAAATAAAATATAAATGACTTACAATTTTCAAAAAATTATACATTTTAATTATTATAATTTAGGAAAATTAATTTTAGAAATTTATGCATTTCAATTATTATAATTTAGAAAAACTAATTTTTTTAAATTTAACAAGACATTCTAATATAATTATAAAACTATTTCTAACACATCATTACAAATAACTATTTTGTTACATTTTGATATTAAAAGAAAACCACTTTCCAAATTAAATAAAACACTTAGATAATTAAAAATAATTTAGATTATTTATCTAAATGTTACTTTGTTAATTATTTAGAAAGTACAAAATTTGCTTGGATTTCGGCAACGATGTAGAAATTTGGTAGTAAATTGTCTACCATTTGTGACTAAATGTGGTCGTTGGTCGTGGAAGTAGTCTTCTGCTACTAAACCTACTTCATTGCAAAAACCCTTAGGTATTTAAATTAAATGTATCTTTTTATACAAATAATAAGGTTAATGGTAAATTAAGGGCTAAAGGGTATAAATTGTCATGTTAGTGACGAATTTGGTTAAAATAAAATGTGGTTTACATTCCTTATTATTTTAACTAATAAGAAAAAGTAGAAACGAATTTTAAAAAATTTTCCAATTTTATTTTGTTTATCTATCAAATTAAAATTAAAGATTGGTAATTCCCAAAAATTAAACAAAACAAGAACAATTGCATAAATAAGTGTAAAAGACAAAATTTTCCTTTTGTTTTATGTAATAGGAATACCTCATATATGTTAATCAATTAAGAAAATTAAGAATGTAAAGACAATGCTTGGGTTTTGGCGACATTGGGTATAATTAGTAACGAATTTGCTACCATTGGAGACGATAGTTTTGTTCGTCGCGAAAAAGGTGAACATATTTAAAAAAATAAGTGGGAAATCGTCCCTGGGATATAAAATGTTGTACAATTTACGATGCTATTTGATTTTCGTAGCAAATGTTTAGCGTTTGGCAACGAAATATAGATTCGTCACCAAACGTACTAGATGAGAAAAATTAAACAGACGCTACGATGACATTGATTATGGGACGATAAATGACGTCATCCTAGCATATGTTTAAACACAGATGCTCGGCCCCCTTTCTTCCCCCTTTCACGACACAGCCCCCTTCTCCTTCATTTTTCCAAAACCAAGGTTGCCTTTTTGCCCTATCTTCTCCTTTAACTTCGACATTGTGAATGATTCTTTGACCTGCAGTTGCTTTCTTCATTTGGTAAGTAGTGTTGACCTTACTATGGTGTTGTGCCATTGAAGTCCAAAAAAGGGAAATGATTTTGTGTTGAATTTATGCATTTGTTGTCGATTTATTAGTGATGATAATGGTTGAGACAAACATATGTTGTGTTACTATTGTTGAAGAAAGGGGAAACGAAAGTTTTTATAATGTTCTTGAGATTATTTTTAGTTACCCATAAGGTTTTCAACAAAAAGTCTTGTTATTACTTGTATAAATAGGTGGTTAATTGACCGAATAGGATTGGGCATTGGGTTAGTGTGAGGAGTTTGTTGGACTACATTTGTGAAGTTTTGGATAACCCCTATTATAAGTTATTCACTCTAGTATTCTGGCATAATTCATGATATAATTATGTTATACGTGATTGCAATAATTGGTTTATATCGGGATTTTTAGGAATTTGTAAATTGATTATTGAGTTACCGCAAGGTTATTCACTTTTGGGGGCTTCTCAAATCATTTGTTGAATTGAAAGCTAATAAATTTAATATAGGTATCATTAATTGGAAATTAAAAAGCACTAATATTTTTGGAATGTATTTTTGCTCTATATATTAGAAAATTATCTGGCTAAAAAAACATAAGATATTTTACGCTTTGACTATTCTTTGTTGCTAAATTTAATATTCTAACACGTGCCAATTTCATCTTCTTATTATCTGGGATGAATTGGAACTTTGTAAATGGTGATTAGAGTAGCTAAGTAACATATTGGTTTCTTAACTAATAAAGCAATTGGTACTTGACTCATTTCCTTGTCCAGGTTAAGGTAGGGTCAAATTGCCTGTAGAATTAGGTTAAGCAAAATGACATAACCATTAATCATCAATGCTTTCTCCAACATATGGCAATTTGTTTACCATTTTATTGTTTTATTTTTACTTTTTACTTAAGTGAATTTTCTTATTTAAAAAATTTATATATTCAAGGAAGTTTTTAAGATTTTGAACTAGATGTGTAGAGAGGCACTTAATAAATGAATTTACCAAATGCATGCTTATTTTCAAGTTTTTTTATTTAATTAACCTAAAAGATATATCTCTTTAAAAGATTTTAACCATAACATCATTCTTCAACTAGTATGTGGCTTGTTCCAAACAACCAGTATGCTTTATTCTTTTGGAACTTAAAAATATCATCTCTTATGCTAAAAATAAATGGAAGGATTCAGAGATTTAATCCTTGTATTAAACGAAGTGCTTGTCTTATACCTCATCAATAAAGTGCTTCTCTTTTATTAAATTCCTTTATGATTAATGTAACTCCATCTTGTATTAAATTAATTTTTTGTTATTTTTTATTAATTGTGTTATTCCTCCATATCTAATTCTCTCATATTTATAGGCAATCTTGGGAATAATCGTTGAAGTTCCGTGTTCTTAATGGTTTGCAGTTGTCCGTTGATCCAGGTAACTCATCCAGCCCAGTTATAACATCATTTAGACAAATAGTTGCAACTGTTTTTAATGTGAATTAGTAGTAACCATTATTGTTAATGAGATTTAGTAGTAATCATCTTAGTAATTAGCTTGTAATTAATTGTTTTATATATCAATCGTCATTTCATTTTGTTTTATATAGTTTACATAATTGATGCGTATGAACTGACAACACGAATTGAGTGGATAGTTTATACACTGGCAAATTAGAATCAAGACAGTTAGTGTTTGTCCAACAAATTTATAAGGTTAATTTCACCAAGCAATAATGCAACAATGTTATTATGTAATAGAAGAAGTTAAACAAACAAACCAAACAAGAAACAATTCAACATAGTATAGACATAGGATGGTATATAGGCTGGAAACAAGAAACAACGACACTTAGCTTAATTACAATGATTTTTTAAACGTAATATTAAACGAAAAATGCATGTAATAACCCAGTTATCTTCTTTTATTGTATAGCTAGATGGATAAGAGTTGGATGTCTCATCGAAAATGGTTAATTGAATACGTAGAAGGAGTTAAGAGTTCTGTTCAATTTGTAAAAGATCAAATGAATGATGAATGAAGTATTCATTGTCCATGCATCGATTGCTTAAATGTTAACTTCCAAAGTCAAGATATGGTATATAATCACTTGCTAATCTAAGACATAGATAAATTCTATACTCCATGGCTTTATCATAGTGAACGTAAGGAAGCAAGTTGTAGTAGAAGTGGCAGTACATGTTATGATGACAGTTACAATAATGACATAAATGATTATGATATGAATGATGATGGTGATGATGGGATTGAGGAGAAGTTAGATGATTGTCGAAATTATATGGAAACTATGAATGAAACAAGAATGCCTAATATAATTGGTAGTAATATAGAAGATAATTTTGGGAAGTTATTGAAAGTTGATCGAGAACAATTATATCCAGGGTGCTTTATGATAGTTGTGAAGTTGTTCCATTTGAAGGTTTAAAATAAATAGAGTAACAAGTCTTTTGACATGTTAATTGACTTACTAAACGATTCATTACCTATTAGACACAAGTTGCCGAAATCTTATTATGATGCAAACTATTAAGGGACCTTGGATTGGGATATATTTCAATGCATACTTGTAAGTATGACTATATTCTTTTCTGGAAGGAAAGAAAAGATCTTCAGGATTATCCTATTTATGGTACATCAAAGTGGCAAGTGGATGACAGGATTCTAAAAAACATACCAAATAAAATCCTTCAATCCTTTCCTATTAAACCATGATTACAAAGACTTTTTATATCAATAAAAACAGTCATAGATATGAGGTGGCATAAAGAGAAATGCAATGATGATAGCTGGCTCCCAAAATGCTTTGGACAAAGTTTCGGTAATATTTCAATTCATTTGATTATATGTATTGCAATTTTACTTAATAAAAACAATAAGTTAACTTATGTGTGTTCTTCATAGATAAAGCTCAATATCGTTGATATCGACAAGGTTGAGGTTTCAAGTTATGTTAGTTCACTATTAAAACAAAGGACGAAGGATCATTGATATAGACTTTATAAATATCACCAATCTTTCCCTTTCGATGAAACGACAAGGAGGCATGTTTTGGAACAAATGGCTCCAAAAAAATCGGAGTGAGATGTTTGATTAGTAGGCCTTTGTGAAGGTGAAGGTTTGTTCTATTTCTCTTCATATTTCCTTTCGTTAATTTTGTTTATACATTGCATAACTACTTCTCTTAATTTAGGCAAAGTATGAGAAAGTCAAGGTGAACAGAGCAAAAATGAAGACTTCTCATAACACTAGCTCCAAATCATTTGTTGTCGTCTGACAAGAATTTATAAGTGCAATGTTTTCAACTTATTATGTCATTTCTTAATACAGTAAATTCTATTATCTTCTAATTTTTTAAATTCATATACTAAAGCCAAACTCAACTCTAAGAACAAGAGTGTGATAGGATCACATTGTACAAGCTAACATACTACAATGAAGGTGAAGGTTGGATGTCTAAAGAAGCACAAAGTAATTTTGTATGTACAAAAAATTAATATAGTTTAGTTTTTATGTAATACTAAGTAATAATTTTTTAGTTAACTTGATTTTGTACTTTAAATTGTAGGACAAGATGCATGAGTCATTGAAAAAACCATTATCTTAGGAGAATCAGCCTGATGTCGATGACATTTACAACAGTGTCTTTAGTACAAGATCGAGGTATATCAAAGGTCTTGGGTATAACCCTAAGTTAGTTGGTGCATCTTCGTCACGACCAACATATGTCACGGCGCTTCAAGAGGAGAACCAGATACTGAAGGCTAAGTTACAATGTACAGAAGATAGGTTAGATCGTAATGTAAAAGAAGTGAAGCTTAAAAAGATGGTCAAACAATTACTTAGTTCAAACTATGTCAGTAGTTGTGACGATGAGGAGTCTTAGTTTGCTTATAAATTTTGATAAAAATTTGAAATTAACCTGTAATTTTTTTTATAAAATGCATTCTATTTTAAATGTTTATTTTATTTCAATTTATTATTATTTAAAAAATATGCCACCAGCATTAATTATAAAACGTAACTAATTTATATTTCAAATTGTCTTTAAAATTGTAATAAATTAAATTAAATTTGTTTTTAACAATTATAATAAAATTTAAATTTAAAAGGTAAACAATTGACTATAAAATATTAGCTACCAAACAAAATCATCACAAAATGTTATTACCTACATTTACAAGAACGCCTCTAAAAACATTTACATACAGCAAACAATTAGTAGCCAAAACTATTATGCTAAAAAAAGAAAATCGTCACCATAAAGTGTTAGGTACTAAAACAAAATCATCACAAAATATTATCACCTACGTTTACAAGAACGTCTTTAAAAACATTTATTTACAACAAACAATTAGTAGTTAAAATTATTCTGCTACAAAACTAAAATCGTCCGTAAAAATAATTACCTACGATTGCAGTTTAGTAGGTAAAAACTTTTATCTATGAAACATATACATCACAAAATCCTATGTATGACGTTTTTTGTTCTCGTTAGTTATATGTTTTGACGACAAAGATATTGTGTATCCAAATCTTTTCGACGACGATTTTAGAAAAACATCGTGGATATTATTTTGTTACTCGAATTCAACGATTATTAGGGCGACAATTATTTTTTGTCGCAAATTATTTTTTGACACAATTTTTAAATTTTTAGCGACGTTTGAATCTGTTATATTGTCTGTAGGTTTCTTATACAATCCAGATGTAATTTGAGATATGGGGTGGTTTGGTATAGATATATATTAAAGATGGAAATCGCAAAATCCAAACTCTAAGGCGTTAGATATAAATGAAGAAATTTCTTGATTTATGCCAAGGCACTTCCTAGAGTAAACACTTACCATGATATAAGATAGTGATTTTGGGTGAATGATCTGGGTTTGGATTACAATATTAGATGGGTTCTCAACCTCATATTGTTCCAGCAGTTTTTCATTGTTAGTTATTAGTCATACATAATAAGCTGACAAGACTCAAAATAGTTGAATAGTATTGTTAACGCTTATTAATGAAACATTTTAAAGGGTTAATGTAGAACCGCAAAAATGTTATCCCATGGAAGCTACGGGATTACTTCACTTGATAGAGTGAAAGACAAATTATTAGATTATAAGTAAAAAGGCTTTTCGCTAATGTTACGAGGTAGAGAAGGGAGCATAAAAGATATACATCAAAGTTTGAGATATTTTTGCAGTTTACTCTTATTAATACATCCTTGTTTACACAATCAATTTTATATTACAAAACATATGTAAAAGATAATGCACAAATAATGAGAACTAAAAAGCCGAATTTCAAGTAAGGGATTAGAATATCTTAAAAGACTTTTTAATGTAATACATTTTATTGATTTCTCCTAACTAAGAATGACAGTATTAATTTGTCCTAGTCAGGATTGATCAATCTTCAAGAAGGGCTCAAGTTTATTAGTCTAGCTCAAAGCTTACCACAAAGGATCGGATAACTCAACCAGTTCATGGTCAGGATTCGACTCGGCCCATGTAAAGAACTATAATTATGCAAAAATTAAGAGATTAAAATGTAATTATGTACAAGGTAAGGGATTAAAATGTAATTATGTAAAATTGAGGGACTAAAATGTAATTCTATATAAATTGCAGGAGTAAAGTATAATTTTGTAAAATTAAGGGATTAAAATGTAATTATGTTAAATTAAGGGATTAAAATGTAATTATGTTAAGCTTAAGGGACTAAATGTAGTCATAACAAAGTTAAAGGACTAAAATGTAACTACAGAAAAGTTTATGGACTAAAACGAAGTTAAAGTTATCATTACGATGAAGATCAAACAATGATGACAGTTCACCCATTTTGAAATCAACGAGACAAGCTCAATTTGACTTCAAGTCGAGTCTGGGCATGGGGGCCAACCCTATGCCAGACACAAAAGACCAAATGACCCCAATCGTCCGTACAAAATAATGTCGTTTGTGGAAAGTTTACCCAAAATGATGTCATATTTTTTTTGTTTCTCTAAGCTTCAAGCCAGGCTTTAGATAGAAAGCTCTTAGGATCCGATCGAGTTGAGTCAATGAATGGCTCAATTTAGCATGGCTCGACCCAACCTATCGTCATCCTTAGGTCAAATGCTTACTAGAAGGGCAATTTAACAACCTAAACTTAATACCCCACATTATCTATATAACTATATGCATTAAAAGAAATTAATTAGTAAATGAATTAATTGACGAAACTTTTTGTATTTTTTCTTGATTTAAATAAATAAAACCTCATAATTTCTAATTACTCGTAAAAGTGAAGTAACCAATTAGCCATTTCTTTGTGCTTTTTATTGGCA
The DNA here is from genome assembly GCA_024703695.1 of Erythroxylum cataractarum. Lineage (NCBI taxonomy): Eukaryota > Viridiplantae > Streptophyta > Magnoliopsida > Malpighiales > Erythroxylaceae > Erythroxylum > Erythroxylum cataractarum. The sequence goes on along the minus strand of JANJEY010000234.1, from coordinate 11,988,151 downwards.
AATTTGTGATTGAGAAATGTCCATTGATTCTTGGAAATAATTGATACTGTCATTACCTATATAACTATATGCATTAAAAGATTGCATGGTTTATATAACAATTTCCTAGTCCAAAGCCATTTATTATTTTTCAAAACTTACATAAAGTTTTAACTTCAACTAATTGCAACAATTGATAAGGTTAATATACATTCTTCATTGCAAGAACATTAGGTCGATCATAAATTAGCTAAAAATTTTCAAAAATAGTAGCAATAAAGAATAAAATTAAAAGCGAGGATATGTTGCAACCTGAAATACAATATAAAATTAAAACCAAATATTTAACATTTGAATTAAGATACAATGATGTATCAAGTAGTAACTAGTGATAAGGCTTTGATAAGAAAAAATCACTTGAACATCTCTTATTGTTTCTTTATTTTAGTTTTAAACTTTTATCTTTAAAAAATTTAATGAAAGAATTTAATTTATCAATATTTTATAATCTTAAATTCAAGTAGACAAATTCGTATTTTAAAATTTAAAAATTTATGAACTTAAAATTACAAATTATTAAAAGAAATTACATAATAACACTTAAATTGTGTTCTTTCAGTCCAATGTGTTACAATTTAGATTCTTGGTTTAAATATTCCAAAATATCTATATTGATACAAAATTAAAGTCAATAGTACAATTCTATCATTGTAATAAAAAATTAATAATACAATTTGATTCTAAATCTTTTTCTATTACTCAGTTCAATTCAAAATATCCAAAATATATATAGCCCTAGACTCCTAATTGAAACTCTAAGCTGGGTAGACATAGGAAAAGAGAGAATTCACTCTATATAACTCTAGTTTAATTTAAGTGATTTGGAAATTTAATTATAACCGAATTAGGATGATATATGTGAGGATTTAGTTTAAACCCTAATCTTATAATCTTTGGTAAGAAATAGACTTTTGGCTCTAGAACCTAATATTGATAGCCTTTTATTATTTCTGATTTTTTTTGTTTAATCACGAAGTGTCTTAGGAAGGTCTCAATTTTTAGGAAGGTACCTTTAAGTCATTCACACACAGATTAATCCCCACCCCACCGGGTTAGCCCGTAAGGAGCAAAGTGCTAGCCGAACAGATTTCTTCATTCTCAAGACTCGAACTTGAAACATCTGGTTAAGGGATGAGAGTATTGAACTACTCACACCGACAATGTTTGGTTTTATTTATGATATTAATTCCAAATGTTTTTTGTAGAATGTGTTGATTTAGATAATTAGATGGAATGGTTGGTTTTCCAAAAACAATTTTGCTAATTGGTTACTTGATCACATAAAAATAGGCCAGTTGAAGTGAGATTCTCACTATTGATGGATAAACCATGCATAAATATAATTTAATGAAACAGATACTGTTGGTAGCTTCATTATTTGATACAAGCATAGTAGGTGGTGTGAAAATACATTATTGATTACTTAGCAACACATAAGGCATTAGAATTGTCAATACTAGAGAGGCACATCTACTAGACAGTAAGCCATAAACTAGTTCTAGTACGGGAATACCTCATTATGTACAGTTAGTGGATATGGAACATCTGTAGTCAGTGGTGCAATGTTAGTTATCTCCACAGTCTCTATCTGCACAAGAAAAGAAAAACATGATGTTAATGACAACATAGTTAACTATCAATACATGTTAAATTTCAATAACTGTATCAAATGATACTGTATATGTTCCCATCACCTTGTCTTGGAGATATTGATTAGCAGCTGTCAGTATGCCTTCCTAAACACCAAAATAAACGATGATAATGAAATTGTTTTCTCAAATACTAAACACAAAGATTATTAATTCCAAATGCCACTTCAAAACAAATTACATATACTCTGTATAATTCTGAAAAATTCAAATAACTATAATTATAAATTATAATTGTTTTTGTGAAGATTACTTGGTGTCCCAAAATTCACTGGAGTTTTACAAATTGAGACTAATCCTTTATGTTTTGCGATAAGGTAATTTCAAGTTTATTTTATAAATTACTAAGTACAAATTTTCAAAACAAATAAGACAGAGTAGTTGTAGTTGGTCAATTGTGGCAAGCATGAATGTTAGTACATCAGTTTAAGCCTAATACATTTTATAAACTTATACTAATTTGTTTGGATTTATACGACCTAGATAAACTGCAATGATCTAGTATTTATTTGTAAAAATTCAACAAGTTCAAGTTTTCTATTTTAGTAAGGATGGCAATGGCCGACTCATGGGCCGGTCTCACTAATTTTTTTAAAATTAAAAGTGTAAAATAATATTTTTTTAATTGGGTTCGGGCCTAAGTTACCTAAACCTAGGGCTACCCGAGGCCTAATTATTCTAAGCAAGAAAATGTCGTTTGCTTAAAAAGTTAATTATGGAGTTGATCTGAATTTGACTTAATCCATAGATCGACCTATTAAAAACATCTAAATTTAGACCTACGAGTTAATCCGTTATCATCCCTACATTTTAATAACAAAATGGCTACTAACAATTATTTTGAAGAATTAATAGACACTTCTCAATCACAAATAAATGGTTAATTGGTTACTTCACTTTTACGAGTAATTAGAAATTATGAGCTTTCATTTATTTAAATTCAAGAAAAATGATACAAAAGTTTCATCGATTAGTTTATTTATCAACTAATTTATTTTTTATTAAATTTTAGGTTTTGTTGTCATTAAAAAGTAGCAAGTTATAAATTAGATAAATCTATAGTTATAAAATAACAAGCTATACGATAAATTGTTAACAATTTGATACAATACAAAGATCTTAAAAATATTATTTATAAAAATGAAAAATTTTGAACACTAAATTATGTATTTTAAAAAAAATTGTATAGTTAACTAAATCATGTAACTAGTTGATTTAAAATATTTGATTTAAAGTGTTATAAACCTAGGATAATTAAGCAATGAAGTGGATTATGATAATTTAATAAATACCAATTAACACGTACATACTAAACAATTACAGTATGAGAAAAAAGGCAATATCATTAGTAGAAACAAAACCATCTGAACTGACCTTATTCCTTAGGAGCTGAATCTCTTTGATCATAATGTCCATCTGCATGGATATTACATCAATTAGATAAAATGGCCACTCATTGGAATATATTTCAATATAAAGGTTACATATTAATTAAAATTAATTAACGAATTAACTAACTGCGTTATCACCTTGGTTGAGCGAAGGTTACAAATCCAAAGTTCAAGATATTTTTCGAGCACCAGCAATTCATCCAATGTCATCTCACCAGCACCCCCTCCAAACATGTACCTGTATTAATCATAGCAGATGCTAAACGTTTAGAAAGATTGATTCTTCTAGCATGTTACACCTACATATATATCTAATCTACCAATAATATTCTGAAAACAAAGAAACGATGCAAGGATTTGTTTGTATTTACCTGAGTCCTTTCTGGAGTGTCTCAATTTCTTGCTTTAACATGCTGATCTCCTCTTTAGCTTCCTTCAGAGTATTAGAGTTTATTGTAATTAATTGAATAATACAGGGAATATAACTCCATATAAAATGGTATCACGATGTGTAAAACAATTTGGTAAATTTTATTTTCAATAAAGAATGTTTACATCAAAACTAACGTAAGATTCAAACTTTGGTAAAGTGAGCATATAATTTCATCTATTATCAAGTTAAATCAGTAGGATAAGAGATTTAAAGTTTAAAAAATTTAACTAGTATTAGACTATTATAGACTAAAGGTGGAATAAAATTAAAGAATTTAAAATATGATTTTAAAAAATTGTATTTATTTATTGAAGAATTTAAATTTTAATTTAAAAAGAGATTGTTAAATAAAAATTAATTAATTAATTTTAATTTATAAAACTTATTAATTTACGAAAATTTATCAATTAATTAATAAACTCATCAATTTTTAAAACAATAATTACCAAAATAAATTAATTTAAAAAATTAAAAACTGAACTAAAAAATTAAACGATTCAAAGTTAAACCGGTTGAATTAGTTGAGTATTTTAATCATGGTCTGCCATCATGCAAGGCCCTAATCATATTTACCCCTTAAAATCTTAATCCTAAATATTTAACTGGTTTCATAAATAGTATGTATTTTACAAATATTTACAGAAGAAAATTGGTAACTGATATTATAAAACTAAACCAAATACTACAGTAAATTTTTTTCCCTCAATTAAGGAGATCAAATACTTGGAAAATAACTAACAAAACTCTAAATATGATCATAGCATTACTTTACATTAAACCACCCAGTGTTTGAAGACAAAGAAACGAGGCTCCGAGTGGACTTGGAGGACCTTTAACCTTTTTCTTTTCTTTTTTCAAAATTCCCGATGAGAAGATTATTTTAACCAAAAAGTGGAACTACCCGACACCGAGAATGTTGTAATATCTTGAACAATATGAATACAAGTATTTTGGAGTACGGTATTATTGTACAGTTGCTTAATTATTCTGTAAGTTAAGCATTAGAAGCAGCACCTGATGCCGGAGCAGAGAACCTTTTTGGTTATCACTGCTGTATATTCGGAAATAATATATTCTCTATACGTTGTATCTACTTTTTCCGGAAGCAACAAGTTCAGTTCATGATCAGACATACCAGAGGATTGGTAGCTTGGTCAGGCTGCTCCCCTGATCGAGTAGACTTCATGTACCTCTCGATAAGCCCTTGCATAGTTCTTTAATCATTCCATTCACACCACAAAGAATTATGCATGAATATCACAAGATATTATGAGTACACATGCACAAAATTCAACAAGTGATTGGTAATGGGTGAGAGGGGAGGGAAAGAAAGCATATATATACCCTTTTGTGGCCATTTCATAAAGCTTTCCGCTGGCGGAGAAAACGAAAACTCCAATTTCAGCATCGCACAGAACAGCGAGCTCTTTGGCCTTCTTAAGGAGACCAGTTCGGCGCTTGCAGAAGGTGACCTGCCTGTGCACTTGATTCTCTATACGTCTCATCTGAACCTTTCCACGAGCCATAGATAACGTACAAAAGCACACAACCCCCCACTAGTATGAACTAGCTTCGAGGTTGCTGCGTAGGATCACTTACTTGCTCTCCGATGAAGCTTGTATGCCTTCTCTCTTTGAATATCGACTTCATAGCCATATACATATATAGTCCCTCCCACCCACCAGATTCCCGTTTCCACATCCTCGTGAGAATAATTGGTCGGCTATAAACAGTAGTTTATTAGTTTACTCTTTACAAAAGTTTTTAACTTTAATCTCTCACATCTTTTATGTTACTAAACAAAAGGATCGAATAAGTTACAATAAGCTTTACACTGTGCTGTGGTAGGCCGAAAACTCACACCTCATACATCTTTTCAGTCTCCGGAACCCATGATACAATTGTCTAAGAGATTTTATATATTACGAGTAACAGCGATTTTATGTTACATGGGGGATAGTTTAGTTTAGGCTCTATTCAGTTCAGTTTCTGTTCAGCATGAGCTAGCATGCAATTGCTTTTCCACGTGCAACCCATCAATCATCGACCAATTAGCTGCCCATGTTATCTCGTACTTTGCTGCACAGCTTTTCCGTTCGGCTTTTGCCGGTTATTTTGGCTTCGTAGGCAATATAAAATTGTTAAACCGTACGAAATAAAAAATTTTAAAATAATTAGTCAATCCTTAATCAATTTTAAGTGATTCAAGATTTATATCTCGACGGTAAGATGAATCTAACATTGACTCGTTTAGAATTACCTAGAAAGAGCTACTCTAAAATAAAGGCATAATGCTCAATTTTTTCAGTTTTGTAGATTTTATTATATCATTAGAAATGTTTCCTTCTTTGTATGCTGTGAGTTGGTTAATCTGGAGCTCTCTATTGGTACTATAAATAATTATATAATGTTTTTGAAAAATAATAATCATATAATGTTTCATTATATAAGAAGAAAGAAAATAATAAAAGTTATAAGAATACTCTTGTTTTATTATTTGTATAAATGTGTAAGTATTTGTGAGTATCTTATTTTTAAAACGAAGTGTTATTAGATTCAACTAAGACATCAAAAGAAGTCTATAACTTAGCAAACTCGACTATGAGAATTAGTCACTTAAAATGAAGGCCATTTTCTGTTCTCAATGCATATGAGATATAGTCAACAAAAGTTTCTTGCATCCTTAAGATTGTTGTAAAAATTGACTAGATTAGAGCAAGTTTATAGCTAATAAGACTGAAAAAATAATAATGAGCAACAAATTTTACATAAAAAGACCCCTAAATTAGGGTAAAAATCATGGCCAAGACTATAAAATTTAGAAGTACAATCTCTCTCTATTTTACAAAGAGAAATACTAACTTTATCACTAAATAGGAAAAACATTCTCTAAACTTTTGTGGGGATTTAATAGAAGAAAAGATTTCTGGGATGGTTTCCTCTCTTCGTCTCTTGCGTATTTATAAGTAGGAGATGTGTGGGATAGCTGGCCATTAGGCCAATTATCCGTGACTTTTATTTATTTATTTCAACTTTAATAAGTACCAAAAACGGTGCCTACAAATTTTAACAATTCTCCCATTTGAAAATTTGATCAAGAATCAATCAAATCTTTCCACTATTCTTTCTACCTTACCATTTTATGTTGCTTATGTTTTTGTTAGGTCACATGAGGATCGATACCACATAAACTTGTCACAATTGATTGCTTTTGTCATAAAAGCTATCAGATTGTCCATTATATGAATTTTTCACATATCCACTGTTCCTTCTTCCACTTTATCACGAACAAAGTGATATTGAACTCGAATGTGTTTTGTTTTTAAATGAAATGTTGGATTCCTTGCAAGATGCAAAACATTTTGGTTATCACAAAACAAAATAATATTCTTTTGCTTGCATTCAATTTCTTCCGACATCAACTTCAACTATAGTGTTTCTTTACTAGCTTGTGTAGTTGCTACATATTATGCTTCTGTTGTTGAAGCAATCATAACTGACTGTATTTTTGAAACCCAGCTCACAACTCCTTTAGATAGTGTAAACACATATCCTGTAGTGGATTTAATTTTATCAAGATCACCTACATAATCAGTATCAACATATTCATTGACAGTAAAATTTGATCCTCCATAACATAATGCAACATATGAGGTCTCTTGATATATTTTAGAATCTTTTTAACAATATTCTAATGCTCTCAATCAAGATTGGCCATGTATCGACTATTTACTTCCACTGCATGTGCAATGTCTGGTCTTGTACAAATCATAACGAACATTAAGCTTCCACTGTTGATACATACGGTACTCGAGACATTTCCATCCTATCTTCTTCATTGTTGGACTCATATTTGAGGATAATTTGAAATTAACAGAAAGAGATGTATAAATTGACTTGCAATTTGTATGTTGAATCGTCGCAAGATCTTCTTCAAATAATTCTTCTGAGAAAGTCAAATCTTTCTATTATTTTTGTCTTAATGAATTTACATCCCTAAAATCTTATTTAGTAGTCCCAAGTCCTTCATTTCAAATTTTATAGCCAACTGTGCCTTCAATTCTTTGATATTATCATTATTGGGGCCTGTTATCAACATATATATCATCTACAAACAACAACAAAAATATAAAATCATCTTTCTCAAACCTGAAATATGTATAAGGGTCTACAACATTAAGCTTCCATTGTTGATACATACGGGACTCGAGACATTTCCATCCTATCTTCTTCATTGTTGGACTCATATTTGAGGATAATATGAAATTAATAGAAAGAGAGATATAAATTGACTTACAATTTGCATGTAGAATCGCCGCAAGATCTTCTTCAAATAATTCTTCTGAGAAAGTCAAATCTTCCTATTATTTTTGCCTTGATGAATTTGCATCCCTAAAATCTTATTTACTAGTCCCAAGTCCTTCATTTCAAATTCCATAGCCAATTGTGCCTTCAATTCTTTGATACTATCATTATTGGGGCCCGCTATCAACATATCATCTACATACAACAACAAAACTATAAAATCATCTTTCTCAAACCTGAAATATGTACAAGGGTCTGCATTCAGTCTGTTGTATCCAAAGCTCATGATGAAGGAATCAAATCTGTTATACCAATACCTCGGTGCCTGCTTTAAACCATAATGAGATTTATTTAACCTACAAACTAACTTCTCTTTTCCTTTTTCTTCAATACCTTTTGGCTGGAGCATATAAATTTCTTCTTCAAGATCTCTACGAAGAAATGTAGTTTTCATCTAACTGCTCAAGATGCAAGTCAAATGCACATATCTCCAGGACTACTTAAATTGTGTTGAGTCGAACCATATGAGAAAATATTTCATTGAAGTCAATTCCTTCCTTCTGAGCATATCCTTTTATCATAAATTTGGCACGATATTGTTCTACTTGATCGTTACCACTCTGTTTGATCTTGTAAACCCATTTATTGCTAATAGGCTTTTTTCTTGTATTAGTGATACCAGCTTTCATGTCTTATTCTTATCTAAAGCTTACATGTCTTCCTGCATTGTTGCCATCTATTGAGATGCATCTGAATTATTCACTGCTTCTTAAAGAGTTGATGGCTCTTCGTTCTCAGTTAAAAGATAGTATGCAATATTGCTTTCTATAATATAATATAAGTGCTAATTCTTGTGCGAGTTGATCTCTGAGTATCTGAAACATCATATTTGACTAGTTCTTGCTCCTCGTGCTCTGATGCAGCTTCAGAAGAATCATTTTGATCAAATTCTCTTTCCACCTGTACTGTTGAAGTCCCCGAATTCTCTTTAAAGTGCTAACTTCTTCTGCTTTCTCTTGATCATTATCTTCCAAAAAAATAAGTTGATAACAATCTTGTAAGAAATGGGATCCCACGAACGATACCCCTTTACTCCTTCAGCATATCCCAAGTAAATACATCTTCTAGATTTTGGATCCAACTTCATAGTTTCTTGGACATTAAACATCACATAGGCAGGACTTCCGAATATATGGAGGTTGAAATAATCCGTTAGTTTACCATTCCACATCTCTATTGGTGTCTTCAATTGAATTACAGTTAATGGAGCTCGATTCACCACATAACAGGTGGTATTGACTGCTTCTTCCTAGAATTTCTTATCTAAGCTTGCAGTTCTCAACATCACTCTTGTTCTTTCCAACAGAGCTCTATTCATTCGCTCTGCTACTCCATTTTGTTGAAAAGTGTATGCCATCGTGAACTACCTGTTGTTGCCTTCTTGCTTGTAGAATTCATCAAATTCTTTACCAGTATATTCGGTTCTATTATCTAAGCGCAACACTTGATCTTCTTATCAGATTCGAGTTTCATCTAATATTTGAAAGTTGAAAACACATCTGCCTTCCTCTTGATAGGAAACACCCAACATCTCCTCGAATAATCATCAATGAATGATACAAAGAAAATTTATCCTCCTAGGGACATAACTGGTGCTTGCCATATATCATAGTGAATCAATTCTAGACTTTCTTTGCTTTTGAACTTTGATGTGTTAAACTTCAATCGATGCTGCTTACTCACAATGCAATGCTCACAGAAGGGTAGCGATACCTTTGTGAGACATTGAAATAGATTCTTCTCTGCAAGTATCTCCATTCCTTGTTCTGACATATGTCCAAGCTTTTTATACCACATCATTGCAGATTTGTTATTTGGACTAGTCACCGTAACGGATGTCTCTACTTCTTGCAAAGTTACTCCTTTCAATATGTACAGATTTGCATTAATCTTCTTTGCTTTCATAAATACCAATGCTCCTTTAATCACTTTCATGATTTTGTTTTGAATCTCAAATCTGAAACCAAGATCATCCAGTTGTCTAATAGACAACAAATTCTTCTTTGGGCCCTCCACATATCGCACTTTTTTAATAGTCTAAGTTATCTCACCATATATCTTTAACTAGATGGTATCGATACTAATTATCTTCAAAGCTTGATCATTACAGTTGTAAACAAATCTCCTAGAGACAAATTTATACTGATGGAAAAATTCTCTTCGAGAGGTCATATGAAAAGTAGCTACTGAATCGAGAAGTCATATATCAACAAATATTCTCTTACCTTCAATAATCATTATCACTTCACGGATTATTACAACACTATCATCTAAAGTATTTGCCGCATTTTCTTAAGGAATAGAATTTTTTTTTCAGATTCCAACAATCCTTCTTTAGGTGCCCTTTCTTGTCATAATTGTAGCATTTGAAATTCTTCTCACTCCTTAATTTTGATCTACCATGACTATGATTTCCACTTGGGCTACGTTCTATTGATCTTCCTCTCGTCACTACCAAGGCCTCCGCTTGTTGTGAATACTAACCTGTCTTTCCTACTTTTGCACCAACTTTCTTTTAGAATAGCAGTTGTAATATTGTCGAAGACCATAGTGTCTGTTTTGTTTATTAAATTGACGACGAGTTAATCATACGAATCTGGTTAACTTTGGAGTAGAAATTTTGCATGTTCACTTATCTCTATTGTGTACCCCAATGATGTGAGTTGAGAAAATATAGTATTGAAAATATTTAATTGCTCTGTCATTGAAGTGGATTCTGCCATGCATAAAGCGTATAGTTTCCTTTTCAGAATAATTTTATTGTAGAGTGATTTAGTCTCGTATAATTTTGTGAGATGATCCTAAATCTCTTTTATCGTCTTCTTCTCCTTTATGCTTGATAACACCTCATTTACTAATGCCAGATGAAGATTTGCAATAGCATTCCTATCTATCTCATTCCACCTATTATCGTCTGTGAATGTTGTTAGCCTTTCACTAATGGCTACTAAATAATTATCTTTTCTCAAGATATCCTTTATCTTCAACTTCCACAATGAGAAATTACTCCCATTGAACATTTCTCTCTCAAATTTTGCTACCATTGCTTCTATCACGAACAAAATTTTGGCTCCCACTATTTCACGTAAATAGTACCTGTATGTATGAATAGTTCTATATGTGAATAGTACTATATGCGTATTTATAAATAGTACCATACACGTGAAGAGTATTGTATACTTGAATTACAGTATGTGTACAATTTAATGTAAAAATATATTCATGAACAGTTGTCATCTTTTATTGTTACTGCTCACCAACTTTCACTGTGCTCACCCGAACTCCGAACGAATTATACCAAAAAGTTCGTTGTAATTTTCTCACCTCACTCTGATATTACTTGTTGTAAAAATCAACTAGATTATAGTAGGTTCGTAGCTAAATAGGTCTGAATGAATAGTAATAAACAGACATATTTTGCGTGAAAACTTCTAGATTAGGGTAAAAACTGCAGGCAAGAAAAAGAAATTTCACTATAAAATTTAGAAGTACAACCTTTCTCTATTTTACAAAGAAAAACCCTAACTTTCTCACTAAATAAGAAAAACACTCTCTAAACTTTTGTGGGGATTTAATAGAGAAAGAGATTTCTAGGATAATTTGCTTTCTTCATTTCCTGTCTATAAATAGACAGGAGATGCGTGGGATTAGTGGCGGATCTACAATGAAAGCACTTGCCCCCATTGCCTCATACAAATCATTTATAAAAAAATTATTATTTTAAGTTTTGCCCCCATTAAAAAAATAAAATTTTACTCCTATTAAAATTTTGCCCTTATTAAAAATAAAATTTTTTCCTTAATAAAATTTGCCCCCAGTCAAAAAAAATTATGAATCCGCCCCTGCGTGGGATGGTTGACCATTTGGACAGCTATCCTTAACTTTTATTTATTTATTTCAACTTTGGTAACTAGCAGTTTTGACAAAGATGAGGAAAGCTTGACTTAAGTCGAAAGCTAGGCCTTAAAGAATAAAGAAAGATGAGAGTGTACTTACCATCATCCATCGTGATTTGGATGAAAATTTTAATTACGTAATAGTGGTTACTGAAGAATCCAGAGATATGATCAAAAGTCTATAAATGAGTAAAGTGAATCTTTGCTAGCTCACAAAGAAAGGGTAAAACACGAAAAGAAAGATGTACCAATAAAATAAGATTTATTGGCAAAGTGATCCTTAAAGTTCAAAAATAATTACATGGAGTAAAGTGAAAATGGATAATTTGCATGCAGCACTGGATGTGGTCAGAGCCAAGGGAAAGGGAGAGAAAGAAGTGAATAAGAATTTTTTAATATAAATCAACCTCAAAGTTTTCAACATTGGTAGAAATAATAAAAGGAAAAATGGCAAAGCTCAAGTTGAATGTTGATCATGTGACAAGCATGGCTATTATTATTGGGAGTGTTTTTCCAAGAACAAAAATATAAAGCAAAGTTTGTAGAAACCAAATGAAGATACAGTCGACGACACTATGTTACTTAAAGTAAGGGATGAACCAAATGCCTTGATTAAGTTACTGACATTTTTATTAAATCTCTTATGTATGATGTTTTTCATAATGTTTGGAATTAAGTAAAAATCAAGTTTACATAAGGTGCTATAAATAGTCATTTAGTGTTTCATTTTATAAGAAGAGACGATTAACAAAAATTTTATTATAAGAATATTCTTATTACATTGTTTGTGTGAGGATGCAAGTATTTATAAATATTTTATTTTATTTATCATAAATAATACTAAGTATCAGAAACAGCTTCTCTATTATAAGACTGCGTATTATCAGACCTTTTCAGATCTTGCTTTATTGTGAATTTTTAGAGTGAGTGTGATGATGATGATGATGATGAAACAATACTAAGGGCAATTAATTATTTTCTAAACTTATTTTATTAACTGAACTTTGAATATTAATTTTTTTCTACATTACTGCATGTATGCTATAATTTCATCTATAATTCGTGAACGAAATTCAACATTATGCAATTAGTGGGATTACAAATTGAAAAAAGAAGAGTTACTAAGTCTCTTTATAAAATCTTCTCTAGTTAACATTTTTTAAGCCAGTTAAAAAAAAAAAAGGGGATTACATAATAGAGATTAAAATTAAAAAATGAATTTCACTCTTTAAAAGATCTTGGACACGCACATCAAACTTCTTAACTGAACAAAATTAAAAATCATTTGATCGAATCCATGTATCAAATCAACATGTGGATGCGACAGAGCATCATTTACGTGGCGACTCTTTCTGAGTCCACAGCCATTTATGTCTGAAAATGTGTCTGTAATCAGAAACCCCTGGTATTGCCCTAAAAGATCATATCAATTAAAAACAAAATCTGTCACTTCACTTTTTCTCCTATGCTACGTGATTTCATAGGGTCGGTTGATTCCTCAACTCTTCCCTTCCAATCACTCGTAAACCCAAACATTATGTAATGGGCGAAAAGACTAATCATCTTCTTTTTACATTTCCTTCTCGTCTTCAACCTGAAGACAAGAATCTCAAATCCTTTTACATTCAACAGAACCCCTAAAAAAAAAGATCCTTCTCCTGACATTTCAAGACTAAAGGCTGCTGACAACGAGGGATGGACCAAATGGTCCAACTTCCTCACTTAAGGCTCTCCCTTAACAAGGAGGTCTTGAGTTCGAGTCACCACAAGGAGGAGAAATAGGCATGTTCCTATTAATGACCCTCTAGCCCCCTGAACATAGCTCCTTGATCGGATCAATTACGGACGTCTCGCTTCCAGCGGCAGTGTGGGAGTTGGAGCTACTCGGGAACCCGGGGCCTGATGGGAACCTGATGCTGAGCAGAGGGGAGCCAGTGATCAATCATCCGCTGACCAATCAAGTATGTGAAGACTCCTTGTGCGCAGAAGTGTACAGGCTACGTAGGAACCTGAGGGATCTTGGAGTTTCAGATTTACCTCTTCTAGGCTCTTGGGGTGAGGTTCTAGAGGATTAGGATTTAGTCTGGCTAAGCCGGGATACCTAATGTAAAAAAAAAAAAAAATTTAGAGGTAATAATCTTAATGTTAAGGACAAATTCCAATTTTCAATTAACCATTTGAGTTTATTTCACAAACTTAGATTACTGATAAATATTAAGATAATCATGTAAAGTAAAAGTTTCCAACTAAGAGATTTTGTTTGATTAAAAACAAAAGCTAGCTGATCCAAAAATACCTGAAGTCTACCAGAAGCTATATTCAACAAACCTTTACCTTTCTTTCATCCAAGGAACAGATAGCTAATGTCTTCATGGAAAACCTGACAGACTGAGAAGTTACTCATCCACCTTGAGGCATTCCTAACGTCAGGAACCTCCAAAGAGTAAGTGATTTGGAAAAATTGAGATATCTTGGCGTTTACATATATTTGTTTAAGATGTCTCCTGTCGGAGTAATTCTTCAGATTATTCTTCGATGCAAACTACAAAGATTGAAGTCACATTTTATGACTATTTTTTATATTTTGGATTAAGGTGAAAGTACAAAAATGAGTGTGAGTTGAAACTCATTGGTCCTTTTTAAGTTGCATGACTTTGTGTTAACATTTATTACTAGGGAAACGTCCATGTCCAAACTACTGATCGAGACTGGTTTTGCTTTGTGCCATAAAAGGACAGCCCTGAGGTCAGATATGCAATCAAAGTATTTGACACATTATATATTTAGCCTCTTGTTTATAGCTAACTTGATGATCTCGAAGGTAATTTTCGAATATTACGTTCTCTAAAATTCATTTAATATATAATATTCGAATTTTTTATTAACGAAAATTTCAGAGAAAAATACGAAATCATATATATTTTTGTTAAGAGAAAATTTCTTATTATTTAGACATTTCCTTTTTAATATTTTTCAATTCGAAATTTCCTCTTGATGCATAAAAAATACAGATGTAAGTATCTGGTTTGGATAGGTTAACCGGCTTACGTGGTTGCGGTTCAGAGCCCGACCAAGACAAATTAGTATTGTGCCCTTTGGTCTGCCAGGGTGAGGTTGCGACTCGAACCCCTGATCAAAGGATTTTGTTGCGTTGAGACGCATGCCTCATACCACTAGGTTACGTAGCTCAGTGGTATGAAGCGTGCGTCTCAACGCAACTTTGGTCAGGGGTTCGAGTCGCAACCTCACCCTAGCAGACTAAAGGGCACAATACTAATTTGTCTTGGCCGGGCTCTGAATCGCAACCACATAAGCCGGTTAACCTACCCAAACCAGTATCGATACACATAATACATGCACATATATTATGTTCACAAGTCTTGACATGATTTTATATTTGATGAACCAATTTCATATATACTCGTTCCTCTTCGTGGAGGACAATTCCATGCCGCTTCCTTGATTATGTCTTGCACTAAAAACTTCTCACCATCCTCCATCTGGAATGCCCTTTTCGTTGAATGGAAATTTCAGGTTTCTTTTCCCAGATTCCATGTACGCGGTTGATGACTATGTGGAAATTTCTGAAAGAATTTTGTCCCTACACACCTCTCTTAATAACTTTTAGGTCATATGAATAGGTTAGTTGCTGTCTTTCATTAATCTAACACACCCACCTGATCTTCATCTGTGTAAGCCTTTTAATTAAGCATAATTGAAGTATGTTGTTTCCCAGACCTTTTCATCTTTTCAGGACTCCAACCAAGTTAGAATTGAACTAAAGTTTTAAAATTTGCAATCTCTGTTATCTACGGTATCTCACATATATAACGAGTTTGGTATATAAATAGTATTATTAAAAATACAAGGAGTAACGAATAAGATTACTCTTTTGTGATCAGAAGTTTACGGATTTATTTCATCTTATTATTACAAAACGGGAGACTTATACACTAGATTTATCCTTTTACATCCAAATAAAAATAATAATCACATTTGACATAATGTTTTGACCTTAACACTAAATGCGACAACCTTTATAATTATTGACATAATTTCATTGTTATTACTTATTACTGGACTGTATATGATTTGTTTGTAAATAGGAGGTATTCTCTATTGAGTTGGGGTTGACATAATTAAAGCTTTTTTTTAAGTGACATTAGAATCTAAAACTTGGTGCTCTTATTCATCGTGCAATTCTTTTATAATTACAATTAAAACCTTTTTTTGTACAGGTGATTTTAAATTTTGAAACTCAATTCTCTAGTTAACCGTACAATTAATTTACCATTGCATCAATCTAGGCATTGCATATAGTGTTTATTAAATAAAAATCTTATTAATTGCATACAAATATACCCTATTTGAATAGTGACAAGTGGTTCTGCCTGATTTTAATAGGGCTGAGCGTTGCTGTTTGGATCCATGAGGTTGTCGTCTTGAGTGAGAGAATACCTGCAAAATAAAGCAAGACACGTCGGGGGTTGATAACCGGCAGGCTCCTCCGACGCTCAAATTAATCTTTTGGTGAGGGTTTGATAGCTAAGAACAGAAAAGTTAGGGTTCTGATCACGTACCCGTATCATGGTAAAGTTATACCTTATATATGGAATAGATGCTAGGTTTAGGTCTTTATATATACATGGGAGACTTCCACCTGCGAGTGGGCCGTGGATACATGGACTGAGGCCTGGGCCTAGTATAATCGATAAGAATTAGGTCAGTCCTTACGGAATGGACCGATTAGTCAATGAATCGTTTTGAGTGAGTTTGAGCCTAGCACGACCGACCCGACCAACAAGTGTCATTATTTTATTTCATGTTTTTGTTTTTTAAGAGAAACAAGTCCTTTATCCCAATTAATCAGTTCCTACGGATGAACAAAGCCTCCCTATAGGCCTGTAGATATAGATTCTAGAGGAAGCGGAAGTGGAGGACAACATTAGGCTTATAGATTAGGTACATGTCGGTTTCGTATTTTATCTTGAGGTACAATGTCTAATCTTTTCTTTTTTTCTCTTTACCAATCGCTATCTCACCAGGTCTGATTAAACCATAAATGATTACTTTTCTCTTTTTCGTTGAACATTTTATCCCAGAAAAGTATAACGAGCAGGACACTTGTTTCACCTCCAGAGAAAAAAAAGGGAATCAAATAAATTATTGAAAAGGAACGAAAAATAAAACTATCAGGGCCTAACACGTAGCTTTTAACTTTGCAGGGTTCACATCCTCCTGCTCTTGTTGACAGTGACTTTTTATTTGACTTTAACAGGTTTTTCTGTGCCAAGCTGTGTTTTGAAACCCGGACCGGATCGGCCGGTCCGACCGGTCTGACCGGTGACCGGCCAGTGGTCCGGTCCGGTTCAGGGTTCAAAACCGGTATGGAATTGAACCGGTGTAAACCGGTCAAAACCGGTCAATTGACCGGTTTTTGACCGGTTGGACCGGTCCGATTGGACCGGTTCAACAATTTTTTTTATTTTTTTTTTATTTTTTATTTTTTATTTTTTTATATGTTTTTTTGAATTTTTAATATTTTTAATATTATATATAATTAAATATAATTATTGTATAATTATTG
>JANJEY010000234.1:11950316-11967971 GCA_024703695.1 Erythroxylum cataractarum | reverse complement strand
TCCCAAAATACCTGAAACAATTTCTTAACCAATTCTATACATTTTATTATTATCAAAACATAAGTGGAATTAATTTGCCAACCACCATTGGTCCAACAACTACTACATATTTTGCTTTTATTATTGACACAGTAATAACCAATTATATCTTTAAGATTAACATACAACCTTGTCAGTAAGCATTAACATATAGCTTATAATAGATTTGTTTTTATCAAGGTCACGACCTGCATAATCAAAATCAACATCTCTTTCACAGAAAAGTATGATCTTCCATTATAATGCATTATCAAATGTCCCTTTAATTTGTATTAAATTCTGCTTCACAACATTTCAATGCTTTTTCCTAAGATTTGTCATGTAATAGCTAAACACTTCCATTGGATATTTGATATCTAGTTTTGTATAAATTATGATAAATATTGAACTACCCACCATAAATATATATGATACTCAAGATATCTCCATCACCCAATCTTCTTCGCCAAGGCTTGTACTAGAGGATAACTTAAAATTAATAGGAAGGGTAGAAACTGACTTATAATTTTGCACTTTGAAGCTCGTAAAACTTTCTTTAAATAGTTTTTCTATAAAATCCAAATATTCAGTTATTTCTATCTTAGTGAATTTGAATTTTTAGATTCTCGTTTATTGGTTCTAAGTCCATTTCAAATTCCTTAGTCAATTGTATCTTCAATTTCTTAATAAGATATTTGTTAGGGAGAACAACTAATATGTAGTCTATATAAAACATCATGACAATGAAATTATTATTATTAAACCTTTTAAAATATGCACAAGATTATACATAAAGTTTGTTGTTCCTAAGACTTGTGGTGAATTAATCAAATCTCTTGTGTCAATATCTCGACTCTTACTTAAGATTGTATGGAGATTTGTTTTTCACCTTTGACACTAGAAAGTGTAAAACAAATAATTGAAAATTTTATATTACTCCTTATATAAATTTCCTTTTACCCTTCCTCTGGTTCTTATTTGATATGCCTTTTGTTTTTCCTATTCCTTATTAGAATGACTAAGTAGATAGAATCTAATAATAACTTATTTAAACTTATAAATAGGATATACAAAAATATTATTATAAATAAAAAAGAGCTATAATACATAAACTAATTACTAATTAATTATAAGTTACAAATACTAATTATTAATTTAAATTTTATAAGATTATATTTTCATAAATACAACTTTTGAATGCTTGAATTTGTTTCTCTTGCTACGTGAAACAAGGAGATGGTTGTACATTTACAAATGAATCAAACTAACTATAGTCATATGCTATTATTTATTCTAGTTATCATATATTCTAATATTTATTTTTGCATCATACATTTTTATCGCCATTTAAATATTTTGATAATAATATCTAGATTTTTTCTAATAATTGTGAATAATATCTAAATATTTTATTAAGTAATATTTATAATTTTCTAACAACCTCTTATTCAAAGATTTAATTGAGAACTAATCAATTTTCAGATGACCTTTTGTTAGTGTCACTTTATTTACCTTTCTATAAGACCACATGAGGATCAACATGAAACAAATTTGTCTTAATTGATTTCTTTTATCATATAATTTGTTATATTGTCTTCACTGTGGACTTTTTTTTGTTGCAAAAATACAATTTATTTATCCTGTTTCTTATTAACAAAGTGAAACATAACTTATATGTGCTTAATTTTTGAATGAAATGTTAGATTCCTTGATAAATTCAGGAGACCTCAACTATCACAAAATAATGAAACCTTTTACTATTTGTGTCAATTTTCTCATATCACCAGTTTCATTTATCAACTTCTTTACTAGCTTGTACAGTTACTAAAGATTTTGCTTTTATTGTTAACATAATGACAACTATTTACATATTTAAAATTCAACTTACAACCTTGTTAGTTAGTGTTGACCCATAACTTATAATGGATTTGTTTTTATCAAGATCATCTGCATAATCAAGGTCAACATCTCTTTTCACATAAAAGTATGATCCTCCATTATAGTGCAACATTAAAGCTGCTCTTAATATATCTTAAATTCTCCTTTACAACATTTCAATATTTTTTGTTAAGATTTGTCATGTAACGGCTAGCTGCTCTAGTTGAATATGTGATATTTAGTTTTATGCAAATTATGGTAAATATGGAACTCCTTGCAACAAATACATATAGTACTTGAGACATCTCCATCATCTCATCTTCTTCTCTAAGGTTTGTACTGGAGGATAACCTAAAATTAAAAGGAAACAGGTAAAAACTAGCTTACGATTTTACATTTTGAAGCATTGTAAAACTTTCTCTAAATAGTTTTTCTATAAAATCCAAATCTTTCAAGTATTAATATCTTAGTGAATTTTCATTTCTAGATTTGTGTTTTTTAGTTTTGAGTCCATTTCAAATTCCTTAGTCAATTGTACCTTTAGTTTCTTAATATGATATTTGTTGGGGACAACAACTAACATGTAGTCTATATACAACAATATGATAATGAAATTATTATGATTAAACCTTTTAAATTATAGATAAGATTGTGCATTAAGTTTGTTGTACCTAAGACTTATGGTGAATTATTCAAATCTCTTGTCCCAATATCTCCCTGTTATTTAAAATTATATGGATATTTGTTCAACCTATAAACTAAATTTTCTTTCCCTTTTTTATTCAAAACATTTTGGTTAGGTGTATAATTTTTCTTTAATAACTCCATAAAAAATAGACTTCACATTTAACTATTCTAGATGCAAGTCAAACATAACACATATTGTTAGGATTACTTTGACTATGATAAGTTAAACTATAGGAAAAGATATTTTATTAAAGTCAATTCCTTTTCTTAAGCATATCTTTCGTTATCAATCTTGCATGATAACTTGTACATTACCATTTTACTTGATCTAAAAAAACTCCTTTATTACCAATTGGGTTTCTTTCCTATATAAATTTTGAAGTTTTATTTTTATGAAAAGCTTCAACTTTTTACTACCTTGTTGCATCCATTAAGAGACGTTTAAATTATTAAGTATCTTTTGAAAAGTTAATGACTATCTATCTTATATTAAAAGATAGTATGTTATAATATCCTCTATTATATAATTTGAGTCTCAAAATGGTGGTCTCCAATCTATCTAACAAACTTTTAAATCTTTAAATTAAGTTATTATTGAACATTTTGCTTGAGTGATGCTTAAAAAATCCTTTTATTGAAATTCCCATCTTATCTATATTATAGTCTTTAAACTTTTTTGTCAAGTGTTGTTATCTTTATTTTTCCTTTATAATTTATCTTCTATAAAGGTGATATCCCTGTTGACAATAATCTTATGAAAAATGGGAACCATGAGTGATACTTCTTTACTCTATCAACATATCTTAAGATTGTGATTTTCTTTAGCATTATACATCATGTACATAGAACTTCAAAAAACATGGACATTAAAATACTATATTGAGGTCCTGATCTACATCTTTATCAGTGTTTTCAACTCAGTTGCAATTTATATAACTTAATTCACTAGATAACAAGTTAGATTGACTGCTTATACCTAGAAAGGATTATTTAGGCCTACAACTTTTAAAATTACTCTTGTTTCCATTTCTTTTTGCTGAGGAGTGTATGCATTAGTGAATGATCTTTTAATGTCTTCTTACTTACAAAATGTATTAAATTCATCGCTAGTGTATTCTCATCCATTATTCTTCCTTAAACACTTTATCTTTTTTCCATAATTAAGTTCAATAAGAAAACTTTGAAGACTAAGGTCACATACGCTTTCTTTTAATAGAGCACACTGAATACCTTTTAAATAATTATCAATAAAAGAGAAAAGTATCTTTCTCCTCCTAAATATATAATTAGTGCTTGCCACACATTAGAGTAAACTAATTTAAGATCAAACTTGCTTGTTAAATTTGATGTGTTGAATTTTACATGAAGTTACTAGCATATGATCATAAAATAGTAGTGATACCTCTATATTCCATATTATAACTTTTGTTCAGTAAGGAATTTCATTCTTTATTTAGATATATGTCCAAGTTTTTTATGTTATAATACTAAAGATTTTTAGTTTTGACTACTTGAAGCAATTGATGCTTCTACTTCTAATAATGTCTCTCCTTTTAACTTGTATAAGTTTGCACATATTTTCTTTCCCTTTGTAAGTATAAGTGTGCATCAAATTACTATCAAATTCTTGTTGAAATTTTTTATTTTGTACCTAAGATTATCTAGATGTTTAAGAGACAACAAATTATTCTTCAATCCCTCCAAATATCATAAATCTTAACAAGTACAAATTTTACCATCATACATCTTCAGTTTAATAATTTTAATACTAACAAACTTTAAAGGATAATTGCCACAATTACATATTGATTTTCCTAAGATAGGTGCATAATAATGGAACTATTCTCTTTTAGAGATCATATGACAAGTAGCTCTTAATTCGAAGAGTTATACATCAAGTAGTGACTTTCTTATTTCAAGCGTTGTTATTGCTTTACAATGCAACGCATTGCCATTAGGTTTGAAATTTTAAGCTTGATCCAACTTGTAAGTTTAAAATACACGTAACCAAAATGGTATTTTTTTTTTGGAAAGTAAAACAAAAATAATATTATTTTGGGACAATCCAAGCAGGTTCAAGTCAAGCTTGGGCTATCTATTATTTGGGCCTTAATGGCCTAACTTAGCCTAACCACTGTGAAGCCTAATTGCCATCATCTAAAGCACCTACAAAATTTTTCAAAGGACTAGAAAATTTTCATTTAATTTTTTATAGTTATTTTTCAAATCACATTTCTTGCCTCATTCATAATATATATTTATTTTTTTACTTCTTGATTTTGACCTACCATAATTTTGCTCCCACTTATACCATGTTTTGTTGTTCTCTCTCTTGTTATTGTCAAAGCTTCAACTTATTAAGAACTATAACACTTGTCTTTCTTATTCATGTACTAACCTTTTTGGTTGTAACATCATCAAATACTTAGTAGACTGTAAGAAAATTATTAGTAAAGTTAATGATGAATTAATTCTAATTAGGTAGACTATAAATTTGAAGTTCAACATGTTCAATTAACTTTATTCCTTTTCCCAAAGATGTGAACCAAGAGAATATAATAATCAAATTATTAATTTACTTAGTCACAAATTAGATTCTGACGTTTTAAAAGTACAAAGTTTCCTCTTAGGCCCCATTTGGTTGGTGAGAAAGTAAAATGAACTTAGAATATGATTCCTCAGAAAATAAATATATGGAAAGTAAAGATATTTGCATGTTTGGATACTTATTAGAATTCTAATAAGAAAGTTAGGTTGATTCTTATTATAGTGTTTAGTATGCAACAGTATTTCATGAAATGTAACTTAATTTTGACTAGTGTTCCCAATTATATCCCCACAAACTGAATAAAAATTGAAATCATTAAATAAGGAAAAATATGAACCTAAAGATTGTCGATTGAAGAGTAAAAATATTCAAAATCCTACTAACGAGAGAACAATAAGAATAGTTGAAGATAGTATTATATATGAATACTGGTTCGTACTGGATCAAAATCGGTATAAAATAAAGAGTGGATCGTACTAGGTTTAAATACAGGTCAGTACTAGCTTATTTCAGATAATACCAGCTGGTATTCAAAATACTGGCCAAATATTAGTAGTGGGATCTTTTTGCAAAAATTTAAAAATTTAAAAATTTCCCTCGCTTCCTCTTATCTCTCCTTCCCCCTTTTTTTAATTTTTTTAATTAGTTATTTTATTTCAACTTTTATAATTATTGTAAATTTTTTATTTTCTTTTTTGAAATAATAATAAATATTTTTATTACTAATGATAATTACAAATTAATTAAATTTAAAAATAAATTATTTTTATTTAAATTTATTTAAATATTTTATGTAATATTTATTAATAAAGTATTAATAAAGTATTTTATTTTTAAAAAATTAATTTAAAAATTATTATTTATAAACTAATATTTATTATATATATTTTTAATTATTAAATCAAAATTTATTTGAAATTTATATAGTTTAAAAATATTTTAAATTTAATTATATTTATTAATAATTATTAAATTAAAAATTAAATTATAATTGTGATTATTATTTATTATTATGATTTTTAGAGGCAGGGTTAAAACATACAGTACAATTGTATAATATGACAATGGACTATCTTGTAATTTTAAAAAAATTAAGAACTATTTCATAAATTTAAAAAATTACTTGAAATGGTACTCGATAATAACTGGTACTAGTATAATACCATACCAGAACTCAATTTAATACCAAGTCTGGTACGGTATTTGTAACATTGGTTGAAGAAGAGGTAGGGTTTTATAAAAGAGTTGTCGTAGAGTTGAGAGAGAAGGAATGGTTAAATTAGCTAACGTATTTTTTAGATTAAATTCCTTAGGAAAGTAATTTAAATACCAAGGGATGCGGGGATTTAGAATCTAAGTAAAGTGCTACTACTTTCCCTAGATTGGGAAATATTTTACTTTCCTAACTACTCAAAAAAATGAACTAAACATGATAATATAAATTTTAGGAAAAAAATTACTTTCCCAAACAAGAATCTATGTCAACCAAACAAGTCCTTAATAAAAACTTTATTGGGAAATGACTTGAGCTTGTATTGCTTTTTGAGATGATCATATATCATTTTTTATATTTTCTTCTTATTTATGCTAAATAAAATTTCATCAACTAAAGTTATATAAATATGTAAAAATTTGTAACAATATTCGTGTCTATTTCATTCTACTTGGCATCATTTGTGAAGCTCGTCGACCTTCCACTAGTACTTCTAAGACAATTATTCTATATGAGGATAACTTTCATCTTTAGAAATTTATAATAAGAAATTATTCCTCTTAAATTTCTTAATCTTAAATTTGACTATCATTGCTTCTATCATTGACTGCTTTGAGCCAAAAATAATAATATTTACTATTTAATGTAAACAATAATTGCATACATAAGTAATACTTAGGACCATGAAAAAATATATCTAACTTATTTTTAATATGGAAGATCCATTTGTAGCAGAAACTACAAAACATATGATAAGTATACATACACCCTAATGAGATCCTAATGCCACTTATTGAATGAAAAATATAATACTCAAAATATTTATGAGTATAATAGGGAGTTACAATACATCATGTACTCCATAACTATAAATTAGTAATATTAATCAATAATTTTTTTCTTGAAAAATTAAAAAAGGACTATTCTGTAAGTTAGAACCCTATAAGAGTGGATCTTAAATTTAGCAAATTAATAATTGGAAGACTCAAGGCAAAGCGACACATCCCTATTCCCGTTTATCTACCTTTATACTGTAGCCACTCCTCAAACCAACATTCGAAATCCCAAACCAAACCCTAACTTAAAATCAAAACTCCGACCCAAATCTCCCAACACCCTTAACTCATAAACCTATCCCAAAATTCCCCTCTAAATCAGATCAGCCCGTACCAAAGTCCCTAGAAGCTGAAGAAATAGGTGTGATGCATATGTTGAAACCCAATGCGGTAAACCTAGATTGGGCATAGGGGTTTGCTAAATCGTGGAAAGCTTTTGTTGTGAATGGGGCAGAGACTTCGACTGACACAGCGTTAACTTACTACCAGCCAAAGACTAAGTATAATCAAATTTTTGTTATACCCCTCCAGAGCTAGCGAAACAAGGAGCTACCAATTTCAGGTTAGCGCTGATTGGGTTCTTCATAAGTAAGAGACCAGCCTTCCTAGCAATTCAACGTGCTTTGAATAAATCTTGGTCTAAGTTTGGATTGAAAGAAATTCTGATTACCAGTTCCAATAACTTTCTGTTTAAGTTTGAATCTGAAGTAGGAGTAATGTCTGTTCTGGAAAAGGGCCCTTGGCACATCCAAGGTAAACCCTTATTTATGAAGAAATGGATTTTGAATGGAGGAGAACATGAGGTAGTGAGGAGAGCTCCAGTGTGACAATTTTTTTAATATTCCTGTTGATTACTGGACCATCGAAGCGCTAGGTCGAATTGAGAGTGCGGTTGGATACCCACTCTTAATGGATTCACCAACTGCTCGAATGGCACGAATAGCTTATGCTAGCATGTGCGTTGAAATGGACTTACAAAATCATTGGCCTACATCATTCCAACTAGCTACGTATACTGAGGATGGGGAGAGAACCTTTAAAGAAGTTAGAATAGAATATGAATGGAGGCCCGAGCTAGTTACACAAAAAAAAAGAATGAGCATTGAGATTGAGAGTTTTTAAAACTGGAGAATACCATGAATTGGGAAAAGGAAAAGAGGTGCAAACAATTAACCAAGAGTAGCAAGGAGGGGAGTTAACATCCACAGGCTAACCCACCCAGAAGGAAAAGGAGACATCTGAATTTGAAACTCAATGTAAAGGATTAGGCCCACTGTTGATGGAACACATCGTGGGGATGAACCAATTGATGGAACAGTTCTCTAATGCTACTGGAAGTCCAAATATACATTGTAAGGAAACGCTAGACCAAAGAAGTTCCAGCTGGAAACCATGAGGATCCGCAGGCCAATGCCATAAGTCAAGTAGGTATAAACTCTTCCTCTCCTAACTTTGAATTGATTCCTGACAGTCCTAGAAATGAAGGGGGAGAGGGGTGACAGAGGGGGAATTTACTTTGAAAAAAGGTAAGAAATCTAGGAAAAAGCAAAAGTAGGTGTTGCATCTAGTATTGGAATAATGGATTTAGTCTTTTGGAATATCAGGGGGCTTAACATACCCCAAAAAATAATTAGTTGTACATGCTTGGCTCAAGAGACTGTCAGTGCATTTTGTATGTTTGCTAGAATCTAGGATTAGGTCCCCCTTTTATTTGAATATTACATGCTCCTTAATGATCCCTAGGAGAGCTTTATATAGCAATATATAATGTGCCTCTAATGCCATAATAGTGCTAGCATGGGATTCGAATAGCTACCATTGTCAAATCCTGAGTTCTACTAATTAGTTAGTGCATGTAGAGTTGACTTTGAGAAACAATTCCTTTCCTTTCCTAGTGACTTGTGTGTATTGATCCAAAAACCTAAACCATAGGAAGTCCCTTTGGAATGACTTGTCAAATCTTAGACTATCCATATCATCCATTCCTTGGATAATTACGGGTGACTTTAATGCCATTCTATACCCTTATGAGGCAAAACCTATTAGTCACTCAGCTCTCTAAAGTATGAGTGACTTTAGGCATTGGGTTGATGGTAATTCACTGTATGACCTCAACTCCAGTGGTCCTTGTTTCACTTAGAACAACAAACAAAGTAGGGATAGTTTTGTTGCTAGGAAGTTAGACAGGACTCCCATTAATTTGGCTTGGAGCTCAAATTTTCCTAGATCTTATAGTTTCATTCATTATTCGAACATTTCAGATCATTATTCAATAGAGGTCAAATTTGGTAACCCCATTAAGAGAAGAGCATCTTCTTTTAGGTTCTCTATCTTTCTTTCCTCTCAGCCAAATTTTCTTCAATTAATGGAGGAAGCTTGGTCCTCTCAAATTCGGGGTCTCCTATGCTTTTTGTAGTATCCAAACTTAAGATGGTTAAAAAATCCCTCAAAGCTCTTAATTGAAGACAAGTTGGAGGTGTTAATAAGAGAGTCAAGAATTGTCAAGAAACTCTTAATATCATTCAAGATCAATTGAGGCATTTACCTAAGTCGAATGAGTTACTTACTCAAGAATCAGAAGCCATTAATGACCTAATTAAGGCCTTAAATGATCAAGAGTCTTTCTTTACGCAGGCATCCAAGATTAAGTGGTTAAAGGTAGGGGATAGGAACACTAGATTTTTCCACAAATCCTTAATAGCCAACAAAAACCGAAACACTATCAATTCTCTAGAATTGGGTAATGGGAGAAGAATAGTAGGCCATAAAGAGATACAAGAATACTTTGTTGAATTCTTTCAATGTTCAATTGGTAGTAGGAAATCCCTTCATCCTCTAAAGGACTTTGTGGATAATCTTTTTCTTTAAGCCTTATCTGAAAACCTTTATAACTCCTTTATAGCTAAAGTTTCAGCTCAAGAGATTAGAAAGGTGCTCTACTCTTTCAACCCTAATAAGTCTCCTGGCCTGGATGGGTTCAATTGTTTTTTCTTTAAATAAATTTGGCACATTATTGGGAAGGATATTACTAGGGTCATCTAAGATTTTTTTCAGCATGGAAAACTTCTCAAAGGGCTTAATTCCACCTTTATTACTATAATTCCTAAAAAAGCTCACCCATCCACAGTGGTAGATTATAGGCCTATCTCTTATTGTATATCTTGTACAAAGTGATAACTAAGATCATCGCAAATAGGATTAGAGTTCCTCACATTATTAGTCCTAACCAAAGTGTATTCATCAAGGATCGGAGAATTAGTGATAACATCTTGCTAGCCCAAGAAATTTTCAAAAACAACCACCTTTATAATAATCAGAAGAGATGTGCCTTTAAAATCAATCTCCAAAAAGCCTATGATTCCATCCATTGGGATTTCCTCATTAATTCTTTAGAAGCTATAGGCCTTCCTCCTAAGTTCATAGCTTGGATCCAAGAGTGCTTTCTTCCCCTTCGTACTCCATTTTGATCAATGGATCATCTTCCAAATTCCTTAAAGGAAAATCTGGGTTGAGACAAGGAGAACCTTTATCCCTTTTCCTCTTTATTATTTGTGTGGAAGTTTTTTTCTAGGAGCCTGAATGATTGCATAGTTAGAAATCCTTCCTTCAAATACCACTGGAGATGTAAAATTCTTAAACTCACCCATATCCTATTTGCGGATGACCTACTGTTGTTATGTCATGTTGACATCAGTTTAACTCAAATATTGCTCAATTGTCTAAACTCTTTCTCTCGATTTTTAGGAATGGATATGAATCTTTCCAAAAGTCAGTTTTTCCTTTCTCATGACATGGAACACTTAACCAACCAAATGGAACAAATGTCTGACTTTAGGAAAGGATCCCTACCCAAAAAGTATCTAGGAGTTCCTTTCATTACAGGTAGGTTATCGAGGAGAGTGTTTACCCTTATTGGACAAGATTGATGTGAGAGTTAATAAATGGACCCATAAAAACCTTTCTTATGCAGTTGGATTACAATTGGTGAGTTATGTTCTTTCTTCATTCCATGTGTATTGGGCTTCTCACTTTATTCTCCCATCTTCTGTCCTCAAGGAACTAGAAGCTACACTCAGGAATTTTCTATGGACTGGGAGGGTGGATTGTCACTATCAATCCAAAGTTAAATAGAGTGACCTTACTAAACCAAAAAAGGAAGGGAGGTGTTAGGGATTAATCATTTGCCAACCTGAAACTTTGTTTTGTTAGGAAAGAGGATTTGGTACCTATTCCATGATAGAGAGGCCATATGGGTTAAATGGGTGCATGTGATCATTTTAGGATGAATTTTTTTTTTGGGAGCACAACCTACCAATAATAGTTCCTGGAGTTGGGGGAAAATCTTAAGTGTGAGGGACGAATTAAGGAATCAATTTAGATTTATGATAGGTAATGGACAATCCACACTCTTATGGTAAGATCTTTGGCATTCGAGGGGAATTCTAAGGAACTTCTTATCACCTAGAGAGATAAATGGGTCGGGCTTGCCTACAACAGCAAAGGTTTATGATATTATTAGAAATAAAGTGTGGGCGTGGCATGATTTTCCTATAGAGCTCATTGTTGATTTTGAACAAATAAAGTGTGGACGTGGCATGATTTTCCTATGGAGCTCATTGTTGATTTTGAACCCATTCAATACCAACCAAATAGTTCTCTAGATTATTTGGAATGGCTTCCTAGTTCTTCAAAGGCTTACACCAATGGTTCAACTTATAAACTCTTAAGATTCTTAGCCCAACAAGTACCTTGGTACAACCTGATTTAGTTCAAAAATAACAACCCAAGGTATTCATTCATTCTTTGGTTAGCCGTCCTAAAAAAACTTCAAATAAGGGATAAACTTCACTTTCTATATACTTTCTATATACTCCCAACCGTTGTTCCCTTTGTATTTCGGACATGGAATCCAATAAACATCTATTTTTAACTACCTTTTCTCTAATTATGCATGGAAACATTGCCTCAACTACTTCCAAATCCCCATTCTCAACTCATCAAGCCTTCCTTCTATCCTAACTTGGTTTCACCAAATACCTCCACATAATTCCCTCGTCCTTATTCTATTATCCACTACTGTTTACAACATTTGGGCCGAAAGGAATTCAAGAACATTCAAGGATGTAGCTATAGAGGTGGAGAGCTTACAAGCCAGGATAATCTTCTAAGTTCTGGAGTATCTCAGCTTAAACACATAGAGAGGTAATTAGATCTATTATGCACTAACATTGTGATGTAGATTGTTGTTCAGATGGGGGGCCAAATTCAATTCATTACAACCCCTTTCCTCATGGTTGATTTCTCACGGATGGACTCATATTCAAGGGCATAGTAGGCTATCCAAATGCAATTCAGGTAACTTGGAGTTTTGATAGGTAATGGTTTTGCACAAAAAATCATTGTCTATGGAAGCTCATGCTGGAACGATTGAGATTACGAAGACAAATTAGCAAGTTTTAGATGATATCTTGATCCTTTACTTGATTGGACTGTGGGTTTAGTTTGTGTATGATTAGGCATATGCTAACATGTTGTGGCTTTGTTTTGTTTATTTATGATTGTGTACAAATTCTGGAAGGCTACTGGTTTCTAGTATAATGTAGGACTTAGGAGAGGAGATTAATGATAGGGCAGTAGGTTGTATGCCATTATGTATTTTAAGTATTAGGAGATTACCTTTGGTGTCTCTTGTTTGTACATAACTCTTAATTCTTTATAAAATTCTTGATTTACCAAAAAAAAGAGTGGATTTTTTTTATTGGATATTTGAATTTGTGTATCTCTTGATACAGGAAACAAAAGGATTGATGGGTATTTATGGATGAATCAAACTAACTATAACTACATATTTTAATTTGTTTTAATTACCATAAATTATATTATTTATTTATTTTAACTAAATAGAAAAATATCTAAATTCTTTTAACATACCTTTCATAATGTATTTTATGTCCGCCCTGAATTTAATTTGTAGCTCGGCAAGAAACCTATTAGCATTCACTAGCAGTATCCATGTATATATATATATATGAATTACCGTCCTTTTGCTCTATCTACTCCATCTCAGATGAACGTGATTAGCATATTCTTTCGAGTGAGCTTAGTAAGTACAATTTATAACAACTAGCTAGGTTACTAAAATCTTAGAAATCTAAAAACTAATACAACCATTGGAAGCAAGCACGTAAGTGTTTTTTAAAGGTAAAGGATTAGATCGTGCGCGTTTATAAAAAATGTCATCATAAATTAAAATGTTGATAGAAATACGGTAAAAATTTCAACAAGAGTATTTCTTGTAATGTAGTTAACGGTTCAACTCTCATCAATAATCTATTGATCGAATTGTTTTTTATTTATTAAGCAACTTATTCAAATACTTGTTTCCATGAATTTATTCAATATATATTGTGGTAAGCGGAAATTATCTTCTTTTTCAAAATAAAAACTCCTGAGCAGTGAAACTAAAATAGATATCAGCAAGCAGCGTGCTGCACCTGACAATGCCATTGTCATGACAAATCTGTCAGCTCTGTTAGTACAAGTTGCAAATACCAAAAGAATGAAACATGGGTGAAAACTCGAGAGAAAATAGAAGTAGCATACACTTGGTATTACTATTTTAGTGACTGTGGTTGCCACCAAGGTGGATTCAATTAATGAGAAATAGCTAGCGTAAAGTTTCAAGTCCAAATCCCTACGCACTTAGTTTAAACTATTAGACTGAAAGATATAATACTTCTTGTCGAATGAAAGATGACTCCTTTTCGTACCCTTTTTTTTTTTTTGTGTGGCTAAAACCTGTCTATATGAAACACGGTTCTCTGGAAGTCATTGAAAATTTATAATCTTTAAATTTTTTGAAAATATTTTTTATGATTTTAAAAAATTGTGTATTAAACATTCATTATTTTTAATGATAGAACATATATCACTTAAATATCATATATAAATCGATCAGATATTATTCACATAATGGTTTAATTTAACTGTTAAACATAATTTAAAATAGTTAAACTCAACTTAAACTAATAATTAGTTCGAGTTTATCTAGTTTGAATTTAATTTAATTAGTTCTCGTTGCGGATAAGAGTTGAATTAAGTCGTTATATCAGTAACATTTGATTGATTCATATGGGATATTTATATTGCGTATGTTATTTTGTTATTTTTTAAAAGTAAATATGACAGAAGAAATTTTAAAAATAAAAATTCAGGAATTTTAAAAATTAAAAATTCTTTAAAAGTTAAATTATAAGGAGATTCCACTTCTTTTATATATTTATTTACTGAAAAAAATTCTAAGTTGATTTATTTCTCCATCGTAACAAGGATTTGAATAATTATTATGAGAAGCACGGATAACTATACGTTAAAAGTGGTGATAAAAGACGTCATTTTTAGGGATCAAATCTTCTATTCTGATTACAGCGTTCTTATTATATTTTATTAAATTTCATTCATACATTTGTGTAGACTCCGCATAAATATATGAATGAGATTTAATAGAACAAAGTTGGAACAGAATAACTGAAATAAAAGATTTAATGTGCATTTTTAGTTACTCGAACATTATTAGGCATAATTTGTTTTGTTGAAGGAAAATTTCAAGATAAATCGTCAAACACGTATGCATGGCAACTTTAGGTTTCTAAACAAATTGTCATTTACTTTTTTTAAATTTCAATTAAAAATAGACAATTAGCAAATCAAATGGCAAAAGAGTTTGTTTTCCATCTTATTTGACAGTTTATGTTTTAAAGGAAAATAATAGTTGAAAAATTGGGAGAATGGATCGATCTCCTGAAATTTATAAAATTGGATAAACTTTTAACATAAGATAATATAACATAACATATGCACATCTTCTCAATCAAATTAACAATTTCGAATATGGAGGTGACTATTAGATCACAATCAAAAGAAAAGAAAACATCCAAAATTTAGGTTTATGGATGGTTTTCTACCGTCACGAAGAGAAGGATGGCTTTCTAGTAATCAAATTGGTATAAGCTCTACATATTCTTGCCCTCCTTAAAACTAGGTTTAATCTCAGTCAACTATAGCAAAGTTTTGACTTCCGTTAAACCTTATTAGCTGTGAATGTCATTGCTACAAATCAATGGATTACATCTCTGTAAATAGTTAATTATGCCTCCAAAAAATCTAAAAGTAGAATCAAGACCAATCAGCTGTCTAATTAGACAAAGAAAGATGTCTTATTTTCATTATCCCACCGCGAAAAGACGGTCAAAAAAGCTCCACCCCAGCAACGTGGCTAAAGCTTGACACAAAGCGAACCACTAAGCTTGATTCTAAAACTGCTTTACAAGTACATTGATCGATGAAGTCAAAAAGGGTCTGATCGAACTTATGTTGTGTCTCAGAATCTGAATAATTAGGCAACTAATTAGGCTTTTGACGCTAGGAAATGTATATGAACGAAGTACTTGTTATCTCTTCTTGAAGATGTTTAAGTTCATATAACTTTTTCCTAAATGCACCTCTAAAGCTTGTCGGCTAGTTATAATGCGAGTATTGTTAGTTCACAACAGAATAGTACAGGTGATTATTTATGGCCATGTAAATATGGAGAATTATGACATATTATAGCAGTAGTTCTAATCAAACATCAAAAGAATCTAAATTAACCTTATAAATGAAATCTTAAATAGGGAGGAGGTTCATATTTAAAGAAGAACAAAGACGTTTTTGTGCTATAAGTTTTCACAAGAGGTCTGCTTATACATTTAGAAGAAATCGGTGATCAATTAAAATTATCTGTCATTTTTACACCTACTCCATTAAATTAGTAAAAGGCTAGTACCTTTTTATTCATAATTGTGCCAAATTCATGCATGAAGAACATTATCTTGAATATAATAATGGAGATTGTCCACTCACGCGCATGACTCTATCACTTTCCATGTTCTTCAGTACTATACTTTATAATTTATATACGTACTTAATATTTTTGTAATGAACTAAGTATACTAATGAGTCTCTCTTAAATTGACACTATGCATAGTCAATCAAAAAACATCAATCTTAATCACTTTGTAGTTAAGTTTCTTAATAATTTGATTCAATTTAAAAAAAAAAATCACCCGATTTTATTGAATAATTTTTTAAATAGAATTACTTATTCGGACTGAGTATAATTTAATTGTCAGTTATACTATTGATCCCTCGAGTTCTTGTTCTTGTTCTTTAATGAGAAATTTAACCAAGACGGGTTCATTGTGTGCAAAATTTCGTACATGCTCGTCAATTTTATCAGTTTCGAAAATGAAAAATCAGCTTAAAAATCATTAACAATTCCATTCATACTTAAAATAACATTGCTTTTTAATTATCTCTTTCTAATTAAGTTCTCTAATCATTTAAGTCCTTAATCGAAATTTTTAATCAAATTAAGTACATACTAGGACTGAGTACAGCTTAATTATGTCAATTATATTGTTAATCCCACGACTGATTCTTATTCCTCTAACGGGAAATTTAACCAATAGGGGTACATTGCGCGCCAAAACTCGTCAATTTTTATGAACTAAATGTACTTTGCCAAGATCTATCACAAGTACTTTGTGCTCAGTGTACTTCTTACTTTTGTCAATCATAGGTTATTGAATGTGGGTGTTGGTTCATTGCATTCGGTAATGTTTTGACCACAAAATGAATCACTTTGGTAATGTTTTCATACAACAAAAGTAGTTACTGCTGTATAATTACAGCAAGACCAAGGTACGTCCAAGAGGGCATGAAATCCTCTGTTCCCAAATATGTGTACCAACTATATCCCATTTGATCCAAGCCATCTATTTGTGTGAGACCCACATAAATAAATGACTTGGATCAAATAAGACAAAATTAGTACACAGATTTAGGGACAGAGGATCTGTCACCGTCCAAGAGCCCCACAACTAGAGCTTTTTAACTGATGTCAAAAAAGATGTCTTCTGATATTTAACTTAAGTGATGGCGGTCGAGTCGAGTTCAACTTGATGTCAAGTTAACATGTCAATTTCAAATTGACCAATTTTTTAGTTAGTTTCTGGGTAGAGAATCAATCCAAAAAATAATGGACTGAGT
Source organism: Erythroxylum cataractarum (assembly GCA_024703695.1). Lineage (NCBI taxonomy): Eukaryota > Viridiplantae > Streptophyta > Magnoliopsida > Malpighiales > Erythroxylaceae > Erythroxylum > Erythroxylum cataractarum. Next base: position 11,950,702 of record JANJEY010000234.1, on the reverse strand, counting down.
CTCACCTAAAATGGCGTTGTTTTAAGCAGCCTAAATGAACTCAGCCTGAGAGTTAAGAGTCGTTGGTATTAACTCAACTTAACCCATTTTCATTTCTAAGTCAATTAACATTCATATTTAACCAGGAAAGCGATTGTTATGTAACTATCATTTTTATTTGTTAAGGTTATTAGGAATAGTTATAAGTAAAATTGGACTTTAACCCAGCATGAAACTTGTTTCAGATCAAGTGATCTGGTAGAGTTTTTGGTGGTTTCGATTGGAATTGGTAGAACAGGGTATAACGCTAATTCGAGGTTAGCAGCCTCCAGAAAAGAGAGGAGAAGAAGAAGTAATTTTGTGTAATAATTTTTCTGTCTTCTTTCTGAGCTGTCGTCAGCTTATAT
>JANJEY010000234.1:11894752-11906124 GCA_024703695.1 Erythroxylum cataractarum | reverse complement strand
TTAATTACAATCTATCGGAAGTTCTGTAAAAAGAATTTTATTTCTAACAAACGATTTTTGAAAGAATTTATCAAAAAGGGGAATACACAATTCAACCCCCCCTTCTTGTGCATTCTTATAGCGTTTTCTAATCATTGTATTAACATGTGATTCACTTCAGGCTTAGGATAGACAGAAGAGTTATGTTGATCAGCATCGGAGAGAGATGGAGTATAGTGTGGGAGACAGGGTTTTCCTCCGAGTGTCACCTTGGAGAGGAGTGTTGAGATTTGGCAAGAATGGCAAGTTAAGCCCTAGGTACATTGGTCCGTATGAGATTTTCGAGAGGACAGGCTCTTTAGCATATAGATTGGCATTGACGAGTGAGATGTCCCAGTTGCATGACGTGTTTCGTGTGAGTATGTTCTGACGGTATCGATCAGATCTGACTCATGTGATTCCGGCTCAGGAGATTGAGGTGGCCAGTAATCTGAGTTATGTTGAGGAGCCAGTACAGATTGTGGGATCACGGGTCAAGCAGTTGAGGAACAGGGTGATCCCATTGGTAAAAGTCCTATGGAGAAACCACTCAACTAAGGAAGCAACTTGGGAGATTGAGGAGCATATGAGGAGACAGTATCCTCATCTGTTCGACCATTCAGGTATGAAATTTGGAGGATGAAATTTTTATTAAGAGGGGATAATTGTAGCATCCCATCACCGATGGGAATGGTAAATTGGTAATTGGGACGGGCTAAAAGTTGATTGCATATTTTGATTTGTTTATTCATTTGGCCTCTAATTTTTTAGGAATGGGACATTTTGCACATGCACATATAGGTACATGCATTCGTGACATTTTTCCGGCATTGATGTGTGAATATGTTTTGCTTTGTGAATCATGATATTATTGTGTTTGAAAAGCTAAATTGAAAATGTTCTAGGAGAAATTCCCAGTTGTTAGTGACCCTTAGAATTTTCTGAAAACTTTGGGAGAAAAAGTCCAGACTGGAGAATTTTTTAGGTGACGGACTGAATTACTTTATAGTACTAGAATAACTGTTCAAAGGCAATGAGAAAAATTAGACTCATGATTTTAGGAATAAAATTGTGAAATTTTTGAAATTTGGGGACATTTGGACTAGAAATGTTTTTGAAAAGAAAAAGGAACTTGGAGAGTGTTTGGGGAAAAAAGGTAAGAAGTATGCCTTCTTAGCCCTAGGTTTTAAATTGTTATGAGAGAAAACCTTAAATGCCTTAAGTTTTAAATATTTCATTTGAAGGTTGCGAATATCTCTTTGGCAGTAAACTCTTCCTTCACCTAGGGCATGTTTTCTTCTTCTTCCTTTGTTAATTTTTTGACCTTCTCTACACGAGTCTTTCTTGCTAGCTTCTTCTTCTTCTTCCTTGTGCTAGCCATTCTAAAACCCTTGAAAGATGAAGATTTTGAGGTTTTAGTGAGAGAGTCGTGGGTGTTATAGAAAGGTGAAAGGGTTAGAGAAATTTTCAAAGGTTTTAAGAATGGAAGCTTGAGCTGGTAAGTATTTGACTTTTATGTTGTTTATGTAGTGTTTAAATGCATTTATGATGTTTTAATGAGAAAGGTTGTGGTAGTTGAGTTTGAGTTATGGCTGATTTAGAGAGAAATAGGTGAGAAATTGTCGGAGAAGACGATCTGGAAGAGCTTTTATCAATTCACCACGGCAAGCTTGTGGAATGTCGCCGCGGCAAGCTCCAGCATGCTACGCCGCAGCGAGCCATTCTCGTACGCCGCGGTGAGCGACCGTTAGCCGCTGCGAGCTCCTGTTTTCTGAACTACTATGTTTTAGTATTTCAGACATTACTGATGATATAGAACTCCAAATGAAGTGATTTTTGATTCATTGTAAACTAGAGAAAGAGGTCTACAATTGATGAGAAGAAAGAAGTTTGAATTCAAAGTTGTAAGATCTCAAATATTAAATGAAAGTTGAGGATAGGTTTTTATTTCAACCTAAGGGTTGTTGTATGAAAATGGGAGCATAATTTTGAGACTTCTGTTATAAATTCAATGCTTTTGGAGTCTATAATGGGTGAATTTGATCTTGTAACTAACAACTTTGGTCTTGAGGTCTTTCTTGTAAATTTAAGGGTATCGTTTGAACGTTGTAGAATTTTTGATATGAAATATTGGTTCGAGATAAAAGATAGTGAAATTTAGGAATTAGCGCCGAGAATGTCATGAACATGCATCGTACATCTTTTAATTTCGACATGTGCATCATTAAATTATTCTGATTGTGCATTTAGTAATGAGTAATTATTTGACTGTTATAGAGGCACCGTTGGAACGACATTCCACGGATATTGCTGGAACTTCCAAGTAGTAGCTCGGAAGTTATAGATGAATAACCTTGTTGGTTCCTCAATCTTTGATTGTTGAACATTTTGTACTGATAGTTCTGTAGAGAAAAATGATGGATATGTGAGAATTGTTATGACTAAAATACCGAACCGAAGGTCCGAGGGAATGGGAGTTTGATATTGCAGTGTAAATTGCCTTTGATTGAGAAACTTTTATGCTTCCAATGTGATAGACTGTGACTGTGAATTATTTTGAATAATTGAGAATGAATTGTCTATTTGGATAAATTGATTGTGATTGCAATGTGATATCATAAGATTGTGATAAACGAATTCTGTGCATGATCATTAATAACGGTTGTGACTGGAGCTGCCACCGAGAGCTACAAGCCCGACTACTGGAAAAGAGTCTCATGCTCGAAAGGGAATACTGCATACCCAGAGGGCTCTTCTATCCCTAAGACGTGTGGGAATTAGTGCATACCCAGAGGGCTCTCCTACCCTAAGACACGTTTATCGCTTAATGAGCCCGAAAAGGGACATTTCAGAGCTATATGCTCAAAGTTTAATGCACCCGAAAAGGGACAGTTCAGAGCTATATGCTCAACGTTTAATGCGCCCGAAAAGAGATAGTTCAGAGCTATATGTTCAACGTTTAATGAGCCCAAAAAGGAAAATTTCAGAGCTATATGCTCAACGTTTAATGCGCCCGAAAAGGGATAGTTCAAAGTTATATGCTCAACGTTTAATGCGCCCAAAAAGGGACAGTTCAGAGCTATATGCTCAACGTTTAATGCGCCCAAAAAGGAATAGTTCAGAGCTATATGCTCAATGTTTAATGCGCCCGAAAAGGGAAAGTACAGAGCTATAAGTTCAATGGTAATGTGCCCATTTTGGGACAGTTTAGAGCCTCAGGCTCACCGATAAATGCGCCCAATAGTGAGACAGTGCAGGCGCTCAGTCACAACACAGAATTTTAAAAATGGAAAATAATGGAAAAATGTTATGTATGCATCTGATTGTACTGTGATTTGGGAAAAGAGATAAATGCCTATATTTCTGTGAAAACTGTTTTGTGAATTCCTGATTTCTACTATTGTATGAGAATCTGTGAATTATCTGCGAAATGCATGAATTGAGTGAACCATCGATGATGGTTTCTCATTGAGTTTGCAAACTCACACAAAATTGCAATCTATTTTTTTTTCAGGATCGAGAGAGTAGACTCCTAGCTCCAGAGAGAGACTTTTCCTGCCGTGTGATCGAGTTGATGAGAAAAGTTCATGACACACAGGTCGGTCAGCTGGGATTGTTTTTGAAGGATGACCTAGATAGATTTTTGTATTAGTTTGCCCTTTTGGAGTAATGTTTTTAGACAGTGAAAAACTGATAGTCATGTAAATTTTTGTTTTGATGAAATGATATGAGAAAGTGTTTCGGTTTCAAAATTTAGTGATTTTTATATTATGGTTTTATAAGTATGATGCCATGAAAGTATTGAAGTGACCGATCGTAGCTCTCCCTTATTGTAGGATATGTATCGGGACGGCCTACGGACGTTCCGGAGTATACCCTACGGTAAGGGGGCGCTACATTAAATCCAAATTTAGCATTATCATTTTTTAAAAAAATCTAAACATAGCAAGATACTTTTTTTAGTTTTATAATGATTTTATAAAATATATACAAAATATTTAATCAAAACAATTTCATACATATGAAAGAATATAAAGATTATATAATTATTTTTATTGCTCGGTCTACCCTGATATCATTTGCAATCAATTTTTTCTTTTCATTTTAATAATAAACTTTTTTGATAATATTACTTATAATGAAATTGATGTTTATAAGTTATTCTATATAAGTGTGAATGTTTATTAGTTAATAACATTATTTTTTAGTCATGAGTAAATATGTCATATGAAATAATTGAATTCAATTATAATATTATTAGATTTGTTCCAAACAATATAATTGAATTCAATTATAATATTACTGGATTTGTTCCAAATAGTATAAATTAATTCAATCTCATTAATATAATTGAATTCAATTCGCATGTTTCCAAACAGGCTGTTAACGTTTTTTATATTCAAGCGGTATGTTCTGGTACCCTGAACTGGTACAATATCGTTTTTCAATAAGCCATATAATTAACGACTAAGTTGATATGAATCTCGTATCCCTGTAGTTGATGCAGATAATGATATAGCATTTAAGATTCAACTAATGATAAAATAAGCTACGTGAACTTATAGTGTCAAATGACATGACATGTGGCGGTGAACATTAACTAAACTTGACAATCTCCGTGGAATGATGGATTGTGATGTGAGACTACCTTTCTACAATTTTGACGGCTCAAAATACCACGTTGTGAGTAGCCTCAAAAGGTAAAATATGAGATAGGCTCAAACGCAAACCACAAAATGTCCAAAGCAAGGAGAACATTGTTTCCAATGTCCAGTCTCCAAGCATTCTGGTTCACAAGGTACAATAAGGTGCTTCTTAGATTTGCAAGTTCTCAATGTGTTGAAGCCTTCAGTCTCAACTTTCTGCACTTCTGAAAAGAGGCTACCTATTTCACGAGTGTTTTTTTTTTTTTGCTTATCAAGTCTCGGATGTGGAAACAAAAAAAATTAATTAACGTATGCACCGAATTATTCCAGTAGTTGGCAGTATACTCTTCAGATTGGGGTGACACTAGAAGCTTTGGATTTATTTTCCAACCGAAACGTATTACATAAGTCAGTTGCATCTTGCCAAAACGTGTGTATATACAATAAATCAGTAATAGCTGCGTCCTTCATGCTTAACATCTTCTGGGACAAGAACATCAAAATCACTTACTGTCCACTCAGCTGTTTCTCCTGACTGGCTAACATATATTTCAGTTCCCACATTAATGGAAGACCATAGCCGTCTTGCTGGTTTTGTTCCTGGATCCTGCACAAGAAAAATATTCTTTTACTTCCTTCAATCCTTCTGTAAGAAGCACATCCACCACTTATAGGAAGCATTACTATAATACTTGGGCAAATGAACTGGGAACTATCATGCATTATGTATTCATCACTACATTGTGGATTTTGGGAAAGAATAAGTTGCCTTTTAAGGAAAACAAGGTAATTGTACCAAGACTCTCTGTGATAAAACTGTTTCAGAAACCTCCATGTATTTACTTTCAAAGGTCCATGTTTCATTTCTCAGTATTCTGTAAGGCAATTTCATGAATTGTCGATCTAATATTGTAATCAAAAGTATTTTCATATTGATAGACAATTCTGTTCTACAGAAAATATAGGCAATCAGACTAACTATAGAAAAAGATGCACAAAGTGATCTAATTTAATAATTATCAAACCAGAGGGACCTCTAAAGCTACATTCAAACCATAGGTTTTTAAGCAGTGAAACCACAGTGCTCTTAATGAAATTTACCTGGAAAATTATCATGTAGTCAACTAAAGCTGCCAGAATGTATAGGCCAAACCAAAACAATGGCCAAAGAGATAATTACAGTAAATATTAGTCTTGATGATATATATTCTTAACATAACAAGTTAAAAACACAACTGTGAGAGTTGTTTAAACAACAAATAAAATTTCTCATTTATCAATCAGGGAATCATGACTAAAGAAACTAGAGATGACAAAAAGGATTCCGTTGCAAACCTAACAAAACAAGAAAGAAGGCTATGTTGCCTGCTTATGGATGTTTGAAAGACGTGATTTTTTTATTCTTCAATTTTACTTCTCATGTTGAAGTGTTTGGGTCAACAAATGAATTACACCTCTAATAATTTAGTCCTTGAAGATAAAAAATGTCACCTGGTAGAAGTATAGGCGACTGGAGAGGGCACCCACATCAAGCTCCCAAGTTCTAGGATCCCCAATCCATCCGTTTCCTTTCTTCTCAGGATACCCATGCACTGCCCATTCAGGATGTGGAAGTATTTGGACCAGTTCTTGAGCTTGTGGATTACTATATGGGTCACAGATATCATATGGAGCCTCTAGATACTTGGCATTTCCAGGGCTGCAGTAGAGATGGTAAGCAGAATATGGAAATTGAGACGTGTCACTCCTGTGTATAATTTCACCAGTAGTACTAACATGGTAAGGCGGGCAGGAAACTAAGTTATCTGGGCGACACCAGCTTGTAGTTGAAGGGTTGATTATCATCTCACTGTATCTAGTCACATCTGTAAGAACATCACCATCACATGGATCCCCATTATTCTTCCAACAGCTTCCTATGTCGAGGAGATAAAACTGACTATTGCTCCCTCCTCCCCGTGTTACATTGAGTGTCAATCTTACCTTAAAATTTGGGGATTCTGGCAACTGAAAAAAGTAAGAGTGAAATGTGTCATGTCACCAAATTCAGCTTCAAAGACATACATAAGGTACAGAAACAATGAGCCTCTAAATGGAGAGACCTATTCACGAATGGTTAGACTTCTGAAGGATTTAAGTGAAAAAACTAAATGTATACTTAGAGACATGTACGAACCAAAAGTAAAATAAACATGAAGATAGTTACAGATGTTTCAATCAACAAATTAAAATTGCATTCCAATTAGATAGGGACAATTAACAAGCATATGTCAAGAAAGAGAATGGAACTGATAGTAACTGAGAAGCAAATCAAGTTTACTAACCATTTTCATAATTCCACTCCCATTATAGTGATAACCTCCATTAAATCCTTTGGTTGCATCTGCACGTAGATATAACATAAGCCAGGGGTACTTTGCAGAAGTTGTTAGTTTGTTTGAGAAAATCCAACTCCCTGTGGTCAAATTCTTCTGCCAAAAGACTGAAAAGAACGAATCCTTCCCCACACCTTTGCTCAAGTCAGCATCAAGGTCATATGTCCCATAGAATCCTCCATTCAACGAAACCATCTGTTCCCCAGAAAAAACCAAATGCGAGAAGTTGTGGTAAACAAGGGGTTGATTCATACACCCTTCACCAAAACATGGGAACTTTCTGTCTGTTACTATTTTAGCAACTTTTTTTCCATTTTCTGGACACAGTGTAGTATTCTTGTCAAAGTTACCATTCTTGAGCATGATCATCCAAAAATGCCATGGATTTGGGAGCTCATGCACTGCACATAGAGAAGCAAGATATAATTCCTTTTGGACTGCAAACAAGTCAGGATCAGTGGAGGATTGAAATTCCGGTCTAGGGAACTTATCACCAACACTTAAGCTGTTGTCAGAGTCCTTTACTTTGTGAATCACTTCACACTTGTTTCCATCATCAAAATGCTTTAGACCCAAAAGTCCTGGAAATATAGCAACAAACCAATAAGTGATTCTTGAAAGCTTGGTCCAAACCTATGAGCTTGAAGACATTCTGAAAAAGGTTCTACACACAAAAACCCAAAATGCAAGAAAGCCTATCTACTTCAACTGAGGATAACTGATTACAAAAATATTCTTATAGGATCCGTTGTTCACTCAGATTGAAAAAAGGAGGTGAGATAAATCTTTTTTGTCAGAAGCTTATCTATTTCAATTGAGGATAACTGATTACCAGAACATGATTCTAGGATCCCTTGTTCACTAACAGATTGAGAGTTACAGAAAGAAGAAACTAAGTTAGATTATGCAAAATAGAGACACGCACAGCATGTCCAGTGAAAGCTGAGCACCTTTATGCCCTACCATAACTGAGCAAATAGAGTTATAGAACATTAATTGCAGCTGACAAATACTGGTGTTAAACTTCCCAAAGAAATGAAATATCAGCCGTCTCAGGACAATAATATACAGAGGACGAAAAAAAGGATTGACTAATTGTAGGAAGGACAGCAATGTAAGGTTATAGACTTACAAGTTACAGACTCAAACACTACTTCCAAATTTCAGAGTTAAAAAGAGATACACAACTGGAAATCTACAAGTTCGACAATTTAAGAACAGTTTAGGTAGATTAATCAGTATGAGGCTGCTGTTTAAGCGAGTACTAAAATGCAAACTTAGGAAGATGATCCAGCAGGTTCTTGTGGAAATAGGCACATCGTCAACATCATTGTAATAGTTATTGAGTTGGGCTCGCCTTCCTTCAAATCATGACACCAAACCAAAAACTATCTTTACAGAAAGTACCACGATTGACAATGAAGTGGCTCTGGGTCCACTAAATGTTTCAGAACTATAAAGCATATTTAGCATAAAACTCAACGAATCGCACAGAAAGAAATAGAAGAAAAAAGTTCCTAACGATATAATTCTTTTCCCGCGAGTATCAATGCGAGTATAAATCAACTTAGAAGTGCAAATAGTCATTTATCACGCGAAATCAACCAGAAAGAGTGAGATAACTAAACGAGGAACACCCAGAAAAAAGTAAACAGAGTGTACTGGAGCTAGAAGGGCAGTCCAAATCAGTACAATCAGCCAATCTGGGACTGCCCATTTGAGGAGCTTCAAAACCAACTTCATTGCAGAAGTTCCAAGCTTCAAACGCCACTCTAACATTGGGACTCTTCATTCCCGGGTCTCCTACTGCTGATACGTACCCTAATTCTTCATGTGCTCTTGCTACTGAATCAACAATTGCACCCATACTCATCACCAAGGTGATCAAGACTGATATCTTATATGAAGCCACAGAATAACCCATGTCCGCAACTGGAAAATTTTACGCCAAAGTTGTGAGCTTTGGAGTTTCAGTGAAAGAACATGGAGAAAATATAAGTGTCGTGAACACCGATTCACTGAAATCGAAATAGTGGTCATATCCTATGCTTCGTTCGATATTACATGATTGCTCGTTGCTTTGCTGTTGCTTAGAAGCAAAGTTTAGGTGGACACATGGAGAACTGGTGGTGTTCCGGCCCCGACGCTGACTCAAACGTTTTTTTTTTTTTTTAATTACAAAAGAAAGCTACAACACTAATGTAACACTCTGGGTCATTACGCCTTACGCATTACGGCGGAGGTTGACTCAAACGTTTAACCAAATCGTATCCCCGATAAGTTGGCTGTTTAGATTAAAATATAGAGTTAAATAAAAACCCTTAAATTTTGACAAATTATCATATTAGTTCGTAATTTCTTTTTTTTTTCTCTCTAGAGGAGGCTGTTAACCCGATTAACAAAGTCTAGGCCACACCACCCCAACCATATCAGCATAAAGGTACTGCGAAAGTTGAGGGGAGGTCGACTAACTAAATGAAGACCGCTTGACATAACAATGGCAGATTTTGCCAAAACATCGGCAACTCTGTTTGCTCCGTTGAGACTTGGGTACTATATTTTCATTAGAGCCAGAAATTTTGTTCTTGCCCGTCCCAAGTCCCCCCACAGACTTGGAGGTCTTGCCCTTCGCATAACTAGCCACTGATTGAGTCGAGGGAGCTACCAAATCTTTCGCTTCTTATCAGGTGGGTAACATTGACTTTGTTTGGTAACATTGACTCTTGTTCAAAGAAGTGAGTAAAGAGAGAGCGTACACAAAATTATGGAAACATTGTCTATCAACTTTATTCATTTATCTTCAACTTTGTCTTTTACATTCCAGCGTAAAACGTGTATTATCAAATATAACATAAAAACTTTGAAGAAATTACTCATATACTTGTAGAAATTCGTGTTTGTAAGTTTTTTTAACCTTTAATAAGTCTGTACAGTACATATTCTCGTGATCGTTATTAAACAAGAAGTATTCTTACCATCTTGTCTACTTCTAGACCTAAAGTTCGAGAAATCAACCAAAATTTTATATTAGAACAGTATGATTTCAGATTTACCACTACAGAATAATACGTAAAGCTTTAAATCTTTAAAGAAATGATCTTTTTATAGAGGGAGCAAAATTATGTACATCTTCATGTTGGAGCTATACGACTTATTTTTACTCTTCATGAAAAAAAAGGAATACCTACAACAACCAGGATATCTCTTCTAGACACTGCCTACACAGCGTACCAAAATGTTCTTATCAGTATCTTGTTGATAATGCTCAACAACGGAAGTGTCATCTTGATCATAACACCTGATTTCAATATTAGGTTGGATGATCCTACTTTATCTGAACGTCTGCAAGTTCAGATTCAGATTAGTGGAGCATTTTAAGATCCTACAACTATCATGAATACTCTACACCACCAGATGATCTATCGTCTATAAAATCATGCTTTGGACCTTAACTTCCCGAATTCCACTTCGAATGTTCTTTATATAGTTGTTGATTGTTCTAATGATCAGACTACGATCATTCAGATCCCAAAGCAACTAGCAGCATAGGAGCTTGAAAAGTTGATTACCAACACTCTTTTCATACGACAACTCTACTGATTCTAAAGACCTTGAGAGGTGGAACTGTTAAGTCCATCTATATATGACCCAATGAAGATCCAACTGGACATTCAACATCTGAGGCAATCCTTATAATCCAACCCGTATATTCTCATATGGAAGGTAAATCTGATCCTCCTGTTCATTTTTTAAAATCTAACGGAGATCTAGTCTATGTCAATCATTATCGTGGACATTTTGTATGAGATGTCAACCCATTTATGTGTAAACCACACCGTGAGATCTGTCTCAACCCTAAGTCAGATAGTGATGATGATGATGAATGATATGCAAGAAGAAGAAGGAAGAAGAAAAAGCCCAAATCTCATTGTCAACCTTCTCAGCAGTATCATCCCCTTAGTGATGATCCAGATCCCGATGATTGTAAAGGTCCATTGATAAAAAGATCCAGACGTAAGTCTTTTCGAGAGATGCTAAAGTCGTCTACACACAGATCTACATACAGATCTAAGCTAGAAGTCCCTGTTATGACTTAACAAAGCAATTGAATCCTAGTTATTTGGCTCGTCTTACTTTTCTTGCTGTATAATTTGACTTAGTCTTTTATTCTCTATCAAACTGTTAGTATTTGAATTGATTTAAACTAGGTTTGTTAGTGATATCTAAATGGTTGAGATCACAATTGTATTTGTATATATATACCTTACAAGATCAATACACAGAATCACGTTTTTACCTTTTCCCTCTTGCTCTCAACTCTTTATGGTATCAG
>JANJEY010000234.1:11872644-11886798 GCA_024703695.1 Erythroxylum cataractarum | reverse complement strand
CTGACTTTGTCTGTGTCTGACTTCGTCTGTGTCTGACTTCGTCTGTTTTGTTTTTCTTTGTATTTGAACTCTTTTTTGTTATACATCAAAATCATTTTTATGTAAAGTCATTTTGAGTTAACACATGCTACTCATCATAAAGTCGATGCAGTTTCTAAATAGATCCAATAGATGTACCAGTCATACAAAGCTTATATTCAGCATCTTAATGCTGAACTTTGACAATATATCTCTGCCCATTATATAGGGCCTGACTTCGATTTTAAAATTCGTGAGATACAAAGATACAAGAAATTATGTAATAAATGAAAGCTGACATGTATTCTGCGCAATCAAGGATAATCTACGGCTCATCCTCAACAGATTTTCCAAATACACAGCCAACATACCCATCGCTTATATATCAGAAGTATCTAGAAGAAGCTGACTACTCAAAGATATTCAAATTTAATTGTCCTTTGATTAGACAGTACTTACATCATTAGACATCTTCGGAGAAACCAAGAAGGTCAAAACTTGAGCACATATCTAACACAAAGTTTCTGAGTCTTCAAAAGTTCCTAAGCCATCAATCTCTTATGCACCATTTGAAACAGATAATTAGTGGAGTAAATCGTTATAGATTCATAGACCTCCAACATCTCCAACAAAAGTTCAATCTTCCACATTTTCTATTAGGAAGGACAAAGCTAAACAGATAGAGTTCCTTTCAACTCTGACCTCTAAATCTCTTGCAAAAGATTCGAGTTCTCAATTAGATAATATAGAAGCTTATTCTGAAGCCTTTGAACAAGAAAGTCACAGTCGATATCATTCTTGCATCAATGACATAGTAGGATCACCTTCTCCAACTTCAAACATATCATCACTAAAAACAAATGAATTTATCTCCCTATGGGTATCTGTATTTAGGGTGTTTGCATGAGAACATATTTGCCCAAATTGGAATTACTTTAAGTAGCCTCACGTGTGAGTGAAACAACTTTAGTACTAACATCAAGAGGCCCACGCATTGAAGCTAGCTCACTAGTTTCTCCATTTAATGGCCTAACAAAAGAATCCAATCTCTTTTAGGTCAAAAATCACCTATCTTGAAGAGTCTGCCTTGAAGTGGATCCCTTAATGTGGGTCTTGAATATTAGAGGGCTCAAATGCGCCCTACTTATTTTTAGTTTTAGGTTTAGCTGTCTTTGACTTCTTAGGGAAAAATTGGATGCCCACCTCTTTTTCTAGCCCCCATTGGTGTTTAATAGAGGAATTAAAGCTAAATTTTTTGTTGTTAGAATCTACCTTAATTTTGGTGCCCCAATATCTTCTCTTTAAGCATCAGAGAATACACCATCAATGGAAGAAAATCTATTACTATTATCACGCTGAAGATACTTGCCTTTCGATATCATCTCCTTCATTGACTTTGTTGCCTTTTGTTGAACTTGCATCTATGGTCCAAAAGTAGTTTTCGGTTGTGGGGAAATATTAGTGGATGCACCAAAACCCTCCATCAAACGAGTCTTACAATCCTTCTTTTATATGAGAAATATCATTATGGATAAGAAATGAGCACCTTCTGTGCCCAAAAATTTCATATCGAAAATAAACCATCTAAAGGCCCTTATACTCCATATGTTTAAAATTTTCCCAACGACACATATGACCTCAAATGCTTAGTCAAATCCGAATCAACTTATACCTTGTCAAAGCTTCCTCTCGTCACACTTTCAATCATTCTATTAATTCGGATGACTCTACTAACATGAACAACAATTCTCTTTAAATCCATTAAAGAATAACATTCCAAATGTAACTTTGAAAAATGAATCTATGTTATAATGGATGGATGTAATCAAATCATTACTAACTATAGAGTGGGAATGTCATTATCGAGTAGTGAGCAATGACCACCAATAATCTAAGGAATGTCATTTAGGACGTTGATAATCAATTTCTTTTCAAACTTTAGGAGAAAGTAATAATTCCCTATGTCAATAATGTTAAAGTTCCTTTTAGTTTGCAAGAGATGTTAGATATAGGCTAATAAAGCCTTATAACCTAATCCTTGGCGCAAAAGTTTCACAATAAGCACTTTACACCAAGGCTTATATGTCTCCTTATTCTCTTCAGCTAAGAAATGAATACGTCCATCATGATTTGTCACCCTCTTCATTATCCAAAATTTTTTTTATCAAACATGATATCATCATTACCCCCTGTCAATCCTTCCATAATTATTGAGATGGAGTGATAACCATCAAATGACCCTTATATGATTGTGTTTCTTGCATTACCATGGTATCAATAGCATTTGCACCATTTAAGCCTGGGCCAACCCAATTTGCCCCCTCCTGATCCCAATTTATCGAATTTTAAGTTATTTTCTTAAAAAAACAAGTCTTAGCTTCGACTCATGTTCGAGCTTTCAAGCTCGGCCTCGTCCAAGGCTCAACCTTTATAAGCAAAAGAATGTCATTTTGTGTATTTTTTATCTATTAAAAATTGAACTGGGCTTAATAGAGCTCAGAGTCAAGCCAACTACCTCTAACCCAGCTTGGGCTTGGAAGGGCCCGAGCATAGGCTAACCTATTGTAATCCCTATTAAAACCCTCTTTAATCATCTAAAACTTAACCAACCTATGTAAGACCCTCTTCAATCATTCTAACTACTCCCTTTCTTGAGTTAATTTTCTTTATTCATTTTGGATCAAAGCATTTCTTCATATATTTTCTTTTCATTTGTTCAATTAGTTAAATTTAATAAATTAAAAAAATATCACATAAAGTTTTTTAAAATTAAAATATCAAATAAAATTGTTTGTATTCAAGTCAAAATAGTTATAATTCTTTAATTAAATAAAACTAATTTTATTTAATTTATTAACTAAAATATGGTGTTTACTATTTATTTTTATTTGATATTTATTTGTTAGTATTATGCTTAAGTGTGTAATTTTCCATTATTAAAGTTAAATTGTTTGCATATATAGTTTTATAATAATTATTTTAAGTTGAATAATTAACTTGTTATATAATTAAAAGTTGAAGATTAAATCAAATAGAAAACCAAGTTCATTTGAACAATTTGAGTGCTACTTTCTTATCCATTAGTTTTTGTGTCATTCTTTTAGTGTGTAAATGTTAACATTTTTGGGGACGTTTACTTCGACATTAAGAAATTGATCAAATTTGATATTAACTTTTCATTAAAATTATGTTATTTTAAAATATATATTTGGGATTATTAAAATATTATTTTAACGATATATTTTGATAACTTTTAAGTGTTGTATAAAGTATAAACCCTACTCCAGAGACAGACAACGCAGTACTTAAACGAATTCCTCTAAGCCGTTGCTTCAACGATCCTGTGCTGACATCTTCGGGTTCGTCAGTTCGGAGGTGAGTTCATTAAACCCCAGGTTATATGTTAACCCCAATAAACGCTTTTCGTTTTCTTTTCGCTTCAGTGTTGTTGAATTGGTTTCTTTGGCCTTGCAGATCTTCTCGCTCTTCTATTTCAACCAGTTCCATTTCTTTTTCTAAGTCGTCATGGCTCTGGTAAGCTTATAAAGCTTACGTCTTTTCATTCTCGGAGTTCTAATTGGACTTGTCTTTCTCTTGGGCTTTTGGTTGTATTGATGCAAATGACTATGCTTTTGGTTGTATTGATGCAAATGACTATTGAAGTGTGAACTCTCATGGTCGATTGCCAGAGGCTTGATGGTGGGATTATTTGGAACTTGTTTTATTGCTTTCTTCTTGCAAATTTATGTTCTTTCTGCCCATGTTTTCCCCCTCGTTTTTTGTCGGTTGTAACTTGTAATTTATCCCAATTTTGGTGAAGAGTGTGTTTTACACTTGTTCTTTGTCATTATTTACCGATTAAAGTGTCTATTTCTGTTCGATTTGCATTTAGGTACTGCATGCGGGTAACACAAACAAGAATGCTTTCAAGGCACTCATTGCCGCTGAGTACAGTGGTGTTCAAGTTGAATTGGTGAAGAATTTTGAGATGGGAGTATCAAATAAGACTCCTGAGTTTCTTAAGATGAACCCTATTGGAAAGGTTTGCCACATGCTATTGCAAGCTTTATTTATTCTTGTGTGATGTGATTTAGTTTGACGTTTATAGGACTTAATGATGTCTAGGTTCCTGTGCTGGAAACACCAGATGGTCCCATTTTTGAGAGTAATGCCATTGCCCGATATGGTAAGGCTGGTATCAAATTTGTTTTACTCTATAAAAAGTGATTGCCTTTCTGAGGGAAGTATTTAGTTGCTTGTTATTACTTGATGCAGTGGCACGGTTGAATGGAGATAATGCTCTTTTCGGGTCTTCATTGATTGAATATGTAAGTGATGCCATTTCCTGTTGCTTGCAATTTTGCTTGTTTGTCTGATTACAGCTAGGTTAAATTTGATTGCATTTGCTTGGATATAGAGCTATTCCTTGCAACCCAAAACCACTTAGAGAGATTGATAGTGACAGTACTTAGGGTTTAGTATTGATGAAGTTGCACGTCTATGCAATTGTTTTCTTCATATATTGATTAAGTTTTGGAAATCCATATACCTTGGTGGAGTTATTGTTTATGATGTTCACTTGTAATTTGAGAATCTGAGGTAATGTGAAACTGATAATGAAGGAAATGTTTGCTATTCTTGCAGTCTCAAATTTCCTTCTCCTTTTCTTTTTGTTCTTTGAATTAAATGATAAAATTCAGGACTTGGATTTGGCAGGCTCATACTGAGCAATGGATAGATTTTGCTTCATTGGAGATTGATGCTAATATATTGCGCTGGTTTATACCCCGAATTGGCTTTGCTGTGTACCTCCCTCCGGTTAGTTGAATTATGTTTTGATCTTTTATATTCCAGTGTTGACACAATAAGTTTCTTTGAGGATAAATCTTCAAATAATGATTGAACTTTTCAATCAAAATTTGTGTGTAATTGATCAAAGGCTGAGGAAGCTGCTATTGCTGCCTTAAAGAGAGCACTAGCCTCGTTGAACACACATCTGGCATCCAATACTTATCTGGTTGGGCATTCTGTGACTTTGGCTGACATCATTATGACCTGTAATTTGTCAATGGGGTTTAGCCGGATTTTGACCAAAGATTTTACTTCTGAGTTCCCTCACGTTGAGAGATACTTCTGGACTATGGTTAATCAACCAAATTTCCAAAAGGTATTGGGAGAAGTAAAGCAAACAACATCCATCCCTCCTGTCCAATCAGCAAAGAAACCTGCACAGCCAAAGGAACAAGCAAAACCCAAGGATGAGCTGAAGAAAGAGGCCAAAAAAGAGACAAAGAAAGAAGCAGCAAAGCCCAAGGAAACAGAGGCTGGTGATGAGGAAGAAGCACCTAAGCCCAAACCCAAAAACCCCCTTGATCTTTTACCCCCTAGTAAGATGATTCTCGATGAGTGGAAGAGGCTATATTCAAACACTAAGACCAATTTCCGTGAAGTAGCTATTAAAGGTTAGTCTTTTAACCTTGATTACATTTGGCAACATGTATGTAGTCTTATGTCTTGTGGTATGTGATGTTATTGCCCATTCTTTTATTAGATGCTGTAGGAATGTTCTTTATACTAACTTGTGTGATGTAAGACAACATAATTAGCACACATCACAAGGATGCAATCATGTGTTGCGCTCTCAGCTTCCAATTCTTTATGGCCTGTTTGGTTGACTAGAATAGCTATTCTTTTGCCGATGTATTTATGATGAATGGTTATTCTTTTGTTTGGTTAGAAAATAACATACAGAATAACTAATCTCAAGTTTAGTTATTTCTGCATTTCAAGGAATAGCTAAAGATACCTCTCTTTTGTCTTTACTTATTCCGCAAATCGTGGAATAGCTAAAAACAATGTTTCTTCTTCTTTTTCTTTTAAATAATAATAATTAATTATTATTAATTATTATTTTATTATTTTATCATCATTATTATTATTAATTTCATAAGAAAATTATACATCACAAGGATGCAGTCATGCGTTGCGATCTCAGCTAACTGTTGGATTATTTCTTGTTTTGTTCTTTTCAGGTTTTTGGGACATGTATGATCCTGAGGGTTATTCTCTTTGGTTTTGTGATTACAAGTATAATGATGAGAATACCGTCTCATTTGTCACATTGAACAAGGTTAGTGGATTTCTGCAACGAATGGATTTGGCTCGCAAGTATGCTTTTGGGAAAATGCTGGTGATTGGTTCAGAACCACCCTTTAAGGTGAAGGGGTTGTGGCTATTCCGTGGACAAGAGATTCCGCAGTTTGTGATTGATGAGTGTTACGACATGGAACTTTATGAATGGAAGAAGGTGGACATTAGTGATGAAGCACAGAAGGAACGTGTCAATCAGATGATTGAAGATCATGAGCCATTTGAGGGAGAGGCTCTGTTGGATGCCAAGTGCTTCAAGTGATGAGGTTTCTACATGAATCTGAGGTCCCTGCGATATACCTGTTTTACTATTTATGTCTTTGAACTTGGAACGAACAGATTCTCACTAAGTTGCAGTAAGTCTTCTGTTAATTCCTGTGGGATCTTGTAGTCCTTCCTGTGATTTACTGTGCTGCAATAGTCATTGAACTAGCTGATCTTGGTACAAGTTTTGTTAAGTCTTGAGCTTTGGGTTTCAAAACGGTTTTGAACTTTCTTATTAATGTGATTGTCTAATTTTTGAAGAAGCTTGCTTTTTTCGTCAAAATCTGCGGATTTCATTTGAGCAAATATATGAACTCCTTTCACATTATAAACCGGTGGCATAATCACAAACTCAACAAGCCACACCATCTCTAGGTATCTTAATAATTCTCCCACTTGGATACATTGACATGGAGAATGAAAATGGTTAGATTGATTGGATCAGTCTTCAAGTGGGAGAATTGTTGAGATATGGAGCTTGATAAAATATAATGGACTTTACACCAGGTTCACGTTTGCGGATCTAACTCTGCGGTGAGTTTACCGGAGTTTGGGGCCGGTAGCTTTCGAGGCGAAATAATGTTATGCCTTTTGTATTCTATTCTCCTATTATATTGTATTATCGAAAAATAATTCACAATGAATAAAAAACCTTAGCTATTTGTATACGTAACTATATTTTAGTGAACTATATAAATTTGTGTGTGTTTTATTTTTTGCACTATTTTTTTATTATTGTAATTGATGGTTCGTAACATATTCAGGGATGGCAAACATGTCAGGTAGAGTTAGGCCCTTATAGATTCAAAAGTCTAAACTGTGTTTAAAGAGTTAAAGTGAGGACATTCTGAATTTCGTTGTCTTGGTAGCTCCCCTTTGTTCTGTGATATTTTAAGAACTAAATCTATCACATTCATTAAATAATTTCTTCGAAAGACTTTATCCAATGTGCATTTATTATGAAAAACTAGTAGAATGAAACGTCCATCAGAAGGAATTCTTAAAAACTGACAGTTCTATACCACCGAATCTGTTCACGATGCTTTAGCGTTTAATGAACTTCCAATGCCCGATACTGTTATTACATTAAGTACCCCAACATGTTAGTTATACATAGTTACTAATGTATTATCACGGACTAACAGTGATCGAAGCTTTTATTTTGTCCAAAGTTGATACCTCCTTCGCACTACCTTTCTTCTTCTTATTATGTGGAAGACATCCTGGTAATAACTTCTTCACAAGAATTTATTCAGACTATCTTTAACGATTTTCATGCTACATTTACTATTAAAGATCTTGATCCTCTTGATTACTTTCTTGGTATTGAAGTAACATTCACACCCACTAGCTTTCTTCTCACTTAGTCCAAATACACTTGTGATCTTTTCTACTGAACTCATCTTGATTCCTCCAAACTGGTACCTCTCTACTTTCACGACTCCATCTTTACCTTTATCCAAAAATTATGGACTTCCTCTTTCTGATCCTACTAAATATTCTACTACTGTTGAAGTTCTTCAATATCTCTGTGTCACTAGGTCAGATATAATTTTATGCTAACACGTTTCTCAATTCTCACATTACCTTACAAATATTCACTACTCAACTATTAAACACATCCCATCCCATGGATTTCATTCAACTATTCCTACCCACTTAATCTTACGTGCGTATTCTAATGTTGAT
Source organism: Erythroxylum cataractarum (assembly GCA_024703695.1). Lineage (NCBI taxonomy): Eukaryota > Viridiplantae > Streptophyta > Magnoliopsida > Malpighiales > Erythroxylaceae > Erythroxylum > Erythroxylum cataractarum. Next base: position 11,878,677 of record JANJEY010000234.1, on the reverse strand, counting down.
TGGGAGGGATATCCTAATGATCACTTCCACTTCTGCTTATTGTATTTTTCTTGGTAATTTCATGGAGCTCAAAAAAAGCAGCCTATGATTGTCAGATTTAATATTAAACTTGAATATAGAAGCATTGCTTTTGCGGTTGCTAAACTATATAGGATCAACTCTCTTCTAAGAGAAATTGGACTTTCTGATGTTAAGCCGCTATTGTATTGTGATAATCTCATAGCTAACTTCTTTATTGCAGGTCTTATCTCTCATGCTCACACCAAACAGATTGAGATGCAAATGTATAAATAGAGATGAAAATACTCATGCAAAAAACACAAACAAATACAAAATACATTAGTTATATCATTATTTACAGTTACATACATAATAAGGTATTAAAAATGAATTACTTCAATAATGATCAAACTACTGATATAAAAGCCAATGAGAGTTCGCAATTTTCCTAAAATTGTATCATTGCAGATGAATTCGTGATATGAAGTTTAAGATATGCACAATTCATAATTGTTGAAGACAATGTTAACATTTCGTATATATATAATAAGGTAGATAAAAATATGGAGGAAAATTTGGTAATTATTACTGTCTTTCCATAAAATACTTTTATGCATATTCTTTTATAATGTTAGGTAGAATCAACCAAGCCTGATTTGACCATGACCCTTTACAAGATACAATGATTATACATTCTTAATTACTTGAGTAATTGAGGGAAAAAATTAATTAGCAGTTCTGGCAACGCCAGGCATCTACATATGGATAAATTAGGTTGCATTAGGAAATGGTGCCACTCTACTACCGCCAAATGGCCACAACTGGTGAGCATAATTATTTCTTCTCAACTGCTACCACCTTAGCATCTCTTCTTATTAATGTCCCTCTCACAATCTGACTTCCTACAACGATTCTTCACATTATTACACCACCCCACAATTGCTTCTACTTCCCTCTCTTCTATCTCACTCTGTGTCTGTCTCTCTAATGGCTGCCACCTTTAGCCAATTTTACCTGCTTGTGGTTTTCTTGACATGTATGCGTGTTTGTTACGCCCAAAATGTGGCTCCTATGCCAGCTGAAGGAACAACACAGTGGGTGCCTGCCATGTTCATATTTGGAGATTCCCTCGTCGACAATGGCAATAACAACTATCTTGCATCTCTCGCCAGGGCAAATTATTACCCTTATGGTATCGACTTCAGTGAAGGTCCTACTGGTCGCTTCTCCAATGGTTACACCATGGTTGACGAAATTGGTGAACTCTCTATTTGACCTTTTGTCACCTGTAATTAATGCACTTGAGAAATTGTCAGACTTTCGTCCATTTCGAGACGATTTCTATGGCGCTGTCAACCCTTTTTCAATATATCCTTCAAACCCGAAAATAGATGATAGAATAATCCTGAGAGTTTTTCTGCCTGCAGCTGAGTTGCTGGGACTTCCATTGATTCCTGCATACTATGAGGCTTCTGGAGATGAAGTTCTCCATGGTGTCAATTACGCGTCTGCAGCTGCCGGAATCCTTGATGTCACTGGAAGAAACTTTGTAAGTGTATTTATACATACGCATCAATCTTCTAGTTATAATTACGTGAAAGCTAGTTTCTAAAGGATCTTCTATTATTCGATTTTCGTGTTGAAGTTTTAGCTATCTCATGATAAGGTTGGTCTATTGGCTCTATCTAGTCTACCATATTCTTAATTCTTTCGTATGTTTGTTTCAGATGCTGCATTGAATGATCTCGAACTGTACAATTTCATTTCTACTTACGTTACCATAATTCTCATTAAATGCAATTAAATGATGATTCTTTTGTCTTCACAAGACGTGTCAATTCTCATTTCATATCTGGTTCGTTAGAATCTTATCTTTGCATGTACGATATGGTCTTTGGATCAGGTGGGTCGCATACAATTCTCATTTCATATCTGGTTCACTAGAATCTTATCTTTGCATGTACGATATGGTCTTTGGGTCAGGTGGGTCGCATACCATACTCATTTCATATCTGGTTCGCTAGAATCTTATTTTTGCATGTACGATATGGTCTTTGGATCAGGTGGGTCGCATACCATTCGATGAGCAAATAAAGAACTTCCAAACCACGCTAGATCTAATCAGAAACGATCTTGGAGTAGTTGATGTCGCTCAGGATATTGGTCGTTGCATATTTTTCGTTGGGATGGGCAGCAATGACTACCTTAATAACTATCTCATGCCAAATTATCCAACCAAGAATCAGTATAATGCACAACAGTATGCTGATTATTTGGTTAAAGAATACAGTCGACAACTCATGGTAATTAAGATTTCTACATGCAATGTACCCTATATCATAAACTTTTCAGGATTTAAGACAAGCGAAAGATAATCCTTATGACCATATATTGAATCTACTTTACATCTCCAGTATCTTACTTGGCTGTTTGGCAGTGCAGACCCTTCACGATCTTGGAGCAAGAAAGTTTGTAATAGCAGGGTTGGGGATGATGGGGTGTATTCCAAGCATCTTGGCTCAGAGCACTGGCGGAAAATGCTCGGAAGAGGTCAACAAGCTGATTCTACCGTTCAATGAGAATGTCAAGACTATGATCAACAACTTCAATAAGAATCTTACAGGTTCCAAGTTCATCTACATTGATATCGCCCGTATGTTTCGGGAACTTGTTTCCAGCTCTCCAAATAATGGTATATGGTGCCTTCTTTTAGACTTTTCTCTTTTAGTCATTACAAATTTGAAGTTGCTACATCGAATAAACCGATAACATACATTTCTGTGCTCTGTGTCGTAGGGTTTAGCGTCCTAGATCAAGGTTGCTGCGGAATTGGCAAAAACGGAGGGCTAATTACATGTCTCCCCTTCCTAACGCCATGTGAAGACCGAAATAAGTACATTTTCTGGGACGCTTTCCACCCAACAGAAGCTGTGAATATCTTGCTGGGAAAGAAATCCTTCAGTGGAGACACAGCCGTGGTTTATCCTATGAACATAGAGCAGCTTGCCAGTCTTGATATCTAAGTGAAAATAACTTATTTTGTATTAGTACCTCTGTACTGCTCATTAATGCAATAGAGGGGGTACTTTTATGGTGGTATGCTAAGAAAAATAGTTTTCATATGTTTGCTATCTATATCTGTTGCCACCTTTTGATCTTTTCTTCCTTTTACATAATTTTTATTCTTCGCAATGCATCCTATGTTGAGTAGTATGATAAGATATTCAATGCTTGCTCACCGAGATTAATTAAAAGAAAAAAAGTAAAGACCTACTATTTTGGTAGTCCTCTAATTAATACTCCCTCCTATCAAAAAATGAAAATACGAGGGATGTTAATTATTCAAAATAAGTATGTTCGTGACTTTTCATGCATGTTTATAATTTTACTTCCAAAATTATCCTTTAACTTCTCTCACATCTTGATTACACAGATTACATTTTCAAGGTAGTTTAATATGAAATTTCTCTCATATGCTAATTATTACAAATTATCTTTTCGATACACTTCATCATGTTTCTTTTTATTTTGTTTCAAAACCTTTCAGTTATCAACAACATGCATTTATTTATTGAAATATAAAAACTGTATACATAATCTACAAGCAATTATCTACAAATAATTTATAAGCAATTATCTACAAACAATTTATAAACAACTTTTCTTCAAAACAGAGAAAAAAATAGAATTAAAATGGGTGAGAAAGAAGCTCTTCCTTCCAATATATAGAAGTTGTCACAGATTGATGATGAAGTAGAAATAAAGGAAGTACAAAAGATGAAGTAGAAATAAAAGAAGTACAGAAGCTATCATAAGTTGATGAAGTAGAAAAAAAGGAAGTAAAGGAAGGAGACAATGGAGTTGAGAAGAAGGTTTTGGATTTCTATCTCAATAAATTTTATTATCAGGAAGGAGAACTTCATCTGAATAAGGAGATTCAACAAACAATATTGGAGATGTTGAGAATTTATCTCCCAGATTTTTTTTAAATAAATGTATGTGGTGGTTTTCATTTCAATGTTAGTATTTAAATTAATGGTTTTAGTTTTTTTTTGGCTGATGTATTTTGTTTCCAGTAGTCTTCTAATTTGATTATGTCTTTATATTATTGGTCTTCCATCTTTATTTATTTTTATGTTTACATTAATTAAAAATCAATTGTGTAATAGTGAAAATTATCTTCCTGATGTTGTAATATATGATTTAAGAGAATAAAATTTTGCATTATATTTTTAGAAATATGTAGTTTATTGCAGTGCTCTCTTAATCTTTTAAGAACATACCTCAACTTCCATCTAGAAATTGAAAGCCTTAGATACTGAATTACAATTCGGTTTATTCAGATAATTTGTAGCTATATATCTCTAGTTTACTCCAAATAAAAAATCATCCCAATTAGATAACCATAGAAGAAGTTATAGGCAAAAGAAGGATAGATGTTCAATGTGCAAAAGCTTTTGGGTTTAATTAACCCAACTACAGTTGAGTCACGACTGTGCAACATCCATGCACGGTCGTGAACACCAAATTAATTCAATCATGGGCGTGAAGTCATCACTCATGCCCATGCATATCAAAAAGTCACAATTGTGAGACCTTAACTCACGGCCGTGCAACATCTAAACTCTAGAATAAACTTTTCTGATGTTTCCTCAACATTTGATCTTAAATTCATCATTCAATCTCTTTCAAAAGATATGATTTTTGGTGGAGATGAAGAGCAATGTCTTATGAAGCTATTGGTTCAAGAATCAAGTCATTTGGACATCAGATAAAGAAGTTATAACAAAAATATCAAAGAATGTTCAAAAACAAATTGTTTGGAAAAAGTTGAAAGTCGCGATCGTGCGCTTGCATGATTGCGAGTTTCACTAGCAGGTCGCAATCCTGCAGAAGCATGATCACGACTTGTGATCTTCTTCAGCAATGTCACGATAGTGCTCCTACACTGAACAACTTCCTCTTTTTCTTCCATTTATTTCCAGATTCCTCATTCCTACCTCCTTTAATTAGCACATAAATCATCTATACTTCTTCCCTTTCGATTCAACTAAAAAAAAATGAATCAAAATCTAAAATTCAAACTTAGCATCAAAAATTTGAATCCTCATATATACCTCTCTCTCTCTTTCTCTACTATAATTTTCCATTTTTCTGTAGTTTTCTATCTTTCATCAAAACTTCATTTCATCATAATCTTTTCATTTTAATGCTTTTCCCATATCATTGCATCACCTTAAACTTTTCCCTTAGTTCTAAACTCATTCAAATTCGTTTTTATTAATACTTCACATATTCATGCATGAACAGTACATTAACTTTTAACCAGAACAAAGTATATATAGTTCTTCATCTACTTACGTAAACTTTCACATATTTGAAACCATAATCTATTTCATACAGTTTTTGAACAATTCCCATTTCACAAATCCATCCACTAGTTTATTCATCACTGAAACCACACTTCTTAAACTTCTCATGCATGTGTATATTTACACTGTAAAAACATCAACAACAAATACTTACTTGATTCAGCTATACTTCTTAGCAGAAAGAGCAACTCAACTACTCACTTCCTAAACAGAACATAAGCTATGTGTAATCTTTCCTTACTCAAAACCAGACCACGTGGCTATATTGCATGCACTACATATGTCACTCAAATAAGTCTACTACTTGTCACCATACATACAAGTCATTTGTCATATATGTATGATGCCACGTGTCCCATGATAATTAGTCCATATTTCAATATTTTTTTAAAATTTACCAAAAATTTAAAATATCCTAAATATACTAAGATTGTTAAATCACATTTTAATCGTATTTAATAACTCTTTTATACCTGAAAAATGTCAATGAATGCATGTACAATCATATGAATGTGCAAAAATTTGCATGTCATATTTAACTTAAGCATGATATGCACAGGGGCGGATCCAGAAATTATTTTGAGTGGGGGCAAAATATTTAAAGTACTCTTATAATATTGAAAAATACAAACATTTGTATATTTGATAAATAAAAAATTAC
>JANJEY010000234.1:11761387-11772110 GCA_024703695.1 Erythroxylum cataractarum | reverse complement strand
AGGGTTAGATTCCTAGTTCAGTAAGGATTAGGAGATTTGTTTCCTTATCTATGTTGTACTCTTTATGTATATGTATCTGATTAAGTTTCAATAAAGAGGGTTTCAAGTCCTAATACAGAAACAGCTGATCATACACTCAAGGTGTATTCTCGGAGGAACAAAGGAAGCAGTACACTTTCTATCCTTGAAGCTATGCCAGTTTCTGAACCAGTGCTGGTCCCTACCGAAGAGAATCAAAACAGTGAGGATCAAGGAGACAATGCAGATCTAGAATGGCCAATTGCCTTAAGGAAGAAAGCTAGATCATGTACTATGCATCCGATTGAGAGGTTTGTCTCTTATAAAGCTCTATCTGCTCAATATAAAGCTTTTATTGCTAATCTGGACAGAATTGATATTCCAAAAAATGTTCAAGAAGCTCTTCAAATTCCAGCATGGAGAGAAGCTGTTTTTGAAGAAATAAGGGCACTTGAAAAGAATGAAACATGGGAAGAAGTTGATCTGCCAAAAGGAAAGAAACCAGTGGGGTGTAGGTGGATATTTACAGTCAAATATAGGGCTGATGGCACTATTGAGAGGTATAAGGCAAGATTGGTAGCTAAAGGCTACACTCAAACCTATGGGATGGACTAGAAGGAAACATTTGCACCTGTGGCCAAGTTAAATACTATAAGATTATTGTTATCAGTGGCTGTTAACCTTGACTGGCCACTTCAGCAACTTGACATCAAGAATGCTTTCTTGAATGGACAATTAAAGGAAGAGGTGTATATGAAACTTCCTGCAGGCTTTGATGAGAATGGAGGAAACAAAGTATGTAAGCTTAGAAAGTCTCTATATGGACTGAAGCAATCACCACGAGCTTGGTTCGAGAGATTTGCCAAAGTCCTTACAGTTGAAGGGTACACACGAGCACAATCCGATCACACAATGTTTTTCAGAAGTAGGGAAGGTAAGAAGGCAATTTTGATTATGTATGTTAAAGATATTATCTTACTTAAGAGAGCTTTGAAGAAAGAATTTGAAGTCAAAGAATTGGAAGAAATGAAATTTTCTAGGCATGGAAGTAGCAAGATCAAAGAAGGGAGCTTACATCTCACAAAGAAAATACATTCTTGATCTCTTAAGAGAAACAGGAATGTTAGGATGCAAATCAAGCACTACTCCTATTGACAGTACAAAATTTGGGGATGAAGATGATACACTTGTCAATCGTGAAGAATATCAAACACTAGTGGGAGGACTAATCTATTTGTTTCATACTAGACCAGATATTGCTTTTGTCGCGAGTGTTGTTAATCACTATATGCATGCACCAAGGAGATAGCATTTAGAGGCAGTCTACAAGATCCTACGGTATCTAAAAGGTACTCCAGGAAGAGGGTTGCTATTCAAGAAAGGAGATCAAAGAACAATTGAAATATATACTAATTGAGATTGGGCAAGCTCATAAGAAGATAGACGATCAACCATTGGATATACTTTTGTGTGGGGAAATTTGGTTACTTGGCAAAGTAAGAAGCAAAAGGTGGTAGCCAAGAGCAGTGCTAAAGTTGAACTAAGAGCAGTTCCAAAAGAAATGTGTGAAAGTCTTTGGTTAAAGAGAGTGTTGATAGAATTGAGAATTGGGTTCGAAATACCTATAAAACACTATTGTGATAACAAGGCAGCCCTAAGCATGGCACACAATCCAATCCATCATGAAAGAACAAAACACGTTGAGGTTTATCGACATTTCATCAAAGAGAAGATAGAAGATGGGACAATATGCCTAACATATGTTCCAATAAAGAAGCAGACAGTTGACATGTTTACCGAAGGACTCCAACAGCAAACATTTGAAGAGTGTATTAGCAAGTTGGACATGATAGATATCTATGATCCAACTTGAGGGGGAGTGTGGTCAAAGATATGCATATCTCATAATATTATGATCTGATCATAATCAGATCATTTAAATTAAATAGCAGTATCTTGTAGATATATAGGATCCTAGGATTATATTTCCATATCTATACAGATTTCTATCCTATTCTGTAACCCTATGTATGTATGTATATACTGTAGTCTATAATAAAAGAAATATAGAGCAAATAAGCTCTGATTCACAATATTACTTTTAATCTTGTATTTCATAAATGAACTAAACCTGTAGAGATTGATATCTATGCACCAACTTAAGGGATAGTGCTACAGATTGTATAAGTTGTAGATTAGATTGTGTAGCTAATACAAGATCCCAAGGCTTGACTATAGGAATTCCATTTAGTAGAGTCCTAACTAGTTGTTGATTAATTAGTATATACATGTAGTTATACCTCTTTTCAAAAAAATCAACCAAAACACCTTTCTCTCTTCTTTACAATACCAATTTAGATTTATATATAAAATTGTCATTTAAAAACTTAAAATGAAAAACTGAAAAATGAATTAGATGTTGAGTACTCAAATCTTAACTTAGAAAAATTAAAATCAAAATAACTCTTTAAAACTTAAGATGGAAGATTATTTCATCCCTAATTTAAAGAAGTTAACTAATATAAGCATATATTCTTATCGAAACCCAAAACTAATGAATTGTAATACAATTTTTTTTAATCCAAACTAAGTTATAAATTTGTAATACTTTGTAAAGTGACGGATTAATATCCCACACTTTTACTTGAAGATAAAACACAATTAGTGTGTTAGAACTTTTAGAAGCATGAGATTTCCATCATATACCTTTAAAGTATAGAAATGCTAACGGTTTTTAAAAAGCCTTAATTAAGAATCACTTGAATGCTTGTGTACTCTTTAAAGGTCTTACATCCCTGAATAGCTTAAAAAATCAAAATGAATAATTACTTTATTTACTATATCCAAATATACATAGAGGATAATCTTTTCAAATTGACTACTCTAATTCTTATTTCTTTTTAAAAAATAATCCTTCTTTAAATTAAAATACGAAGATGTAACTAAAAACCTAAGAAAAAAAAAGGGAAGTAGTACAGTAAGAAAATTACGTTAAATAAAATATAAGTCAGTTGGACTTGAGTAGTATTTAGTATAGTTTGAATAAATCATCTCCAAACTATATAAAGAAAGAAAGAATATGAAAAGGTAGTTTTTAATGTTTTAACATCTTCATAAGAACGAAGAATCACCAATAATTAATGTTATAATATAATTACTAAAGATAAAGTTGATAAGTGGAATATTAAAAGAGTTAGAAGATTAGAACAAGGAATTCTAAGAGTTACAAAAGTTAATTGAATAAAATTGATATGACATCAATTAGTTAACATGTACAAAGTTCAAGTGGCAAAATATGATAATGTATCTTTTTTAAATGTCCTTCATAACCAATCTTTGGAATTTGTTATTATATTCAATTAATTTTAACTTATAAATTTATAATTATATATACATATATATGTGATTGGTTAGTGTTTAATTTCTTAACCAATATTTTAGTTTAACAATTTATGAGACATTTAATATATGATTTTATATAGAATTAAAAGAATATATGAAATATTCAATTGAAAGAATCTTACATAAATTATAAATAATTAATAAATTTTTATAGCTGTCACATGTCCAAATTTAGTGTGATATAGACTTAATTGAAAGGATCTTATATATACTATAAACAATGAACATGTTAAAATCTGGTGTGACAATTCTACTTTATACATAGAAAGATAGATGTATATATAAAAAGCTTAACTACTATTTTTCTGGTTACCCATTTTTCTGCTATACAAAGCAGCAGCTTCTATGATCATTCTAAGATTATTACTAGCTTACTTTATAGTCATTTTCTTCTGCTAGAAAACCTTGGGCAAACAATAGAAAAATCAAGGTCAAAGACCCATGAGATACATGCTAGGCAGAACATGTAGCAAAAAAGTAACAAAAAGTGAAGCAATAAATAACTTCACTTTAACAAAAAGCTGCAACCATAACCTTGGTTACCTATATGAATTGAAAGTATAGAAACCATATGAATTTTCATTACAAAAATAATGTGCAGCAATAGCAAGATAAACCCAATTCTGTATGTGATGAAATCAAGTCAACAAACTACCAAAAGAAATGAAGAACTAGCTCAAGCAAAAACTTCACAGAATGTGCATAACATTACATACAAGTTCAGATTACCTGATCAAGTGGACCGGAGTTTGCTTTTTTGTTCGGGGTGATGATGTGAATTCCTCTTCGCAACCAATCATAGTAACAGCTTGCCACGTTGGTATCTGCTGTACAATCTACGATGGCAATATTTGGAATAAAATGATTTCCATGGACATGTAGAGTAAATTTCTCCAGGTCAGCCACTTCCCCTTTCTCTTTCAAAAGTTGTCTCCAGTTCAGCAAATTGATCCCTCTATATACCATGAAGAACACTAAGACATTAACTCATTCAACAGTATGGCTGGAACAGATATGAACTGATGTCTGGTTGTAAACAACAAACAATTAAAATGGCACTACAGCATATATGTGAATGATTTAATTCACCCACATTGAAGATCATGCCCTACAATAGTTATGCCTTTCTATCTACCAAAAGTGATTGGAAATCCTGCAGCACAAACTTTGATGTACAGATTTCTTTTCACAATTTTTTTTATAGCAACAGAAGAGATGCCTAATGAAGGAAGTGGGAGTCGTCGTCACTAAGTTTAAATCTGGGCAATGTCAGCAAAACCCGTCCACGTTCAAAGTAATGTTCCTCCCAGATTGGCTCTTAGCTTGACACTATTATAAAGCCCAACAAAATGCACAACAATTGATTTCCATTTGCACATCCAAACAAAAAGAAAAAATAAGCCCATTTGTGGAAAGAAATGGTGACTCCCAATTCCAAACCTGTTCGTTAAATAATATCATCAAAAACAAATGACTTAAGGTTCAATAACATGCTTTTGAGACACTCATGGATCGACCTTCCCCATTCTATGAACTCCATTTACTGAAGCCACCATAGTTCATGGTATCTTAATTTTCTAATTCATAAATAACCTAATAAAAGGGGCAGAAAAGAGGTCGATTTTTAATTTTAGGTTACTCATTCTTTCAGTAAGCAATTCAAAGTCCACAAATGTGCAGATATTCTGGCTCGAAATAAGAGATGGGAGGAAGTAGAAAGGACAGATATGACAACATAGGACCAAGTTCCTATACTGCTATGTTAGGAAAATATGAGAAGAAACTTTCCAAGGGAAGGAACATAGACTTGTTCCCATAAGCATTCAGAATTAATAAAAGCAAGTTATGGTCCATATTGAACAATAAAAAAAAGTTTGAATAATTCTTTAACAATGGCATTGCAACATCTTGACTTCATTTCAGGGTGAATATTTCTTTTTGCAAATAAGGGCCCCATAATTTATCTGCTCATCAGTAAGCATCATACTAAGTGTAACCGCTAGAAGTTTTATGAGACCTCTATCTATAACCTTTCCTTGTCTTTCTTTTGAATGAATATGGTACAATTCTTTAACAGAGAGAAAAGCAGACGCCATCTTTCCAAATGATTCCAAATATGAAAAGTTAACAGTAAGGAAGTTCATATAGGTGTTTAGGGGCTTACATGTCACTCAAAAGCATTGTTCTTGATCCAGTGATTCCCATTACACGCAAATCAATATTAAATTCTTCCTTCAGGACTGCCGCCTGTCCAAAAAGTTCAAAATCCCATGAATTTTCACGTAAACAAGCAAAAAAAATAGAAAAGCAGAGAAGTTATGCTGGTCTTGATTATGAAGAAGGATAAATAATCATCACACGTTATAAAGGGCATGTTAAGAACGAGACTAATCTCAATAATGTTTATAGATATCTATATAACTTTACATTAAGGTGATGTTAAGACTGATACTAATCTCATAAATTCTAGATGATTTTAAATAAAGGGTATATGTTGATGAGATCCAAATAGAATGCATTCTTTCATAAAGCAACAGGAAAAGGACTACAAAGATGTCCCAAAGTCAGACGTTGTGTGCCAAAAGTAAACACCTAGACTTACAGTCCTAACCATTAAATTAAGTTTGATTTTTAAGATATTATGGATCGGACGTATAACAAATACAGAAGTCAACATATCATATGGAAACATGAACCTTTGTAGCTCAAATGAAATACGAATGACCTTACATGCTATCTCAAGTGACTCCTTATTTACCATAAGCAATGTAATGCGTGTGGAACTCCAAAAGATATTATCTCACCAGAGCACCATTTATGGAAGTAAGAAACCATAAAAATTGCATTCCAATTGAAGGACTATCCCTTTAAATTAACAGAGTATCAACATAGGAGAAGACCATTACATAAAGACCAAACTTCCCTATCCCTTGTCTATTGCCGACCAAACATGTAAATCCATTAATCAAGGGACCATCTAAAATAACAATGCACCTGATCCCTTAGTTGGTCAAGTAATGCGGCACCAATCAATCCAGGTCCAATAATTCCCATGGCTATTGTTGTTTTCGAGAGATAGCACCTTGAATGAACTGCTCTTAGAGCCCTTATACAGTCTTCTCGCTGCAAAACAACTGTAATATTGTACTCAGAGCAACCTTGAGCTATGGCACGAATATTGATATTTGCCTGCATTTCAAAAATTCCTCAAATCTTCATCATATAGGAAAGGCACAGCCTAAGATATAAAAACAAAAAGACGCATGAAATCTAAAGACACTTTAACCATATATACTTTTACACAGGTACATATACGTGTGTCCTTACCTTAGCTAGAGCACTGAAAAGAGTAGCACTCACTCCAGGAGTACTAGCCATTCGCTGACCAACTGCAGCCAAAATACTACAATTTGGAATGACTGCAACCTGGAAATTTTTTAAAAGTTAGATAGAGAAAGGAACTAACATACAAGTTTCCAAACTAGATAAATAAATCTATATCTCCTAAGCTATTTCATACACTTGGAAATTCTAGGGAACTAAAATCAAGTTTCACAGACTCTTACTCTTTGGTAGGAAAACTGAGAACTATGAAGTATAAGATTAAATAACCAGGATCACCTGAGAAAGGCGCCCAGCATCTAGAGCTTGACGAAATCTAGATTGCAAAGCTTCGGCTACAGCATTTACTTCCTTTTCAGGAACAGCAAAGCACACCGAATGCTCACTACTAGCCTGCATAAATACAAACACTAAGTTGCACTGCTATTTAGGAATCCAGGAAAATTAAGATTAGAGGACTCAAAACCTGGGATATCATAATGACATTAGCTCCCACATCTTTTACAGCTCCAAAAATAGCACTAGCTGTACCAGGAACGCCAGCCATTCCAGTTCTGCCAAGAAAAACAAAATATTGAAAATTCTACACCAACTAATTGATATAAGAACAAATAATCAAATAATCACAAAATAGCTCACCCTTCAACATTCACAAGAGCCAAATTGTCTATTGTTGCAAAACCTTTTACAGGGGATGCCAATTCCTGGGTATCTTCATTGTCATCAGTAGGAGAACTACAGATCATTGTTCCAGGTGCAGAGAGGTTGAAGATGTTCCTTATCACAATTGGAATGTCATACCTCATCACAGGTATAATTGTACGCGGATGTAGAACGTTGGCCCCAAAGTATGACTAAATATTCACATGAATTCCACGTTAGGGACAAAAAGAAGCAACATTGACCAGTATAAGAAGTGTCATGAAGTTCACCATTTCCCAGGCTTCTTGATAAGATAATGTCCTCAGTATCACAGCTTCACTAACTGCACAAAAGAGGAAGTTTAGGGAAAAGATATTTCTTAGAACAACACTAAACACTTAATTAATTTCATCTCAGAATTTCAATGAGAGAAATCCCTAGAATTAGAGTGACTTTGTAAGAAAAGCATGCAGAAGAAGCAGATCCTTTCACGGAAAAGTTCTACATCACCCAGCAAATCCAAGCACAAACCTTTTCTGGGGTCTGCACTATAGACTCCATCAACATCAGTCCAGATAGTAACCTGTCTAGCTTTTAGCAGAGCACCCATTATAGCTGCAGACAAGTCACTTCCATCCCGCTTCAAAGTTGTGGGGATATTCTTAGGTGTACTAGCTATGAAGCCAGTAGCAATCACTGTCTTTGATGGATTTCTTGAGAACCATTCTTCAAGTCTTTTCTCAGATCCCACAAAATCAGGATCAACTTGATTGTCACTGGTAGGATTTACAATCAGTACCTCCCTGGTATCCATCCATTTGCAATCTAACCCACTCTGCAGAAGAATGCAACAACTTCAGATATAAGGAAAAATTTACAATTAGAAGGCAGTTGTCATAACATTGAGCAAATCAACACTAGACCTTTTTAACAACAAATGATAACATCTGTGCAGACCATAACTCTCCATGTCCAACAACAAAATCGGTAAAAGACTCTGTGGCATGACCAGCTGCAGTTAATCAAGAACGAAAGTTATTTGGGAGCAACAAAAACCAAATGTGACAAGCAAAATTGACCTGTGTCTTATATTCATATAAGCATCAATGAAGAATGAAAAATGAATTTCAAAAAAAAAGACAGAAGAAAGAAGGAAAACAACAGAAAAGACATTTTTAAATGCACCCATTTGAAAGTTGTTGTGGAAAGGATGTCAAGCATTTCAGCCACTAGGTACACATAAAAATGCCAAAACTTACATTCATTCATTTACTGTAATATTCCTTAATTGGTTCAAGAAGCAGGACTTATATGTTTATTTCCTTGAACAAAATCCTATTTTTGTAATCATAAAAGAACATGAAAAAAATTAGAAAGAATATCAGAAAACCCAACGAGAATATGAAGCTGAGGTTCACAATGGAACATGACAAGTATTGCATTTGTGTGTGTCTGTAAAAATATTTTAAGATATAATTGTTAGATGCATGTGCACACATTCTTATATCAAGAGAAAAGAGGTAATCAATTCAGCATTGGTCTTAAAAACCCTCAACCAGAAAGAACATAAGTCAAGACAGAACCGTACTAAAATCTTGGAGTGTATGCATACACAGAAGACATGAAATAAAGGAGTCTGTCCAAAACTAAGCTGCATGGACAGAGAGAGTAAGTATGTTGACCTATGTATATAGCTCGAAGCATGGCTTTGAGGTTATTAATATCATCATGTAACCTGGACAAAAAGGTAGCAAGCTCATCACCGTCCATAAGTTCCACTGCTGTTAATCTGTGCTTTTCGGAAATAGCATCAGCAGCAGATATATAGGAATCATCCCGTGATTGTGCCTTGTTTATGAGATCATACATCATGTCTGTCACCTTCGACATTGCTGACACAATCACCAATTTCCCTTCAGAACCATCATTAACAATTACATCGGCTACATTCTTGATTCTGTCAGAGCTTCCCACACAAGTACCACCAAATTTATGCACCGACCACGAGTAACCTTTCGGGAGGGAAAGGTTTTCCTTGTACTCATCAAGTAAAACAGCTAAAACGAAAACATAAATAATCCATATAAGTCAAAACAATATCAAAGAAGGTTGAATAAAAATTAGATGCTCAAATTGAGCAGACAATCAACCTTTAATAGATGAACAGACATGAGTGAGCGAAGAACACTTCTTCCCCCGCCTAGAAACAAAGCCCGATCTGATAAAAATAAAAAAGAACTTCCTTTTACAATTCAGCTTAGCATGTAAAAATGAGAATGATAGAGGAATCAAATACATTTTAATCGTTAAAAGTAGAAAAACGAGGCTTGGAAAATATCGACATAAAGCAAACAAAGGATGCTCTAGACATAAAAGCCCACGATGAAAATTCGAAATACGAAAAAGGCATGAAACTCTCCTTCAAAAGTTAGGAACTTCAGCTACTAAAGCTCTACACTTTCTTTCTTTCTTTTTTTTCCTGAGCCAACTCGCCTCATCATAATCCAAAGTAATAAAGAGCACCCATTATCTCGAGAATTTATAGCTATAAGGGTTGAAATGAAATGAAATGCCTCTATTAATAGTTACAAAGATTGAAATGCTAGTCTTAATATATATATATATAAAAAAAAAAAAAACACTCCGTCGTTCCTATCACAACCAACAACCTCCTAAACTCTTTAACACAATACAAAAACAAATCCCAACAAGTCAGAATCCTTTTCATTTCATCTTAAACAATCATTTTCTCGGAAATCCAACAGAAAACAAACAAACCTGTACAAAGCAGAGCGAAAAATAAGAGACAAAGAAGAAGAATGCGAGGGAAATATCTTGTGGTTTTGATGCTGAGACGATGCGTCGGAACAGAAAGAAGAAGAACAACAAGTTTTAGTAATGGAGAACGCCATCTCCCACCAAACTTAGCCCAGAAACGCACAACAGTGAAACTAAGTGGCGCTACAAGTAGCAAACTGGCACTAAACCAAACACGTATTCAGAAAATATTAAATAAACAAAATATCTAATGTTATTTTAATCATTTTGACTTTTGTTTGGTTTTTTTTTTTTTTCGAGGGAAAACAACCAGTGCATTGAATTAAACCAAAGTCCGAATACAAAGGGGAGGAAAAGGAAAAAACTGAAACTCTGAAAAAGACAAAGCGCTACGAGCTAACGTATGGGCAATTACATTATCACCCCGACGAATCCAAGCAACAACAATGTCAGGTCGGCGCGCTAAGAGAACACGGCAATCGTGAATAATACCCCCAAACTCAGACCAATCAGGATCAGAACACCGTAAAGCCGATATCAA
>JANJEY010000234.1:11742878-11761287 GCA_024703695.1 Erythroxylum cataractarum | reverse complement strand
CAAGTCACCCCCATCGGTTCCAGCCCTACACTCCTGTAACAGTTTCTGTACCAGTGCTCGTTTCATATTTCGATCTCTATTTCTGCGTCTTCCCTATAACTGTAATTCTGCTACACAATTGTCTTTCTTATGCAGAAGATCAAACTCACCCTCACACCTCCAACTTGCCACCACTACTGCTTCCAAATTTGCATCCAGGAGCCATGCATTATCAAAACGGAACCGACGACAAACCGTATGTTGAGAGTCTGGGCTGGTATCCAGTAGCAACGGATCTTGATCGGAAACTGGATCCACCAGAGATTGAACTGAACATTCCGGAAACCGTAGAAACCATCTACCATTACCAATTGCGAGATCTAACCGCTGCTTCGCAACCACCTGGCTCTTTCTCTTCATATACCACGTAAACAAACTACCTGTATACCTGATATCATGCAAATCACAATATGATAACACATCTCTAAAATTTCGAATTAAATAATGTGGATGATCATGAATTTCCCATTTCTCTTCTTGACTTAGCAACTCGTTAAAATCACCAATACATGCCCACTCTTTATCATCTTGACTAGCCAATGCTCGAAGCAAATTTCACGAAATATGTCTCCAACTCCTATTCGGATTACCATAGAAGCAAGTAACCCGCACCCACGTATCCATTACAAAAATATGAGTGTCTATAAAGTCATTACCAAACCCCACTACTTGTAGCTGTACCGAATCATTCCACAAAACACTAAGACCCCCACTTCTGCCTAAGCCATTAACATTAAAACAATTCGTAAACCCCAACTGAACTCTAACTTCATCCATTCTCGAACTTTGCACTTGCGTTTCAATGAGAAAAACACACCACGGCTGATACCTCAACACCAACTCCCTCAACGCTCGAACTGCCCGAGGATTACCTATTCCCCGACAGTTCCAACAAAGGGCCTTCATTGTAGTCGGTTGTCCTGGCTCCCAGGACCAGCCGCTTGGAGTGTCATTGTACCCTTAACCGAATCACCATGATTAGAAAAGGAAGAAGATTGGTTTATGATATGTCGTGGTCTTTTTTTACCATCATCAACCTTTGGCATAGGTTCCTCTTCTCAAAGAGAGCTAGTCCCACCCCCAGATTCCAAACTATCTCTATCTAGGTCCATTCTAGTTGGCTGAACGTTACTCGGTAGGATCTGTTTCCCGCCCGATGTCGTGCCCAAGAAGGAAGCTCCAAAGTCCTTGAATTTTGAATATTGCATTCCCACGAATCTCGGGTTCAGATTATCCTTCCGTTGGTCCCCCCCCCCAAAATCATCCACCTCATCCCTTATCCATGGACTAACCGTCGGTGTATTCCTCCTTGCCGGAGCGCGTAAGCTGACATCCCATCCAAACACCACTGCTTCGGGTTACAGACTCAAACGTAATTCACAGAATGCTTCAGAGTGGCCTAACTTCCCACACAGAAAACAGAAGACATTTAATTTCTCATACTTGAAATGGACAACATGTATCTCACCCTTATCATCAACTATCTTCTTCCTTCTTTTCAGCGGTTTCTGCACATCCAATGTCACTTTGACCCTCATATATGTAGGCTCGGACACCCTGCGTATCATTCTTGCATCATACTCCAGAAAACTACCCACAAAATTCCCGAGCGCCATAGCCATCACTTCATTAGTAAAACCAGGGGGAAGATTATAGACTTGAATCCAGAAGTTACTATGAGTCAGGGGAATTTCAAGAGGATCCATACCGGTAGCAACCCTACTCCATAATAGCAAGTGCCTGTTAAAATGCCAAGGTGCCCCCTCAATAACCCTATTCAGATCAATGTCATTATAGAATCGAAACAAATATCGCTTAGCACCAAGCTCTGATATATTGACACCTCCTATCGGGTGCCAAACATCGGCAAGAGTATTTCTCATGGACTGAAAATTGATAGGCGTCAGCGTAAGAAACATACCCACCATACAGTATTGATACTAGGGTACCTCTACTTGCACCGCTGCCCCTACATTCAACACGAAATCCTCCTCCTCATCAATGGTTAAGGTTGCCAATGCTCGCTCCATGAGACTTAGACCCAGAAAAATGTAGATAGAAGAAAATAAACAGTGACCGGATAGAAGAAAAACCCAAAGGCTAGGATTTTCAGATGACCATTACAAAGAACAAAATGCAAAAGAGCATACCATGCCGGAAATATTCGCTATTTAGTCTATATAACACAACCAGACAAAAAGTGTTGATATAACCAAGGATTGTCGTATAACAACTTAGGGAAAGCCTTCTCGGATCCCAAAACTACAAATCGCCGTGTCCTTCTCCACACAACCAGATTTACAACACCCAACTGATGGATTCACAATCGGAATAGCAATAGAAAACGTGACTGAGCCAGAGATCCATATGATCGGAAAGGTAGAGCAAAATTTTGGAGCTGCTCAGAAGACCCTTGATGGTGTATATCTGTACTGCTCAGGGAGAGTGGCCCTTAGATTTGAAAAAGACTGAAAAAACTTAACGTCTGGGGATGGGGGATGGGCGATCTTCGGCATTAATCTATCCAAATTCCTAAAAACCCACGAAAGCACGACCGGTGAGCATGCCTGGCTGAAGCTGAAGCTGTTCAATGGACGGTGACACTGAAGAAGGAGCGTCACAGCTGCCATCGACCCCACGATTTTCTGATTGATTGTGCTACATCTTCTATCAAATGGCTTCTTAGTCGGTGCGAAAATCCAATCAGACAGGGTTTATCAACTTGATCTTTAAGATTGGAAGTGTGCGAAACTTAATTTTATTATTTCATAATTTATTTTTATGACTTTTTAACTTAATGACATATATATTTATATTTATGAAATTCTCAAAATCAATTCATTAGAATATATTTAAATAATTTAACAAATCTTGTAAGGGATAATCGATACACTTCTAATGAACATATAAATTAGATCAGAGTTAGGGATAGTAATGGGCCTGACCTAGTTCAAGGTTCGATTGGCCCTGAGGCATCTCAACCCAAGCTCAAGTTTGACTTGACCTAGCCCGAGTTCGTATCAGCCTGGCCAAAACTTTTTTAAAATAAAAAATGTAAAACGACATTGTTTTATTGTTTTGCATTAAAATGACATCGTTTTGCTTATAAGAATCGAACCTTTAGTCAAACCCAAGCCTAGCCCAAAGTCTATCAACCTAGGCCTAGTTCGTTGACTTTGGGTCGAGCTAGTGTTAGGCCAGGTTGGCATCCTTAGTCAAAGTTGATGATACACACCTAATAAGTATGCAAATTAGGTTAAAGTTAATTCATTAGGTTTATAAATCTTTTACAAACTTAGGGATGACAAATGGCTACATTCATACCTTTTCCAAGCTAGAAGTTCTGTTTTGAAAACCGGACCGGCTGGTCTGACCGGTTAGACAGGTGACCGGATGGCTATCCGATCCGGTTCACCCTTAAAAATCGATTTTCAATTGAACCAGTGAGAATCGGTCAAAATAGGTCAATTGACCGGTCGGACCAGTCTGGTTTGATCGGTCCGACCACTGGTTCAATAAAATTTTCATTTTTTTGTTTTTTTATTATTTTTTGGTATATTTTTGTATTTTTTAATATTATTAATATTATATATAATTAAATATAATTATTGCATAATTATGACATCATACCGGTTCGACCGGTGGTTGAACCGGTCAAACCGGTAACCAGTAAAGCCTCTGGTTCGATGACCGGTCCGAGTTTCAAAACACTGGCTAGAAGTATATGGCAAATCAGCAAGATTTCCTCACACTCACATTTCCTTAATCAAATACTTAAATTGAGAGACATTGTGCAAATTGATGTTACAAGCAGAGTTGAGAATGGTAGATTAACCAATTTTTGGTTTAACAATTGGTTGGGTCTAGGGATGACAATGGGCAAAGCGGTCCATGGCTCGACGAACTGGTGGCTGCTAATCCATGACATGGTCATACTCGTCTACACTTTTTAAAAAAAACTTTGACAAAGCAATATCGTTTTACACCTTTCATTCGGGCTATGAGTCGGGACTAACTTAGACCAAAGTCGGGCTAGGTCGAGCCAAGACTGCCATCCTTAGTTAGGTCATGAACCACTTTTATAGTCTCTCTACACCACAAGGATCCTAACTGTCTCTTCACTTCACACCAGATTATCCTCAGTTATTAATGAAAACTCCTGGCAGCTCCCTCACAGACTGAGATATCTACAACTTGCATATCACCCTAATCATTTTATTGGAAGGGCCATCCTGTACACACATTAACCAACAAAACTACCAAAAATCTCTTGAGAAGAAGATGCCCCAAAGTTGACTGGTATAAAATTGTTTGGAGTAAAGCATTAACTCTAAGAATCTCTTTCATTTGATGGCTTGCAATACAAAACAAGCTCAAAACCTCTAACAAACTGCCTTACCTACAAGTTGACAAGAAGTGTCCTACGTACGAATGCACGTAAAAATAAAGAGACCATATTTTCTTCACGTGTCCTTTCAACAGTATTATATGGGAGCATGTCAAAAGGAAATGCTTATGGTGTGATACATGGAATTGCCTTACTAATATTACACAAAAGTTGTCCAACCAAACAATATTAAGGCAATTGGAGCTATACTTCATATCCATGCGATTGTCAAGTCCACATCCAAGTGATATTCATGCTCAAAATTCTTTACAACTTTGTTAAAGAATTAGAGTTAGACTCCACATCTCAATATTATTTTCAGGTCCACATCCATGTAATCATTAGGTTTAAATTTCTAACAAGTTTATTGAGGAATTGAATTTATACTCCACATCCTTATGGTTGTAAGGTTTTCTTCTATAATATCGTCTGGGTTAAGATTCTAACAATTTATTTAAGGAATTGACCTTAGACTCCATATACTTATTATTAAGTCCATATCCTACTGTTTTTCATGTTCAAAATTCAAACAATTTTGTTAAGGAATTGGAGTTAAACTCCACATCTCGACATTCATTAGGTCCACAACCTTACAATGATCAGGTTATAAATTCTAATAATTTTGTTAAGGCAATGGAGCTATAATTTATATCCATACAATGTTCACGTTCATATCCTTATAGTCATCATGTTGGTATCCCTGTAATTGTCAAGTCGACATCACTATTATATATCATCAAGTTCACCACATCTTTATGACCATCAAGTGCACATCCTTGTGATCATCAAGTTCAAATTTTTAAAGAATTTGTTGAAGCATTAGAGCTAAACTCAACATCTTTATGGTCATTAGGTCCACATTTTCAAAAGGTTTTATTAAGGCATTAGATTTGGACTCTACATGCTTTTTAATTTTATTCTCATTGAATTAAGGGATTGAAGTTAGATTCTATATACCTATCAAAAGTATTTTTTTGTTATAAATTGTTTAAGTCAATAGAGCTAGACTCTAGATGTTTGTGTATTCATTTTCATTCAAAATTTTAATTAAGGCATTGAAGCTAGACTCCACATGCATTCAAAATTTATTTTTCGTTAAAAATCGATTAAGATGTTGAAGCTAAACTTATATTCCTATAAAAAAATTAAAAATTTGATGAAAACGAAATTGCAAAGTATAAACAATTTTAAATTTTCATAAATGAAAACAACAAATGGGTTAAAGTTAAACATGCCGAAGCATCTATATATCTACATCCCTACATATAGGGAGAATAAAAAATGATAAGGAAGAGGAACCAAATGCCTAGAAGTAGAGGAGTATATTAATAGATAGAGTTAGAATCGTTAGGATTAGGTGATCCTTCACTAATAGGAATAGTGGCCTGCTGAGCTTTCCCTTCAACATTAGGAAACTTATTAGGCTCTTCAATTTGAGTAGAATCAGGCTGACCAAATGCATCAACTATATCTAGGTATATAAAAGATAGGTTTGCATATGAATGGCATAGTGTAGGTGTTGAATATGATTGTCAATATAACAAAATTGGACTTGTAGGTGTCAGACGACTTGCCTTTGGTGTTTGAGGAACTTTCTTAGATTATACTTTACTTACTTTTCACATACTTGTAGTGTTCATTGTTAACCAATTAACAAGTGATTTAGAGTGGTTTGAAGGGTATTATGATTAAGCCACCATTCCTACATACCTAAGTATTAGGAGTTTCATTTTCAAAAACCCAAGTTTCGACAAAAATAAGGGGGAAAATGATATAACCTAATGAGTTTACAGATTGAGTGGGAGCTAATTCAACATGCTTACTAATCTTTTATAAGCTTACCTACTTTAGGCCCATATAGAAGTCCAATTATCCAAGAAAGGTAAGTTCAATTGAAGTAGGATTAGACCATGTGAGGAGTAAAAGTCCTAACCAAATACTAAATTGCATAGTAGAGGTTTTTTTTACAAGGAAAATAAAAAACAGATACATCAAAATCTCGGGAAACAAATCCCAGCCATATCCTCTAGGAGGAATGGGAGGCACCCTGTAGGTGAAGTGTGGAGAATGGACAATCCATGGTCATAGGTATCAGCTGAATGGGCAAGCCAATCCGCACATCGGTTGTCCTCCCTGTAGATGTATCGAGGTCGTACAACCTAATTCTGCCCTAGAAGCACATTAATCTGCTTGACGAGGGGATCAGGGGACTGAGACTGAGCAGTGCGGGAGGAGATGGTGGTGGCCTGTGAGGGAGTCAACCTCGAGCTCAACCCTACGAAACCCCAGGTCCCAAGTAAACTGTAAATCGGATAGAATACCCCAAAGTTCTACCGTATGGGGCGAACATCGACTGATATTTTGAACAAAACCACCGACCCAGGCGCCAGAACTGTCACGGAGGAGGTCGCTTGCTGAAGCAGAGGACGACTGGCTGATACAAGCGCCATCCGTATTCAGTTTAATCCAGTTGTTAGGAGGTTTGAGCCATCCTACGAGACGTACGCTGCGGGGTAGAGGCCCCAAACGAGCCTGGTGATGCCAAGTCGAAGCCTGGATGAGTTGATGGCCAAAATCCATGATAACTTGAGCGGGGGACGTCGAAAATGGATTTGTTTCTCCAGGTCCAGAGGTACCAGCAAGTGAGCCCGAAGAGAAGTGATCAGTCCAAGCCGGCAAGGGACGTGTGATGATGAAGATTAGAAGTGAGCCATTCCGAGCTGCTAGGAGTATAGAAGGCGGGGGGTAGAAGGTGTCGGGGCAATTGGCACCAAACTGTGCGGGCCAGGGAGCAATCCCGAAGAGTATGTAAAATGGTTTCAATAGCAGGACAATGGGGATTAAAAATTCTAGATTATATACTATACTTTGATGAAGACACATAATTCAAGGAAGATTATGCAGAGTGTCACAATTATATATAAGAAAGGAGAAGAGAGATGAAAACCTTTATAAGCCTATAGAAAGACTACTAATTAACTTCCTTACTAATTATTTTCTAGCCTCTAATTTTCTTAAGTCTAAATTAGAACTGATGTTCTGAATTTGAAGTGTTATAAATCTCCTCTTCTTCATAGTTGTTTGCATATCCAACATATAAGTACTCTCCAAATTACTTTGATGATCACTTTGATAATTTGCCCCATAACTAAAATTTACTTCATTAGGCAGTCCACCATCACCATCGAATATAGGCCCAACATCACCTGTTATAATAGATGATACTTTTGAAACAAACATTATAGTATCCAACTTTGTAAAACGATTCTCTATTATAATTACCTTGTTCCAATCATGTTTTTGCGCATAATACGATATCGTTTTAGTAATAAAGCGACACCATATTAAGCCAGAACAAGGTTGGAACAGAGTTATTAAATTAGAGGATTACAAAGCTCCAACTAATGGGTAATGTACACACAAGGAACTTGAAATATGACATTCATTAATAAGCTTTTTCAAACTTCAAATCCTTTCTCATATCACATATTCATCTATTTACCAAAACTCCCCTGCCTCCTCATGACTCAATTCAGAATTTGATTTAAAGTGTCCATCACAAAATGACCTAAAACTTACGAAATGAATCATTATTATCATAACTAACATTATGTTCATTCAAACTCAACACAAATCAAACTAAATAAAACAACATTTAGCTTATACTTAAATAAAAGATGTAGTTTCTGAGGAATGCATACGCCAAATTAAAAAAATTTGAAAATTAATCCTTAGGCCTAAGTATAGTCTTTACATGTGACATGCTTTACTTCCATAGTTAAGCCCAAAATGGCTTAAAACCCAGGTCGTCCTTGGCATACCTAAACTATTATAAATAGTTAAATTAAACATCTTTTGCTGTAATAATGTGATCAATACCTTTTTAAAGTCTTACTAAGCTTTACTGAAAGTCTAACCTATATTATAAACGACCTAACATTGGCTATTAAGACTCTCATGACAATATATTCTTCAGTTGGCAAGAACCCAATAAGCGAAAAAAATAAAATCACATAAATGTGAACCTCTAGTTACCTTGACCATGGAACCTTAAAGTAATAGCAGAAACAAAACGTTATGGGACATAAAAATGCAGTAGGGATGCATAAGCTATGTTCAATGACATGTTCAGTGAGATGGTAAGATTAAGCTATGTTCAATGACATGTTCAGTGAGATGGTAAGATGAGGAATCCTAACATTAGTTGAGTGGGATGACCAAGTGGGAATCTTAGACATATTGTTTGCAATAATTCACACCTATTACCTACCTATACCAACAGAAAATGTAAGTTCTTGCTGAATGTCAGTCGGTTCAAATAAGAACATGTACTTCTTATTAAATATAATAATTTTAAAAGATTTTTTAATTGAAATCTCATCAATAAATTAGACATGTTTATATTAATTTAAACTACAATAGATTTTTTTAAGTGGAGTTAAACACTGTACAACTATGTAAATCTAACAATTTAAATTGTTTTATAGTATATATTAATTTAAAACCAATATTTAATAATTTCTAAAACTAAACAGGTAATTTAACATATATTTTAGTTTTAGTTCATTTATGCAATTGAGTTTAATATTACGAATACCACATAAGACTAGTTCTAAATTCAATTCTAGTACAATAGTCTTGGATAATTTATTTAAAAGTGTATAATAATGTTTTTAATTTTATAAACTTGTAAATAATCTCTCAAATACAGTGCTAAATAATCTTTAACTTTACTTCAATCCTATTTCAAAAAAAATTATAATAATATAAATTTGATATAAAAGTAAACATGTTTCTCATATTTTAATATTATTTTTATATATTTCTTGTATAAATGTATGTTGTCCAATAAAATTCAAGAAAACATATCACATAGATATATCAAGATGTCTTATAAATAAAATATACCTCTTCATTCATCTAGTTTTATATGGCAATTCATGTTCTGACCATTGCATTCTTCTACTCTTCCAAAAGCTTCAAATAAAGTTAGATTTAATTATAATTTTTATACGGTATTGAACATGAGTATTAAATTTCACAATAGGACACCATCTACAATGAGAGAATGAAAAATACTAGCAAGAATTGATCTTAAGTGAGAGTATAAGTGACACATTCAAAGAAGTATGCTTCTAGTTCATAATAATATGATCCTAAACATTCAGCTTATGTGCAAAACTTATGATCTAAAATCTTTAATAAAAGGCTGAAACAATTATATGCTTTAAGTATAAATACACATACAGTTAAGCCATTCAAGTTCATCACTTGTAGCTCAATTCATGGAAAGATTGTTACCAGTAGTAACAATCTTGCCACTAACAAACAAAATGAGTTTTAAAAACAAAAAAACAATCATCCCTTCATGTAAATGAACCTTCAAAGATTGCTACTATTAGTAACCTATTTTTTTACTAGTAGCAACCAGGAGCCTTAGACATTAAAAAAAGAGAGGTTAAAATCCCCACAATGTAGCACTTTATATGAGAATCTTTGATTATAGAATGCAATTAGTAAAATTCAAAATAATTGCAAGCCGCATGCATTAGATTAATACGAATTATTCATTTATGTTTATTATGAGAACCATATACAAAAGCAACATAATTCAATTACATGATTTTTTTTCAATCTTACTAAAACTATCAAAATTGAACTAATGAAAAATGAGAAAATGAAGAAGCCATTGCTCTATAACTATGACTTCTTTGATAGCTTTTATTTTCCCTATAATGGCAATCATTTTATCTTTTGTGACCCTTTGTTTCAATGCTATAGGACAACTACCTTCTCAACCAGTTCTTTGTCCTCCTTTAAAACCAGATTAGTACAAGCTTTAACTTCTTTAATCACCTTGATTTCTGTTGTTGCATCAAATTTCTCCGACTTCACATTAAAGTTTATTTTCTCTTTTTTTCCTCAATGAACAAAGATTATATTTTTCTTAATATTTTTTAAAGCACCACACTCAATGCACAAAACTGAAACTTGGGCGAAATATAAATATAAAGATGAATGACAACAGAAGAAGTGTATTAAGCATATTGCTAGTTTGAATAATATAGGGGTTGGGCAATTGCTTGTCTATATTGTTGCTACAACATGTAAGTTGTTTTTTGTTAGATACTCGTGTGGCATGACATATAAGTTATTATTTTAGTTTTGTATATTTGTGGTGATACATAACCACATGCTTTTATGTTCTTCTCTTCTTTTCCCTCTTCTCTCATCTCCCTAAACTCTCTCTTTCTCTTTCAAGTTTTTAGGTCCTTCTCGGGTCCATTATCAAGTTATTCAACTAAAGTCTTGAAAATTTGGTACCAGAGTTTGGTCTAAAGGCATTGGTGTAGAAAAGACAACAAAAACACCAATGTTGGAAGCAACAAGCATAAAGACCGTAGAGGACAGGCTCAACAGGGTCAAATCTCAACTTCAATCAACCATATTAGAGGTACAAGCTAATCTGGATCAAAATAAAAAAGGAATGGAAGAGCAATTGTCACAACAAGACTAGAAATTGGACCAACTTGTAGAACTCATGAAGTTGAGCATGTTGTTGGCTAAGGATAATGAGCCTATAGGGTAATAAGGAATGTCTAGCCAAACTAACTAGGGTATACATTCCACATTGAAACCTATGGATTATAGTAAAGGATTGATGTATATTATAGTAGAGAATACTATATTTGGAAGTAGCTTCAATCTAAAGATCGATTTTCCTTATTTCTTATGAATAAACCCAAGATCATGGATAAGGAAATATAATAAGTATTTTAGAATTTATCAAATTCTTGAAGAGATTAAAGTAAGGCTAGCTATGATGCATATTAATGATAGGCTAGCTATGATGCATATTAATGATAAATATGAAGTATGGTTGATACTTAGATTACGGGCTAGGCAAATCCTACTTGAGAGAACTTTATGTTAGTTGTGTGTTTAACGTTTAACAATCAAATTGTTACTAATATTTTTTGAATTTAACAAAATTTGTCAAACTAGTATGGTAACTAGATATTTGGAGAGGTATAAAGAGCTCACGTCCTTGATGCTGGCCACCTATCTATATTTACAAGAGTCTTATTTTATTTCAAATTTTATCGGTGGTCTTAACGAAGATATTAAACCATTAGCAAAAGTGGGGAAGTCTACACCGCTTATGCAAGTAATAAAGTTAGACACCTGTTATGAGCAATATTTCATGCCACTAAATAAAAATAAAGATTGAACATAAGACATTATAGTACTAGTTACTTAGGGGGAATTCGATGATTGCTTACATACAAGGATATTATAAAACGTTTGGAATATAAGCCTGGTGAGACAATATCTGGAAAGAGTGAGTTTAATATGAAAATGGGAGGTCAAATAAAGGATGATGATGAAAAATAGATGTTAATGTTGTATTGACATAATAATGTGCTTTACTTTAGGTATAAGGACAAGCATTCACCTAACCATAATTAGGAATGTCAATTTTGGCCTAGTACGACTTGATTTTGGCCCGAATTGGCCAGGCCACAGGCTAAAATTAATCTACCCAACTGGGCCACAAGCCAAGGTCTGGATGAGCGCAGATTGACCTGGCCCATGGCCCGAGCAGAATGCCAAAAATAACATCATTTTTTAATTTGTTTAAATATATATATAGGGTTAGGTCGAGCTGGCCTGGCCCAACTCGAGGACCACCAGAATAGGTCAGAGACAACCCGAGTCTGACCCGACCCATTGACATTCCTAACCATAATTGTCAAAAAAGGTAGCTGATGATCATTCAGGTTGATAGGAATGGTAAAGAAGTGGTAGTAGATAAAGGAAATATGGGTTATCAGTTAGTGGAGGAAGATGAGGAAATTATATTAGTAAGGGGGAATTGTCAACGACAATAGCTTAAGGGTATTTTTCACATAACAAATTTAGGTTGATACGATTCTAAGATGGAGGAAAAATTCCTATATGAATAATCTTAGATAGTGGTAGTTCTTATACTTTAAAGATGTTAAATGGAGGAAGTAATAGAATATTGAAATTATTCTATCAACTCCTTTGATGATAACAATGAAGATTAGGAAAATTTTATGCAATAATGAAAAGTGTGTGACCTTTAAATAGGTGATGCAAGGCCATAAATTCATGATGCATTACATGGTGCTAGAATTAGGGGGTGTGTGATTTGGTGTTTGGAGTAGATCAGATGTTAATGGTAAGCCCTGTAATATTTGATTTATAAAATGGGTTGATGACAGTTAAGCACGTGAGAATGGAGTTAAGGCTAAAGGATGATATGGGTAGGGTAAATTGGGTTTGTTATCATGCAAGGCTGCAAAAAAAAAAGTAAAGGATGTTAGAATTCCTTACTTATTATTTTTTTCTTTTGATGGGGATTTAAAGAGTCACCAATACTACTACTAAATATCAATCCATTATGAAGGAGTTTTCAGATATTTTAGGGGGTAAAATACCTTACCCCTAAGGCATACTCATGATCACAAGATACTCTTGAAACCCAATGCAAAGCCCATTAACTTACGGTCATATGGATTTCCTTATCATCAAAAGACAGTTGTGGAGAAACTTATTGAAGACATGCTTAAATCTTTAATTATTCTCCCTAGTTATAGCCCTTTTACTTCTCTAATGTTGCTTATTAAGAAGGGTTTAACTTTTTATTTTTGTATTGATTATAGGCAACTTAATGATTTGAACATTAAGGATAAGTACATATACCACCATTGATGACTTTTTTGATTAATTACATAGAGTAGTGGTTTTTTTCTAAGTTAGATCTTAGAGTGTGGCACCACCATATCTGAATAGAAGAATTAGGCATTTATAAAATATCCTTTCAAAATCACTATGACCATTTTGAGTTCACTGTTATGCCATTCGAATTATCTAACACTCTGTTAACCTTTCAATCACTCATAAATCACATCTTCCTTCACACAAGTTCATCTTGGTATTCTTTGATGATATTATGGTTTATAATCTGGCTGTGGAGGTGTATATTGACTTTTTACTAGCTACTTTTTTAATGCTCTGAGAAAACTAGTTATTTGTTAAGCTCTGAAAATTTTCTTTTGGACAATCATAGGTAGAATACTTATGGCACATAATTTCAAAAGGAGTATCTATTAATTCAAAGAAAATGGAGGCAATGCTTTTATAAGCCACTCCTTCTTTGGTCGAAGAATTAAGGGGATTTCTTAAGTTAATGGAATCCTACAGGAAGCTTGTTAAGAATTATAGGGCGATTAACAGTCCTTTAAACAAAATACTAAAGAGATATAACTTCATATAGTCCCTTGATGCACAAAGAGCTTTTGCTGCACTAAAATTTGCTATGTCTACATTACTAGTTTTGGCCTTACCTAATTTTTATGAACCATTTTTTCATGAAACATATAAGAGTTCTTATGGAATATATATTGTTTTGATGTAAAAAGGATGCCCAATAGCTTATTTAAGTAAAGGGCTTTCCTTAAGGAAATGACGTTGGTCCATCTATGAGAAGGAGATATTGGCATTACTCTTAGTAGTCACTAAATAGAGACACCACTTAGAGGGAACTCACTTTGTGATAAAAACAAACCATAATAATTTCAAATACTTGCAGTAACAAAAGCTTACAACCCATCTTTAAAAGAAAAGAATGTCTAAATTCTTTTGAGATTAGCAATTTAATTTACTATAAGATAAGATACAAGAACGTATTCGCATATGCTTTATCTTGTATTCCTCATTTTTATAAAGAAATAAGGGTAGTAAGTGTGACGGAGGAGAATGCAACTTATTAGCCAATTTCAATAGTCACACTGAATTGGATGATGGAGGTCACTGAAAGCTATAAAGGGGATGAAGTAATAAATGCCATTGTATTTGAATTAACATTTCACTTTTCTACCTATAGTGTGTTTAAATTAACTAAAATGGTTTTGAAGCACCATAGGAATATGGTAGTTGGTTGTGAAAATGAATTAAGACGCCTATTTTTCACTTTTTATAATTCTCTACTAAGTGGACACTTGAGCAACATGGGTACTTTTCAATGATTACATTCATTATTTTATTGAACTTTAATATAAAAGGATGTTGAAACTTATGTCAAGGAATCTGATACATGATAACACTACAAATATGATACTTGTGCATATACAAGCCTTCTTTAACCATTGCTAATTTCATATTGCATTAATCATCACATCAATATGGATTTCATTGAAGAGTTGCTTATAAGCTAGGCAAATCAATGATTATGGTGTCAGTTAATCATCTTTCCAAATATGCTTATTTTATGGGATTATCTCACCCTTATACTAATACCTACTATGACTAAGGCCTTTTTGGATTCAGTTTATAAGCTTCATAGTTTACCCACTAGCATTATTATTGGTCATAACAAGGTGTTTACTAGTGTCTTTTAGTAGCAAATATTCTATTCTTTGGGTACAACTTTGAATCCCAACACTTCATATCAACTTATAGACAAATGGTCAAACAAAATGCCTTAATAGTTGCTTGGAGAGTTATTTATATGCAATGTGTTTTGTTTACCCTTAACAATGGTTTCATGGATTTTTTAGCAAAGTGATGGTATAATACAAAGTATTATACAATTCCCTTCCTTGGACATTTTGATAGCACAAGATTTTAGTCCTACTTGTTTTGCCATAGAAGATCTCTTAAAGAGTAGGTGCAACTTGATAAACGTTACTTTAAATATGTGTTAGCAGTAGGTTTATCTTAAATTCCAGTCGTATCAACAAACTTCAATTGAAATTTGAAAGTCAGTTAATTTTGCAGTGAAGTATTTTAGACCATTAGCAATTCTAAATTGCATGGGAAGAGCAGCTTGCCATTTTAAATTACCTATAGGATCATCTATTCACCTTAAGTTTCATGTTTCCCTTCTAAAAAAGAAGTTAGGCATATGTTATATAGTGATTACTTAGCTTTCCCTCGCTGATGTAGTGGCTCTAGTTTTGATTTACTAAGTTGGTCTATCTCCCACAGAAGTTACTTAGAGGATGAGACTTTTATCTAATATAAGTTTCTAGCCTTTCATTTTTTAAGACAATGATGAAGTTTTAAGGGGGTGGGTATTATCAAGCATGATATTAGTTTGAATAATACGGGCGTTAGGTAATTAATATTCTATATTATTGCTGTTACATTTAAGTTGTTTTTTGTTAAAAGCTCGTATGATGTGGCATCAAAGTTGTTATTTTAGTTTTATGTATTTATGGTGATATATAACCATATGCTCCCTTGTTTGGGGTATGATGGAATAACATAATTCTTCATTTCCCCCTTTGTTCTCTTTTCTTCTCTCATCTCTTTAAATTCTCTCTCTTTTTCTCAAGCTTCTAGATCCTCCTCGACTTATTAACAAGATCTTCAACTATGGTCTTGACTAAGTGAAGAACTTGAACTAAGTCTTGGAGGTTGATGTTGGAGGAGGCAATGAGCAACAATAAAAGGGATAACATAATAGAGAGTTATAGGTAGCTCCATAAGGAGATTCAGGAGGAGAGATGAGCAAGAGCAACTTTAAGGTTAATATTTCTTTCGATCCTTGAACTTTTATAAATTTTTACTTTAGTCTTGGTATAATAGTATTTCAGTTATTATCCAACGCCAATCGGTACCAATTGAAAGACACGGTAATGAATGATACTGTAACCTAATATAATAACTACATATGATTGCCATTTTTCAGTTGATATGATATGATACTCATCACATTGATTTGCCTCCTCAAATTATTGAGATGTTATTTTGTACTCATTTTAGGCAAAACTAGTTTTAGTTTTATTTAATATTTTAAAAATTATACTGAAAATTAAATTGACAAAAAATTTAAGATTTAAAGGTTTAATTGATATTAATCGTTATAAAAATAATATATTATAAATATGAAATAAAATTATAGGAATAAGTAAAAATATAACATAAAAATAAAATGCTTTATTGAAATTTAAAAAAGAATACATCAATGTCTATCAATGTATAATCAATTAAAAATAATTCTAATAATTTAAACTCAAATCGAATCTAATATTAAAAAATTAAGATAATAGTAACAATTAAAATCATAGTTCAAAGGGGGTTAAATTACATCATTGTTAAAAATTCTAAATTCTCCAATATTATTTAATGATTCATAAACCATATTTTTTTTATCTAAAGTATTTGAATCAACATCTCCTATTGTATTTAAATAAATTACAAAACAGTAATGCATGAAATTATTTTTCATTAATATATTAAACTTTTAATTTTTAAATAAATAAATATATAATAAGATATCAACTAATTTTATTCATTTGTGTTAATAAATGCATTTTCTTCATAAATTATCTTTTCAAGTTCACTATAGTTAAGGTCAGGCTATCGCTCTTCTTCTTCGATTCAAAAATTAATATCATTAATACAATCAATATCAACTAGATCATATGTGCATAATAGAGGAACTATATAATTAATGATAAAAGTATAATTATTAAAAATGAAATTTAATCAATGAAATACCTAGTTTTTATCTTCAGATTTTAAGTAATGTGAACAAGGTTATTGAATTCTCAATTTTTCAAATGATTTTATGTTTTTAGATGGATACGTTTTAAAAAAACTCCAATTATGTTATATTCACATCCCAACCAAAAAGTTGTTTGAAG
The DNA here is from genome assembly GCA_024703695.1 of Erythroxylum cataractarum. NCBI lineage: Eukaryota > Viridiplantae > Streptophyta > Magnoliopsida > Malpighiales > Erythroxylaceae > Erythroxylum > Erythroxylum cataractarum. The sequence goes on along the minus strand of JANJEY010000234.1, from coordinate 11,744,181 downwards.
AATAACATTAGGCTTGTCTGTCTAAAAAATTAAATTTAATTAAAAAAGAAGAATGCTTAAATTGATTTACAAAAATCGATCGGTTAATTAATAACCCAACTAGTTTCCATTAACAAGAATTATTAAAATAAACAAATTGGAAAGTGAGTCGGTTCAAAATTATTACGGTTCAATTGATTGATTCAACTTAATTTTTTAATCATTACTTTTATTAGTATCCACGAATATATTTACTATTCTTTTCATCTTTAATCTATGAATAAATTATTATTTGAATGCTTTTATAGGCAAAATATGAATAAAATAAAAATGAAAAATTTTAGTTCTTATTTGTAATGCTTTTTGTTTTGATAATTCAGACTTCATTCCACTATCTAAATTACGAATCGATTTTTATGAATTTAAATAATATACGGAAGAGAAGAAGAAAAATCATTATCTTATTATTTTTCTTTTGGAAATCTAAAGAAGGGATAATTAACAAAACTTTGCAGGTAGAAATTTAGAATTTTTTTTTTGCATAAAAATAGAAATAAAATATATCTCTTCGTTCATCTAGTTTTGTATGGTAATTCTTGTTCCGACTATTGCATTCTTCTACTGTTCCAAAAATTTCAAATAAAGTTAGATTTGATTGTAATTTTTATATGGTATTGAACATGGGTATTAAATTTCACAATAGGACACTATCTACAATGAGTGATTGAAAAATGCTGGCATGAATTAATTTTAAGTAAGAGACTAAATGACACAATATTCAAAGAAGTATGCTTCTAGTTCATAATGATATGATCCTAAAACATTAACCTTATATGCCAAAATAAGGTCTTAATAAAAGCCTCCATAAAACATATGGTCTAAAATATTTAATAAAAGGTAAAACCGTTATATGCTTTATATATAAATACACGTATAGTTAAGTCATTCAAGTTCATCACTTGTGGCTCAGGTCATGAAAAGATTGTTGCCAGTAGTAATAATCTTGCCACCAACTAACAAAATGAGTTTTAAAAACATAAAAGAGTCATCCTTTCATTTATATGAACCTTCAAAGATTGTTACTACTAATAACCTATTTTTCTACTAGTAGCAACCAGGAGCTTTAGATTTCCCTTCTTTAGATTTCCAAAAGAAGGGATCATTAAAATCCCTGTAATGATCCCTTCTTTAGATTTCCCTTCAAATATAGAGTGTTAGAATCAGAAAAGAATGGACGCACAATTGTCACAATGAGACCAAAAATTAGACCAGCCTATAGAACTAATGAAGTAGAACACGTTGTTGTTAAAGATAAGGAGCCTAT
>JANJEY010000234.1:11676026-11687684 GCA_024703695.1 Erythroxylum cataractarum | reverse complement strand
CTGAGGGTCGGCAATCGGGCGGCGGGCGCGCGCGTCGCTTCTAGCCCGGATTCTGACTTAGAGGCGTTCAGTCATAACTTACTCTACTTTAAGAATATTTGGTGTCTAATAGATATGTATGTAAATGAGACAAAGTTAGAGCCTACGGTTAAGAAACGTATTTTCCTTGGTTATGCTTCAGGGGTGAAAGGATATCATTTGTGGTGTCTTGATCCCAAATCATCTAAATTTGTAATTAGTAGGGATGTTACATTTGATGAGTCCTTTATTTTGTATCCGACAAAAGAGTCTTGTAATCCATGTAATTTAGAAAAAGAGGATAGTACACAGAAACTGATGGAGTTAGAGATTGATAGTTCAGGTCCTTTATAGACATCTTCTACACATTAGACAGATCGAGCTGATGAACCAGATCCTAATCATATTCAAGATGAACCAATAGAAGAAGAACATTTCATAGCCAAAGACAGACCAAGAAGAAAGATTCGACCATCGCAGAGGTATGCAAATTTAGTTGCATATGCTTTATCAGTGGCACAGGAAATAGGTGGAGATAGTAAAACTTTCACACATACGGAGGCAATCTCAAATGTTGATGTCGATAAGTGGGTGGTGGCTATGAATGAAGAAATGGAATCTTTGCACAAGAATGATATTTGGGTTTTGGCGAGGCCGCCAAGGGTAAGAAAATTGTTAGCTATAAATGGGTTTCAAAAGAAAAGAAGGTACTTCAAGTACTTTAGGTATTGAAAATGCAAGGTCTAAGGCATGTTTAGTTACAAACGGCTATAGTCAGGTATAAGGTGTTGATTTTAATTATGTTTTCTCACTAGTGGTGAAACATAGCTCTATTCGTGTAATACTTACATTGGTTACCATGTTTAATTTGAAATTAGAACAACTTGACATCAAGAAAACATTCCTGTATGGCGAATTAGATGAGTAGATTTATATGAAACAACCTGAAGATTTTGAAATTACAGGAAAGAAAGACCAGGTGTGTTTGTTGAAGAAATCCTTATACTGATTGAAACAGTCCCCAAGATAGTAGTACAAGAGGTTTGATTCATTTATATTGGGTCATGATTTCTCCAAGAGCACCTATGATAGTTGTGTTTACTTTCGAAAGTTAGATGACGGCTCATTCATCTATTTATTGTTATATGTTGATAATACGCTCATTGCTACCAACAATGTCATAGATATTCAATATTTGAAGGCCTTATTGCATGGTGAATTTGAGATGAAAGATTTTGGAGCAGCAAAGAAAATTCTTGGCATGAAGATAAGATGTGATCGAGGAGCTGGTAAATTATTCTTGACCCAAGAGAATTATCTCAATAAAGTTTTGGAGAGATTTGACATGCGAGATGCCAAAGCAGTTAGTACTCCTCTTGCTAGTCATTTTAGATTATCTACTGCTCAATCATCATAGTTACAGGAAGAGGAAGATTATATGGCACGAGTCCCATATTCTAGTGTTGTCGGCAGTATTATGTATGCAATGGTATGTACTCGTCCTGATATTTCATAAGTTGTTAGTGTCGTAAGTAGATATATGGCTGATCCTGGCAAAGAACATTGGTAGGCGGTGAAATAGATTCTCCAATACTTGAAGGGCCCTTCAAATTTTAGTTTGGAGTTTGGTAGAACTACCAACACTTTGGTTGGTTTTGTAGATTTAAATTAAGTCGGTGATCTCTACAGACGCAGGTCTCTGATAGGTTATGTATTTTGCATTGGAGGTTGTGTCATTAGTTGGAAAGCTAATCTACAACATGTAGTGACTTTATCTACTATTGAAGCAGAAAATATGACAGTTACTGAGGCCATTAAAGAAGCATTATGGTTGAGAGGTTTATTTGGCGAGTTAAACCTTCATCAAGGGGTTACTATTATTTATTGTGACAGCCAAAATGATATTCATTTGACGAAAGATCAAATGCATCATGAGAGGATGAAGCATATTGATGTTAAGTATCATTTCATTCAAGAAATTTTGTCTCAAGGTAGTATATCAGTGAAGAAGATCAGTACTGCTGATAATCCTGCTGACATGATGACAAAACCAATTCCCATAGGCAAGTTCAAGCATTGCTTGGACTTGATTGGTGTTTGTAGCATCTAAGGGTAGATGGTAGAGGTGATTGGAGAAAATTTTCTATCTGGAAAAATTAAAGTCAAGGTGGAGATTTGTTAAAAGAATGTCTTGAATTATTCAAAAGTGGCATGTGAATTCTTGGTGGCTGGAAGTTTATTCACGTTGCTCACCATTCATGAATACAAAGAAGGTCAAATATTGCTATTTGAAAATTGTGATCAAATTTCGGCAAGTCTTGTGGGCTACATGTAGGTGTGCTTGAAAATTAGCCATATGATTAGCCTATTTTCTTGACTAAGATTTATGTGCTAGCATTATAAATAGATGCATCATCTACATCTTTTGAACATCGAAAATAGAAGAGAGAAATAGTGTCGGAAACATTTTTGAGAACTCTGTAATTATACTAGCTACATTTGGGATTCACTGGGTAGAGAGAAAATTCTAGAGTGACACTTGGTAATCTCCTGTTATTTTCTCATGGTGAAATATCTCCGATTGTCTCGAGTCAGTGGACGTAGGCAAGATTTTAGCCGAACCACGTAAAATATTGTGTGCACTTGTGTGATTGTTTTATACATTTATTTCTCTACGTAACCTACTGACGATGGTTTGTTGATCCAAGGGCATTTTAACTTAACAATATACATTGTATTCCTAAAGTGGACATTATATACCCACCTAATACTCCTCCTCAAGTTAGAATAAGAAGGTTTTAAATACCAAACTTGTCAAGAAAGTATTTAAATTGCTATTGTCCCAATGCCTTAATTAAAATGTCAACCAATTGATTCATAGTTTTTTTTTTTAAAGTTAAAACAAATAATATTATATAATAATCAATTCATTTACAGAGATGTAGGCCAGCTACAACGTATACAACAAAACGACATTCAAGAAGGACTTTTAAACCAACCACAAACGGTGACGTTTAAAGCCAATGCTTCTACGTTTAAGCAAGGGAAAAAAATCATTTGGCAAAAACGGTAAACGCAGGTCGTGTCTTTCTCCTCTTTGCCCAACCTTACCAAATTAGGGTACAATGTCTAGCGGCCTTTGATCCAAATGTAGAGATGGAAGATGCAGCTCTATAGCCGATGCTGCTTCCGGTGTTCCTCTACAGTTGATGGTGCTTCCAGTGTTCACTTGGATGAACTCACACTTTTAGATTGGGCTACACACGTCAAGCACAGTGTCAACAACTAAATCAGATGAGCATGGCCTTCACAGGTACCTTCATTCTTCCATCTTTATTTTTCTCCTGCTCTATATCCATAATTGATTCTCCATGATTAGGCTAGATTAGGGCATATCCTTTTTGGCCTAGTAGAATAGAGAATTTTCTCTCTGATTCCACTAATCAAAGAGTTAAGAACCAACTTTCTAGTACAAGTAGTATTCTAAAATCTTTTATTATTTCTCTCTTGCCAAATCTCCTTGATGGAGGAAGTGAAGGAGATCACATATATGTACTCATCATATTTAGGAGTATAGTTCAACTTCATAATCTAGTCAAATGCTTTCGTGAATGTTATACCAGTAGAAATAAGACTCAATTCCTTGATCTGCTCAAATATAAACTATGAGCAGAGGCATTTAAAGAAAATATGATCCCTTAATTCTGCCTCAGTCTCACATAAAACACATAGTTAGAACATAAGATGTGGCAATATTTCTGCATTTTATCTCACCAGAAGGAATTGGCAATCAACATCAATATGTTTTATCCATTTGTGAAATACAGTAAAGGGTCAATTGACTATCATAATACAAATACATTGGTCCATCATATAGCACACCCAACAGCTTAAGTAAATATTTAAGTCATTTCAACTAGTTGGTTGTAGGCATTGAGCGATACTCAAACTTCTACAAAGGATCGAGACACTATCTGTTGTTTTTTGGTCTTCAAAAAAATAAGAGACGACCCAGCCAAACAAAATAATCAGTCAATGAGCATTAGGTTATATGATAACTTGATCAGAATCATAGTACATCTATAAGTGCAAATCACTATTTGCACTAAAAAATGCTTTATCGAAGATTTCCCTTTAAGTATTGTGCCACTTGTAAGGTAGCCTTCTAATTTTCCTGCTGAGGGCACTACTTAAATTGAGTGAAAACATGATTGCAATAGCTTATCATAGGTCTGGTGATAGTAAGATAGATTAATCGACTCGTCAATTGCTGATACTGCTCAGGATCTTCCAAAAATGTACCTGCAGCCAATGCCAATCAATGGTTTCGCTACATAGGAAATGACACTGGTTTTGTTCCAATAGTCTAGCTTCTATAATAATGTCAAGTGCATACTTGCGATGACAGAAAAAAAAATTCCTTCTAGCCCACAGTCTACTTCAATGTCCAAAAAATATTTAAGAGTACTAAGATCTTTCAAATAGAAACATTTACTCAAGCAGTTTTTGAACTTCTTATTAGCCTGCAAATTATTACCAACTATGATCAAGTCATCAATATATACCAACATACTCAGGTAAACATCATATTTGTTGCAGGTAAATAATGAGTAATTTGAGTGGGATCGTGTGAAGCAATACTTCTTCAAAGCTCGTACTAGCTTGGAAAACTAACATTGAGGGGCTTACTGGAAGTTATAAAGGGATTCCTGTAATATACATAACTTTGTTGTACCTGTTGTTGAGAATCTTGGGGGCAATTGCATATAAACTTTCTCTTCCAAATTATCAAGCAAATAAAATCCTAACTACGAGGGCAAAAATCTCAGTTTAGTTTAAACCTTCCACTTGTCTATTTCTAAGAATTGTGAAACGAGCTTTATAGTGATTAACTATCACATCTAAATTATACTTGATCTTAAGAACACATTTACAACCTTTGCCTTTTTCACTGAAGGCAAAAATTCCAAAGTCCATGTTTTATTATCTTCTTTGCATCTCCTTTTTCATAGCATCTCTCCATTGGTCATCTTTCACTACCTCAGAAAATCAAGTAGGTTGATTTTCTATTGTAACTATCGCCAAGAAAGCACAATATCTTGGAGAAAAATTAGCATATGTCATATAATTCGCTATAGGTTAGGGAGTAGTATCTAAGGACTGTGGCTTGGATTAAGCTTGAGTAGAAAAATTAGCATATGTCATACAATTCTATAATGCACTTAAATTTTTTTACAGCTAATTCCTTCTTAAAATGCACATTGTATTCCTGAGGTGAACCCTATAAAATTGTTCAATAAGATATTTTATTAATTTTAAATTAATTAAATAAAATAAAATTTAAAAGTGGTTTATGTTAACTAAACCCAATAATTGCAAGTTGTGACAAACAAGAAATAAAACTCACTATTCGCCTCTCAAATTTTTTGGTCCACTAATTCTGGATTAATCATGTGTCAATTCATCTCAATCATTTATTTATGTGATGGATCGGATTCCACTACTCAACGCGCAAGTACTATACATAACAAGTGTTATCTAGTAGGGATGCCTAAGGTACAAACAGTCATACCACACCCGGGACTACGAGATATCACTCTCTGATAATCTAAATTATCAATTAGATGTATACAATCTACCATAAGGTATGCATATCTCTGGAGGTGTGACCCGAAAACAATTTGATGTCATTGAGAGGCGAACTACATCCATTAGAATACACTAGTGTGTTACTAAATTAATAATTAATAATTTAAAATTGATTTAGACAAAATAATATCATTTAAAAAATTAATGAAATTGAATTTTATATAAGAATATTAAAATCAGCTGGCCACCAACTTGATTGAGAGTTTAAATACAGTTAAGCGAGGATGCATACATGCAGGCTTCAACTTTTCCTTGCTCCCAAGTCAAAGTCTCCAAGAAATAAAAAATCAGTAGGGTCGGGCCAAAATTATTATTTTTAGCAAACTCAACTTATGTATTTTTAAACCAAATTTAATGTTCAAGAATCTAATATAACGAGATAAGAATTAAAATTTAATAGAATAAGGCAACCGCCCGAAGACATCATAGATGATAGACAAACCACCCAATCAATGACACGTAAACTCTAAATAATAGAGTTTTTGCACTTGCTGAAACGTCAAAAGGGGGACAAATCCTCTGTCTCTAAATTTGTGTATCAACTCTGTCCAATTTGATCCAAGTCATTTATTTATATAAGCTCCACATAAATAGATGACTTTGATCAAATAAAACAAAATTAGTACACATATTTGAGGACAAAGAATTTCATACCCGTCAAAAGGGGATGTTTCTACGTGATTGTTGGGTTGGCAGAGAAGGGACACTCATGCAAAAACACATGGGCACAGGTCATCAGACCACCCACCCCAATTTTCAAAGCTAATAATACCAATGTTTTTTTTTTTTATCAATAATAATACCAATGTTAGTAACTTAGTATTGGATATTAATGAATTGTATTTTTTTTTTTAAATTTTGATGTAATAAAAATAAATAATTATCTTTTATATTTATATATATATTTGCTATGGGTAAGTCCCTCGTGGGAGGATCCCAAGTTTTAAAACGGATATTTACATAAGAGCGGGTTTAAACTCGGGTCTTAAGTTTTAAACGAATATTTACATAAAAGCGGGTTTAAACTCGCGATCTCATTTAAGTCTAAAGAGTCACTTATTAATTTATTTACGATTATCTTTATAATTTTTTAATTTAAATATAAGAATTTCGTATTTATAATCTTAGAATCACGAAAATCTGCGAGAAAAAAGGAAATTCAAATTTACTCTTTTGATTAGACTAATTTCAAACGGCTTGTTTGTCTTCCAAGCGCAGATAACTCTCTTTGTTGTTCTTTAACAAAACTGCGAGAAGACGAAACCCGAAAATTCGATCTGAGAAGAAGAAAAGCACATTTTAGAGTATAGGAAGATAAAAGATGCGCATGATCATAAAATTGCGAACGACGATGAGATCAACGAAACTCCATCTAATGGGCTATTTGCTCCCCCTTTCACGCCAACTACCCATTTCTTCTAATTCTTCTTCTTCTATCTGAATCCATCTTCTCCTTGATACACAAAGGTGATTGAATTCTAGTTGTTTGATTGAATTTTCGGTTTTCATCATAGTTGTGTTGAGTTGGGGCATTTCCAAAGTCTTCACCTTTTCTGATTGTTGAAGCAACGGTGGATTGCTATTTTGAATGATATATCCATCTGTTTTTGTTTTTGTGGTGTTTTTGATGTGGGGTGGTGTCGGTAGTGGGTGAAAGTTGATTCATTCCTCCCTTATTTGTTTTTTAAGCAACGCACACTTACTCCACTTTACTTAATTCCGATTCGTTAACGACTTTGATTGAATCTATTGTTTGTTTGCACTTTGAAGGTTGGGATTTGCATAAAGTAAAGAGAAAGATAGCTCTGCAATTTGACTGATGTGCGATGCAGAGATCACGTAGAGCTCTTCAACATAGAAGAGCTTTAGAGAGGAGTCTCACCGGAAAGAATCGCTTTCGCTTGCGCTTGCTTTCTGTGTCTCTAATTTTTGTTTCGTGGGTAATTGTCTTCCTATTGAGTTCCCGGTTCAATGGCGGTGATGCTTATGTGGGTGAGTTTTCTGTTCAATTCACTACTTCTATTTGTATCATCGTCATTTATTTCTTTGCCCAGTTTCTTTGAGATGATAGTTTGTTTCCAGAAAAAGGAAAGGTTTCATTTTCCATTGTTAGTTGGATTGCAAGTGGACTGTCTAGTTGATTGTGGACATATGTGATCGCATTTCTAAGAGTTGTGACTTAGTTTCAGCTATTCGAAAAATATAAGAACGGGCATTTTCTGTCTGTGTTCCTCTTCACTGGTTTATGGAACATATTTCTATATGCAGTAGCTCCCAGCTTGTAAGAGTGCATGTGTGCTGCGGCACTAGGATTCTCACAATCTGTGCTCTGCCTTTTTCTTGCAATGCATGGCCATATCTCTTCAATGCTTCATGTAGATACGAGTTTGACTGCTCTGAATTTATCAAATCTGTTAATTTCTTGATAAGATTTGTGCTTTTTTTTTGGTGCATGATTACATAAGCGAATTTGTGCTTGATCGCCTTACATCACAATCGTAGTTACTTACAAGCTGATCGATATTTGTCCTGATGTAGATGGATATATAATACCATCAATTAGCACATCAATGTGGAACGCTGACAGGCTTGATGATACAAAGAACTTGAACTCCATAGAGAAAAATCCACCAAAAGATAGTGCTTCTCTCCAGCCTGGTGGTAGTTCAGATACTGATGGTGCTGAAAACGAAGGATCCTATGATGGTTTGCTTGCTAGGGAAGAAAACACAAATGATGCCTTGTCTCTTGAGCAACCTGAGGTAAACTCTGGTTCAGTTATGAATTCTGAAAATAATCCTTTAAGAACCGAGCGTCTATTTCGTGTTACACTTCCTGGTTTTGATGAATTCAAAAGCAAAGCTCTCGGCTCTAAGAGCAAATCTGGGACAAGTCAAGCTGGAGGTTTGACTCATAGGGTGGAGCCCGGGGGTGAAGAGTACAATTACGCTTCTGTTTCAAAGGGGGCAAAGATTTTGGCTTTTAACAAGGAAGCAAACGGAGCAGCAAATATATTGGGCAGAGACAAGGACAAATACCTTCGAAACCCATGTTCTGTGGATGAGAAATTTGTTGTGATTGAGCTCTCGGAAGAAACCTTAGTTGATACAATTGAAATGGCAAATTTTGAGCATCACTCCTCTAGTCTAAAAGATTTTGAACTTCTTGGCAGCTTGGTCTACCCAACAGATGTTTGGGCCAATCTTGGAAATTTCACAGCTGCCAATGTAAAGCAAGCACAAAGGTTTACACTTCAGGATCCAAAATGGGTGCGGTATTTAAGGATGAATTTCTTGACCCATTATGGTTCAGAATTCTACTGTACACTCAGTGTCATTGAAGTTTATGGAGTGGATGCTGTTGAGCGCATGTTGGAAGATTTGATATCTGTTCCAGATAATTTGTTCGCTTCTCACGAAGGAAATGTTGAGCAAAAACACATTTCTTCTCAGTTAGCGTCCAAGAAGGATGAAGATATATATAAGGATTTGTACAAAAACATAGAAGCTGACTCTTCTGCTGAAAACCCAAAAGTGAAGCCTGAAAACTTTAATGGTAACGCAGCCAATGCAGTTGAAGAAATTCGCCATCAACAATCTGGCAGGATGCCAGGAGACACAGCTCTTAAAGTATTAATGCAAAAAGTTCGCTCTCTAGACTTGAGTTTATCTGTTTTGGAGCGATACCTGGAGGAAATCAATTCCATATATGGAAGCATTTTTAGAGCTTTTGACAGTGATTTGCATGACAAAGACATACTAATAGAGAAGATCAGATTGGACTTAAAGAATCTACTCGAAAACCAGCAAGTTATAGTATGTGATCTCTTAGTTGGTGCGAGTTTTGGCTTATGTTATGTTCTAAGAAAGATACTTATTTTTCTCATGCTTTTTAACTCTTTGCAGGCCAACGATGTTGATGATCTTTTGATTTGGAAATCCTCGGTTTCCACACAATTAGATGCCCTTCTTAAGGACAACTTTCTCCTCAGGTACTTTTTATTTTTATCATCATCCAACGTTAACTCATAAGCATATTGTAATAGGTGTAAAACATATTTATATTCATTTTTCTTAGTTTCCTAAGTTGTTTAGTTGCAAATTATTATTGATTTTACATTGGAATTGAATTTGGAAAAATATATCTAGACCTTGTAACAATTTAAGGGATATTGATTAAGCTTTGTTTTAGCATTAAAGAGGGAATATAGTACATAGTGGGTTCTTGTAGGCATACAAAATATTTCTCAATCCACTAACACTCGGATATTCTGAATTGACTGTCACATTGATCCTACATGACAACCAAATCTATATAAGGTTTTATCAGTGTGGCACTTCATTTATTCTCTTCAATACTGTGCCTTTTCTTAAAGGGGAGGAGTTATGTTCGGAAATGTTATTGTATGCTTACATATTATGTGAAGGATAGGCTTTGATTAATTAGTGAATTACAGGTCTTATAATTTGTTTGGCACGCACTGATGGCCAAACTTTCCTTGTGTTAATGTACTTAAATTTTGGATTACATGAGCATGTTGCATCTTATATTTTTATATGGAAGCTACATGTCAATTGTGGACTTGCTACATTTCAATCGTGTGTATAGTGAACAAAATTGAATGGATCTCTTAGCTACCATGGGCATTTGAAACAATGCATACGAAGTTCCTTTATCTGCAAATTTTGAATGGATCCTGGGCTATCTGGGGCATTTGAGAGGGTGCTTACGAGGAATTCAATCATTCTCTTGTGTCCTTTATCTACATCACTTATCATTCTAACATGGTTGTTTTTGTTAGCTTCTGTTTGCTTTCCATATGTTTGTATTCTTGTTTTGATCACTAAGTCACCACGGTAATTTGCAGGTCAACCATTGAAATGATAAGAGAGAATCAGGCATCTATGGAGAATAAGGGCATGGTGATATTTCTAATATGCCTAATTTTTGGTTTTTTGTCTTTCATGAGGCTACTGGTACATATGTTGAGAAGAATGTATTTTCTATTTATTGTTGAAGAAACAAAAACATCCGGGAAATTTTGTTTCATGAGACCTTCCTGGATTTTACTATTGAGCTGTAGCATCATTATGTTGATATTAGCATTATAATCTTTTGCTCCATATGAAGTTGCCTCTGGGGTTGTTTTGAATTAGCGACCTCGGGATCTTTTATTAAGAGACAAAATATGAACTTGTGTAATGTCTCCCCAGCTGGTCTTTGAATAAATGACATTGAAAAGAAAGAAAAAGAAAAGATATGATGCATGCCACATAGTCTCTAGTTTCTAAGCTATTGCACCAACTTTGGAGACTTGCTATTCTACTAATTTATAACCTCATCCTGTAACTATAGCGCTGCAAATGGTTAAAGGCAGCAAGCACATGGCAGTAACCTTGAGAGTATCTGCAAGTTTTTCTTTTGGTTAAAGACCTAGGACAATTCATGTCTGGCTTAAAGTATTGGTTACTGATAACAATGCCTCTAGACATGGCAGTAGGTCGGCTTAGGCTTGGCCGAGTTTTAGTCTGAATATATTTTAGTTAAAATTTAAATTACCTAATTCAGTTCGAGATTTGGTCAACTTGAACTGAATCTATTAACTTCAAATCGGACCAGGATTTAAACTCCAATATCTTGCCTCAGGAGAATCTAACATTCTTTCAACTTGTTGCTTATAGCAGGTTAATTTGAATTATAAATGTGTAGGTGTTAAAAATGTGAAGTATTTGAAATGAATTGTGATTAATTATGCTAGAGATAGGGTGATTTAGTTTTGTAGAATAGTTCTTGCATTATTGATGTAACTAACCTCTTGCATTCTCTTTTCAATGATGCATTCAATCAAGAAAGATAGTTGTGATCACAAGCACGTATTGGTCGACACTCAAATCCACTTTTTCTTATTGGAATTTGATAGGACTCACCCAAGTATATCTGTATAATGAATATAAGGGAATCAGATGGAACAAAGCAATTCCATCGATTCCG
>JANJEY010000234.1:11636940-11655765 GCA_024703695.1 Erythroxylum cataractarum | reverse complement strand
TAAAATATTTAAAAATTATTATTATTTCATATTAATTGTCATTATTATTTATTATTAAGATTTTTGAAAACATGGTTGATGTAAACAGTAAACCAGTAAAGTGTACAGTACAACTGCATAATATACTAATATGGACTATTTTGCAATTTTTAAAAATTTTAGGAACTATTTCAAAATTTTAAAAAATTCTCCGAAACGATACCTGGTACTGATACAGTTTCGTTCTAGAGCTCAATCCAGTACCGAGCTCGGTACGGTATTCATAACTTTGCTTTGAAGACCAAGCTCTACTATATTAATGTAAAAAATAACTTATGATAAAGACATAAATATTATATTTTAATATTTTTGAATATTTTTATAAAAATTTAGACTTTAGATAATTAATATTATTATTACTATATACCTTTTTATTTTTTAATTTAATTTAATTTAATTTGTTTATTTATTTTATCTATCATTATTTGTATTTATTTATTGTTTAAATTTTTAAATATTTTTCAACCATTTTATTATATTTTTTTATTATCATTTTTAATTAGTATTTTTCATTACCATTATTTATTTTTATTTTATTGTTTTATTTTTGTTATTTATTGTTTTTATTTACTTTATGTGAGTTATTTGGAAACAACTTCTCAACTAGTTAGGATATGATTGCGTACTACTAAACTTCCTCAAACCTCACACCTCAACGGAATTTCTACTGTGTGTTATTATTATTGTTAATTTCACAAAAAGTAAGTTTATAAATCTAATAAAAATAGAACATATAATAATAATAATAATAATAATAATAATAATAATAATAATACTAATAATTAAAAATTATTATTATTATTATTATTATTACTACTACTACAACAACTTTCTTTCTCCATATTAACTGATTTATCACTAACCTATGTCTTTTGACAACTTAGTTGTAATAATGCTTATTTTTCCTATATTTTGTTGAACTAATAACTTATTGTTAAGGTGAATTTCTAAACACTTAAGTATGTTTTTTAGTTGTTTAACTATAATAGGAAAGAGTGGAGGAATGTTTAAATAAAATCATTACTATAAATCACCCAAAAAGATCATAAATAATGATACATCCAAACACAAAATATAATAGACACAAAATACACTCAAACAAAGTTTAACAACACAATCCAAATAGAGCAAAAGAAGTCAACATCATCATTTAAAGCAAAGTCTTATAATAATCTAAAAATGACATCTAACTGTTATTAAATTAAAAGCAACATTATCATAAATAGTTGTCATTTCTCAAGTTTTTTGTTCTTCAACGCCTTCTTGTATAGAGTTAACTTCAATATCTTAAAATACATCTGAAAGTATAAATTCAAGATCTTGATTGATAATGTTAAAAGTCGGGTCGCCAATTTTGCTTCTTCTAATATAGTTATACAATGCAAAAGTTGCACAAATTATTCTATTTTTGTCCATCAATAAATACTTAGGCATTTTCTCCAATATTTTTCTTCGAGCCTTAAGAGCATCAAAAGCCCTCTCAATACAACTTCTTAATGATGCATAAGCTCAATTAAAAACTTTTTGATATCTTCTTGGATTTGCATCATGAAACCTCAATTGATGATACCTTGTCTTTGGGTAAGGTGTCAAATATCTTTCTATTTCTGAATAGTCTTTTTTAGCCAAGTAATATTTACCTGAATGTTTATAGAGGCAATATAATTAGTATGAATGATATTATAAAATGTCTAAATTATGAATAACAAATCCTACGATTCTTAAAATTACCTGTTGGTGGTTTTGAAAATTGGAGTCTCGGATTGCATTAAGGAAAATATGATAATCATGTGTTGATCCCTCCCAACCACTAAAACATATGTAAATAATAAGTCAAAGTCACATGTTGCTAATACATTTGTTGTCACTATTCATTTTCGTCCTCTATATCACACTTGATCCTCCTCTACAATAATTATCATTATGTGTATTATCAATAACTGCAATATAATCTTAATATAAAACAATAATCATAAAATGATAAAAATATAATGGAGGAGAGGGCACATATTCAATTACTTTAAAATGTGGCATATATCTAATACCATTAACAATTTGTAGGAGAATTTCCTTGAATTCAGGATCTTTTGATACGAATATATCATTTGAAAATCCATTCATAGCACTCAAAACTTCTTTAAAAACTTTACTCACAGTTTCACCAGAATGTTGATAGCATTATTATGTATATATATTAGGAGCACCTTTACTTTGGACATATACGAATAAACCCACTTTCTCCAAAATTAACATCTTATTTGAAGGCCTCAAACGATAATTGTTTTCGAAACCATGCACAATTGATGAGATGTATTTTAATTCATCTTAAATATATTAAAACACCATTTTTCATGACTATTCAATTATTTATTCATTCACAGTTTTCCTGTTAGATAGGAAGTCTTGCACGGTTTCTTTGTATATATGGTTCAGAAAATGCACATCTATAAAACTCGCTACACTAGCCAACAAATTCCAAAACTCATTCTCACTGTCCAAAAATTGCTTAATTTGTAGAAGTCACATAATATTATCATTCATACCTACAAATTAACAAGTAAAATTATATTATAAATAAACAAGGTACTTGTAAAATTATATTATAAATAAACAAGGTACTTATATGTCTAAATATAAAGAAATAAGTAATATAACACATAATAAAATTATACATTATCAACAAAATATAATAAAATAAGCTAACCAAGTTTATAATGTATCAAAACACAACATGTCAATTTAAGTGCACAAATTATAAGAACAATTAACTGAACATAATAATGCATAGAAACAATGTTTAATGTATTTTATGCTCATACATAAACTTTATGTGTTCAACTCTCTTCGTATTTTCTGGTAAATTGAAAAAATAGACCTTTGCAGATCTTCAATCAACGTGTAAACAAAGTAAAGTTTTAGGGTACCAATCTCTAAACCAGGCAAAGTACATAACTTTTCATAGCATTTGTAATATCATGATGTGACACACCAATACTAGTATTTTGTGATACACCAATAGTTATCATGTTTAACATTTTCATAATGGAAGTATTCAACTTCATTGTTGCATTATGTATCTCTTGAATGAATTTCATTCTATTGTCAAGCTTCTCATATATTACTACATATCTTTGTACCTTTTTAGTAGAATCAGTTCTTGCACTCTTGTTATATTGTGAACTATCATTCTCCAAAACCCTTTTGCATCTTCTTCTGTCACTCCCTTTATCATGTGTAGCTTAAGGGGTAGTAACAAAAGTAGATGTAAGGTCGGGGTTAGGCTCTCTTCTTGCTTCTTTCTAATCACCAGTCACATGGTAATTGTTTAGACAACTAGTTTCATCCATATTGTCATAATCATAATAGTCTAACTATTGATGATAAGCATTATGACTATAAGGAGGAGAAGCAACATACACTTTCTCAACTTTTCGTTATCCTTATGGAGGGTCAGTCACAACACAAAAAGTTTATCAAACTTACACTCAAGCTCTAATTCAAGCCCTTCTTTTTAAAATGTTTTAAAATTGATGTTCTCCTATAAAAAATATAAATAACTTAAATATAAATTATTTAACTAACTATTTAGCATTAAAGTAAAAAAATAACTTAAAATGGGAGAAAAAGGCTAACTTTAATCTTCAAAGTCAACCATCCTCACTGATACCAATTATTCCTTTGTCATAGTTTCATCACAATCCTGTTTCTTTCTCTTTCAACTATTTCCAAAGAGCTCATTTAGCTCTCATCCAATCAAACTTATTTTTAAGTTTATTTTTATTCCATGATAAGTTGGTTGTTTTGTGAACTCTTCCTCCAGCTTTTTCCATGGTAAGATTTGACAAATAATTTTACCATGTTTTCCTTTATTCCTTTGAATATATTAGTTACAAATGTTACAAAAAGTAAGAAGTGTTTCTTTTGAGCAGCAAATCCTGCCTATATCATTTCCTCCTTGACTTTCTCCTTTGTTTCTTTTTTGAGATGGTGTTATCTAATCATACAAGATGAAAGAAGATTATATACTAATTAATCATTTTGTAATTGTTTTCACTAGATGATCATAACCAAGTCAAGTTCCTTTCAACTTCAAACAAAAACATCATCATACAAAACAAAATATTTATAATAAAACAAATAAAAACCATATAAAGTGATAATAAATGACTATATTTCTATTAGAGAACTAATCTGCAATGTATACTCATGTGTACACTTAAGTAATAGTAAAAAACAAGTCTCACCCCTCCACCTCACTTATAGCTGTAATTCTCAACAAAAATCACCTCAATCAGCCTGCAAACTCCAAATCCATTACCACCAAAATACTGCAAACTTGCAAAATATTGAATACAAATGTATCTTCCCATCCAATAAGAAGGGAGAGGACAAACTTACTAGAGAAGATATCACTGGTTAGAATCTAATTGACGCATATCAGTGAGGTTAAAACCGATATAACGTTTAATACTTGAGAAGACAAACTTACGGAGTAAGAGTAGTATCTTCAAGTTTTACAGAGGAGGATTGCCTTTAATTGCAGACAAGAATTTGATAATAATGCTCAATTGCAAGGTCTTGATAATTTTATTTAAGTTATTTATATTTTTTATTGAAGAACATCAATTTTAAAATATTTAAAGAGGAAGGGCTTAAACTTAAGTTTGAATATAAATTGGATCAACTTTTTAGACGTTTGGAGAAAGAGACAAAGATAAAGAACTTTGTTCAAACTCTTGCAATTGAGCACTATTCTCAAATTCTTGTTTGTAATTGGACACAATCCTCCTCTGTAAAACTTGGAGATACTGCTCTTGCTTTGTAAGTTTGTCCTCTCAAGTAATTGAACGTTACGACGACTAACCTCACCGGTATACATTGATCAGATTTCAACCAGTAACATCTTTTATAGTAAGTTTGTCCTCTTCCTTCTTATTGGATAGGAGAATACCTTTGTATTCAATATTTTGCAAGTTTGTGGTATTTTGGTGGTAATATCCATGGAGTTCTTAAGCTGATTAGGGTAATTTTTGTAGAAAATTACAGTTATAAGTGAGGTGAAAAGGTGAAACTTATTTTTATTTTTAACTATTACTTAAGTATATAAATGAATATGCATTGCAGATTAGTCCTTCAGTAGAAATAAAGTCATTTATTATCATTTTATATAATTTTATTTGTTTTATTATAAATGTTAGGTTCTTGTATGATGATAATTTTTTATATTGTTTTTGTTTAATGACGAAAAAAACTTGGCTTCTTGTAATTATGCATTCAAGTTGGTAAAACTAACTAATTAGTTAAAATAATTGCAAATTGATTGACTAGTATATAATCTTCTTTCATTTTGTATAATGTTGGGACCCGATCCGGGAACCGGATCCCAACTGAAAAACGGAACGGAAAAACGAACCAAAAAATTCGGGGTCCAACATATAATTAGATAGCATCATCCTAAAAAAGAAACAAAGAAGAAAGTCAAAGGTAGAATGATATAAGTAGGATTCGTTGGCCAAAAAAAAACTTTTTTTCTTTTGTGACATTTGTAACCAATATGTTCAAAGGAGTAAGAAAAAATGGTTAAGTTATTTGTCAAAGATTATCATGGAAAAACGTGAAGGAAGATTTTCACAAAACAACCAACTTATCATGAAATAAAAATAAACTTAAAAATAATTTTGATTGGATAAGAACTTGAAGACGTCTTTGGAAACAGTTGAAAAGGAAAGAAACATGATTAGGACGAGACTATGACAAAGAAACAATCAGTGCCAGTGAGGAGTCGTGGCCTTTGAAGATTAAGGTTAACCTTTGCGCCATCATCCTAAAAAAGAAACAAAGAAGAAAGTCAAGGGGAGAATGATATAAATAGGATTCGTTGGCCAAAAAAAATCTTTTGTGACATTTGTAACCAATATATTCAAAGGAGTAAGAAAATATGATTAAGTTATTTGTCAAAGGTTATCATGGAAATACGTGAAAGAAGAGTTTCACAAAGCAACCAACTTATCATGAAATAAAAATAAAATTAAAAATAATTTTGATTGGATAAGAACTTGAAGACATCTTTGGAAACAGTTGAAAAGGAAAGAAACATGATTAGGATGAGACTATGATAAAGAAACAATCGATGCCAGCAAGGAGTTGTGGAAAGAAGAGTTTCACAAAATAACAGGAGTGAAAGAGTTGATTCCACTAAAAAGGTATAAGGATCTGTAGTAATGTATGAGAGGCTTGACAATATGATGCAATTCATTTAAGAGGGATAAAGTGTAACAATGGAGATCAGTACTTTCATTTTTAAAATATTGAACATGATGACTATTGATGCATCACATAGTACTGGTGCTGGTATGTCATGTCATGATTTTACAAATTTTTTGAGAAAACTATATACTTTGCCTAGTTTAGAGGTTGGTACTCCTAAATTTTACTTTGTTTGCATGTTAACAAAAGATTTGTAAAGGTCCTTTTTCGATTTACCAGATGATACAAAGAGAGTTTAATACATAAAGTTTAAGTATGAGCATGAGGAGCATAAGAAACATTAAACATAGTTTATATGCATTATTATGTTTAGTTTATTGTTCTTATAAATTGTGCACTTATGTTGACATGACGTGTTTTGATACATTATGAACTTGGTTAAATTATTATATTATATTATGTTATTTGTTGGTAATCCATAATTTTATTACGTGTTATATTATTTATTTATTTATATTTAGACATATAAGTGTCTTATTTATTTAAAATATAGTTTTACTTATTAATTTGTAGGTATGAATGATAATGTTATGTAACTTCTGCAAATTAAACAATTTTTAGACAATGAGAATGAGTTTTGGAATTTGGTGGCTAATGTTGTGGGTTATATAGAAGTGTATTTTTTGAACTATATATACAAAGGACTATACATGACCTCCTATCTAATAAGAAAGCTATAAATGAATACATAATTGAATAGTCATGAAAAATAACGTTTTAATATATTTAGGATGAATTAAAATACATTTCGTCAATTAAGCATAGTTTCGAAAAACAATTATAGTTTGAACCCTTCAAATAGGATGTCAATTTTAGAGAATGTGAGTTTATTCGTGTATGTCCTAAGTAAAGGTGGCCCTAAATAGTGCTTTTAACATTCAGGTGAAATTGTGAGTAAAATTTTTAAAGAAGTTCTAGGTGTTATAGATAGATTTTCAAGGAATATACTTGTACCAAAAGATCTTAAATTCAAAGAAATTCTCCTACAAATTAAGAAATTGTATTGAGAGAGCTTTTAGTGTTCTTAAGGCTTGATGAAAAATATTGAAAAAAATGCCTAAATATTCATTGATGGATTAAAATAGAATAATTTGTACAACTTTTACGTTGCATAACCATATTAGAAAAAACATAATTGGCGACCTAGCTTTTAACATCATCGATCAAGATCATTAATTTATACCTTTAGGTATATTTCAAGATGTTGAAATTAACTCTATATAAGAAAGCGTTGAAGAACCAAGAATTCGAGAGATAACAACTATTCGTGATAATATTGCTTCTAATTTAATGGCCATTAGACATCGTTCTTAGATTATTATGAACCTTTGCTTAAATCATAATTTTGACTTTTTTTACTCTATTTGAATTGTGTTGTTAAACTCCATCTGAATTGTTATATTTTTTGTTTGGATGTATCATTATCTACAAATTTTCTGGTTGATTTATGGTTATGATTTTATTTAAACATTCCTCCCTTTTCCCTATTATAGTTAAACAATTAAAAAAACGTACTCGAGAATCAAAAAACTTACCTTAATAATAAGTTATTAGTTCAACAAAATATAGGAAAAATATGCATTATTACAACTAAGTTATCAAAAGATATAGGTTAGTGATAAATAAGTAATATACTAAAAAATGAATTTCAACTTGATTAATATGAAAAAAGAAAATAATAATAGTGATAATAATAATAATTTTATTATTATTATTATTATTATTATTATTATTATTATTATTATAAGTTCTATGTTTTTTTAATTACAGTAATAAACTTAATTTTTTTGAAATTAAACATTTAAAATCCAAATTCTTATGAAAATATTTTAAAAAAACTAAGATATAATACTCATGTTCTTATAAATTTTTTTTCTTAAATCAGAACCTCGTAAATCATTTTATACATAAATAAATATTAAACAAATAATTTTACCAAACATCTTTAAATAAAAACTGATATTATTTGCTAGTCAAATTTGTTAATATAATCCGCTGTCAGCTAATAACTAATGCGATCCGTTAATTGTCAAGCATGTGGGCATAAGCTAATTGCGTAGAGAGTGGAGACTCATGGCAGATTAGACAGATGCAGTTGAAAGTACCCTAAGTTCAGTCGAAGACCACTAATCAATTTGAAGCGGCAAAAAATTGTCGCATTGTTATAATACAAATAGGAATCGAGTACTAATCCGATAAAACTAAAACAAATATTACAAATCAAGGCGTGCTAGTACGTCACGTTGTATCTTCATCAAGTGACAATGAAGCTGGAAAATTAAGGGTTAACTGATTCAAGGATTTGATTTCATCTAGTAGTAATAAGTGGAATGCTACATTACTTTTTTTAACGGAAAAAAGTAGACCTAAAATTTCTTCTTTTACGTAAAGAATAATGTAGGTAACAGATAAGGCAACATATAAACATACGATTTCAGAGTCAATAGATCAAGTTTATTGGATGGATTGAGCTTAGCAATTTGCTTATACTCTCCACCTAGTAACACACAAGAGGAATATAGACAGAAACAGGGTGTTCTCACTTCTCATGGATGCATGGTTGCATGCATGCTAGTATCACAGTGAATCATGATCTAAGGCTCGAGACGAAATTAGCTACCTTGTCTTTGTATATCTCTTCACTTGGAATGTTTTAATCGATCAAGCTTTTCTCAACTGAAAATTGTATTTTAATTTCAGGAACATCTGCCAACCATCTGCACTTGCTCTTAGTAAGTCAGCTCTCACTCTCCCTGTCTGCATAAGAAGTTTTATAAATCAACATATGTTACCTGAATAACCATATGCACCTTCATTAAAAAAAAGGAACAATCTGAAACACAAATTTGCCTTCAAAGTTGTACCAAAATTTTCTAGTTCAGAGTGTAACCTGAAAATAGTGAAAATCTAAGGAGTATCATCACCAAGTCAAAGCAGATATCCCATGTCCATATACAACTCCAGTCTATGCTGTTGACATTATGCTAACTGCAAAGAAATGGACAGACTTCAGATATCCTTCATGAAAGAGAAGCCAGATATGAAAAGAATGCTTTTAGAGTAATATAACCTTTCTTTTACAATGGCATGAAAGTATTTGGCTTGTCCATGGTCCTTGTTGATGTTTTTGGTCCTGTCACTGACGTAACAAATATGCTTTCACCAATTTTATCTCCAAAACAAAATGATCTACGATTCCAGTCAGACTAACCAACCAATTGAACATGTCAAACAAATTCTTTGCAACTCTGTACTTTCTTGAGCCATTGCTTGGCCTTTCTTCTCAGTAGAAACATAAAACATCTTGATTGTGCGCACTGGCACAAGGCAACATATAAGGATTTGACGTCTCTCAAAATGATAAACATCTCAAATATGAAACGCCACTATCATTGGAACTCCTACATTGTATGGCATCAAGCTTGTGCTATCTGGACATCAATGATAAATCAGTTGCAGTGGAAGCAGCTCCAGGATATTTTCTGTCAAACATTTCATGAATAAGTTGTGTTGCCATTGACAGGTCGTTATTTCGGAGACAACCTTGAATTATTGTGCTATAAGTGCGTCTATTAGGCAAGCAGCCATGTTCTTCCATTTTCCTGAATAACTGATATGCTTCATCAAATAAACCTTCCAAACAAAGTCCATTTATCATTGTTGTGTATGTCACAACAGTAGGCTGCAAACCCCTTGTAGGAAGGCTGTCAAACAATTCCTTTGCATCGTCAAGCTCACCAGCTTTGGACATAGCTTCGATCATTATAGTATAAATCACTACATCAAGTTTTATACTGCTCTCTTGCAATGCTTGGAATATCTCCAGTGCCTC
The DNA here is from genome assembly GCA_024703695.1 of Erythroxylum cataractarum. Taxonomy (NCBI): domain Eukaryota; kingdom Viridiplantae; phylum Streptophyta; class Magnoliopsida; order Malpighiales; family Erythroxylaceae; genus Erythroxylum; species Erythroxylum cataractarum. The sequence continues at coordinate 11,645,627 of JANJEY010000234.1, read as the reverse complement.
CTGAAAATGCCCATATTTACACAAGCCATTCAATAGCACTGCATAAGTCATGACATTAGGAGTTGGTCCAAATTCTTGCATCTCTTTAAGAAGCCGCAATGCATCAAGATGCCTATTAGCATTGCACAAGCCCCCAACAATAGAGGTGTAAGTGACCACATTAGGCACCAAATTTTTGCAACGCATATCTCTGAAGAGTTCCATAGCTTCGTCTATTCTTTCACTTTTGCAGTATCCATTTATCAAGGTGCTATAGTTTACAACATTAGGAGTAAAGCCCCGACCAATCATCATATGAAATACTTTCAATGCATCATCCATTTGGTTTTGTATACAATATCCATAAATTAAGGAATTGTAAGTAGCAATTGTAGGTCGGATATCTTTAGCCAACATCTTCGAGGATAAGTTCATGGCCACTGTTACCTGCTTATCCTTGCAAAGGCAATCTATAATGGTGTTATATGCTACAGGATCTAGCTCATGACCAACTTCTTCCATTTTTTCAAGTAACTGAAGAGCCCCGGAAATATTTCTTGTTTTACATAAACCTTTGACTATTGTATTGTAAGTAACTAAATCAGGTTGGTAACCTTTCTTCACCATCTCTTGAAAAAGCCTCATGGCTTGAATCAATTTACCCTCAATAATAAGCCCATGTACAAGAGTGTTAAATATTGTTGGATCAGGCTCATATCCAAGTTTAAAAATTTTTCCTAAAATAGAGAAACCAAAATTGACCCTTTTTAAACTGCAGAAACAATTGAGCATGACAGTGAGACTAACAGGATCATGCCTTACACCTAAAACTTCTGTTTGTTTATACAAGGTAATCACAGTAGAGTAATCTCCCATTCTCGCAATGGCAGTAAAAAGTTGGGTAAAGTGAACAACTGAAGGCAGAGGTCGGATATAAACCATTTGGTTAAATATAGTTAAGGCATCATTCAGATTAATACACTTCTGTCTCAAGAATTCATCAAACCAATTTCCTCTTCGGACCAAAATATCAGCTATGGCACAACTTGAATAATACCTCTTATCGCCAACCATCGCGTTATTAAGTAAGAAACCGAAAATATCGGCTACTGTTCCAAGGTAACGAACAGACACAATTGAAAGACTATACTTTGATGATGCATAAGGAACTCTATGTATCATCTCAAAATTGTTTCTCAGCTATTTCTGTCAACACCAGACATGAGTTACCATTAGCACTAAAGCTAATAACTTTCTGAAAATTCCAGAAAAAACAGAACCCAAATTGCGAAAATATTAAAAAGTAATCACATGGGCAGCAACAAAATGCAGCCCTAACATCCAGGTGAACTAATCAATTCGGTCGAAATAAGAAAAAAGAAAACGATGGTCGACAATGAGAGTGAAGCCGATGTTGATAAATACATACCTGAGAAGAAGAACAAGTGCACAACTTTCTCGTTCACTCGGAGGCAACAGGCAAGAGAGAAACAGAGACAATGAAGGGTTAGAACGAGATAGTGGATTAAGCCGTGAAGAGTTAAGCGATGTGAAGGCAAGAGTAAGAGGAGACCCCAGACAAGCGCAGAGGTTTAAAGCAGAGACGAGAAGAGCAGCTATTGGTCCGGGAATACAAGAATAAGAGAGGAAGTGATTATGGGCTTTGGGCATACAAATTAGAACCAAAAAGCCCTAGCATGCCTTTTCCATAAATAACAACCAAATTAAGAATTTGTCTTACTTTATCTAGTGTTTATAATACAACTAATCTCTTTAATTTTATTAGTTTTGGACATCTTGATAGTTTATTTTTGGTTCTACTTCTCTTTTTGGGATTTTATTTTTTTTTAAATTTAGTTATATTTGTTAGATACGGTCGTTAGGTACCTTCAGTGAAAAAATAGCCGGTTGGCACACTATCAGTAAAAACTAGCTTGTTGATACGGTATAATTAATGAAAAACATTAAAAATAAATTTAGATTTTGTCATAATGTGATATTGTTATTTAAATAATTCATAAATTAATTTTTTTTTATTTAATACTCGTTTTTTTATTAACTATGAAATAAGATTGTGTAGTAATTTAAGTCCTATATATATATAACTCGGTGAAACACACTTCCAACGACTCAAGTTGAAGTTAGAATCTCTTGGATTTAGGGAGAGGTTGTCAATCATTAAGCTACCCCTCAATCACATTTTTAAAAAAATTCAACATTTTCATCCTTTTTTTATTCATGAGAAAGAAATGATGAGAAGTTTTATATTCAAGGCGTGAGATGGACATGGGCTTTCTGAGATTTCTGAGTAACACAAGACAAATGGAGAAATCAACAACTCTAAACTTCAAATCTTACTGCCAGTTTGTCAAGTCCTTGAACACTGAATTTTATTATTGATATGAAAAACAGATAGGAGAAACATAAGATGTGATAGAAAACAACTTGTGTGCACGATCAAACCCAGGAAAAGTAATTGCAGAGCAACATCACAAGTTTTTTTTTTTTTTTTTTTCATTTATTGGCTATCAGCTGATATCTTTTGCACAAACCCACTCACCTCCTTGATGAACAAATGTGACTCTTGCACCTCTGGATATACATAGAATGTATGAATTGCATTTGGATACTCAACCAAATACGCTTCTTTCCCACATTTCTTCAGCCCCTCGTAGTACCTCTTTTGCCAATCTTTTAAAGGATCAAATCCTCCGACAACAACCATTGTTGGTGGAAACTTCACCCCCGACATGTCCACTCCGTTTGGCCCAAAAACATTAGCAGCCGGGTGGTTTCTGTCTGAATTCTCCGGCAAAACCGACTTCCACATCCAGTCCGATCTCTCAGTAGTCACAAACGGAGCTCCAGCAAGCTTTATCTCCGATTCGGTTCGTTCTTCTCCTCCAAAAAAGGGCTGTATCGATATGTTGCCAACGAGTTCAAGGTCGTTGAATTTGTATTCACTGGCTTTGATCGCCACGTGATACGCCAAATTGCCACCTGCACTATCTCCTGCCACAAAACAGTTCTTGAGATTTGCATGGGTTGAAAAATCTTCAATCTTTGTACTGTCAACGAACTTCAGGGCATCAAAGCAATCATCAATCTGGCATGGATACCGATGCTCCGGGGCAAGTCTATAGTTGACAGAGATGATAAATGCGGGGAGTTCTCTAGCGAGAATACGGCAGAAGTCATCGTAAAGCTTTGAATCGGCGGCCATGTAAACGAAGCCACCCCCATGGAAGAAGAAAATGACAGGCAATCCGGTATCCTTGTTAGAACCCTTCAAATGGATTGCGTTGGTGGGTATATAGAGGCGAAACCAGAGATTGCGAGTAGTATCGAATGTAATATCAATTGTTTTGACACCATTGACAGGTCTTTTAGAGGGGGAGGCTTTGAGGTCGAAGAAGCTCATTAGACGTCGGTTGACGGAGCCGTCTGAGCGGCGAGTGACGTCGACGGCGAAGCAAAGGGCAGAGGCAAAGAGCTTGACCTTCCATGGTAACGGAGGTAGTTTCAGAGGTTTGTCAGACATTGGCGTCTCGGGTCTCTTAACTCTTTTCTGGACACGGGATAAGACTTTTTTTCAAAGACAAAAGGCAACCATCGGCAGTTGAGGTGGGGAATCATATATAAATAATTTAAACAGCTGTGTATTTATTATTTATTTACACTTTGGGAATATTTAAATCCAAGTTGCAATAGATTTTTTCTTACATATGAAAGTTCAACACTATATGTCAGCAGAGTTTGGACTTTGGAGACATTGTGACAATTAATTATGTAGTAAAATAATAAGAACTAGTTATTATAAAATTATAGATTGAGATATGCATTTCTTAAAAAAAAAAAGAAAAAAGAAGATTGAGATATGCAATATAAAGAATTAAAAGACTCTGTCAGAAAGTGTCTATTCTCATCAGTTTGGTTGATTGCACTTAACTTTATGTGAAATAACGTAATTTCTCTTACTGAATTATTGTTATTATAATCACACTCAACAAACAAGAATGTTTTGGAATTTGTAAAAAAAAAAAAAACCATCCAAGTAATTGTCAGTACAAGTGAAATTTGTAAAAAAAAAAACATCATTATTTTCGAAGTAATCCTTCAATACAAGTAAAATTTGTTACAAAAAAATATAATCATCATTACTTTTGAGATAATGTGTCAAGTGGAATTTGTAACAAAAAAAATTAACCATCGTTACTTTTGAAGCAATCTGTCAATACAAGTGAAATTTGTAGTAAAGAAATTAACCATCATTATTTTCAAAGTAATTTGTCAATACGAGTGGAATTTGTAACCAAAAAAATTAACCATCATTACTTTTGAAGTAATCTATCAATATAAGTGGAATTTGAAACAAAAAAATATCATTACTTTTGAAATAATCTATTGATACAAGTGGAATTTGTAACAAAAAATTAACCATCATTACTTTCGAAGTAATCCGTCAATACAAGTGGAATTTGTAACCAAAACATTAACCATCATTACTTTCAAGTAATATGTCAATAGAAGTGGAATTTGTAACTAAAAAAAATTAACCATCATTACTTTCAAAGTAATCTGTCAATACAAGTGAAATTTGTAAAAAAAATAACGATCATTACTTTCGAAGTAATCTGTCAATACAAGTGGAATTTGTAAAAAAAACCATAACTACTTTCGAAGTAATCTGTCAATACAAGTGGAATTTGTACGAAAAAATTTAACCATCATTACTTTCGAAGTAATTTGTTAACACAAGTGGAATTTGTAGCCAAAAAAAGTAATCATCATTACTTTCGAAGTAATATGTGAATGCAAGTGGAATTTGTAACCAAAAATTTTAATTATCATTACTTTTGAAGCAATCTGTCAATATAAGTGGAATTTGTAACAAAAAAATAACCATCATTACTTTTGAAGTAATCTGTCAATACAAGTGAAATTTGTAACAAAAAATTAACCATCATTACTTTCGAAGTAATATGTCAATACAAGTGAAATTTGTAACAAAAAAATTAACTATCATTACTTTCGAAGTAATCTGTCAATATAAGTAAAATTTGTAACAAAAAATAACCATTATTACTTTTGAAGTAATCTGTCAATACAAGTGAAATTGTAACAAAAAAAAAATGTTTTGGTGCCCCAACTCAATTAAATTGCCAAAGTAGTTTAAAAACAAATCCTTTTGTATTTAATAAAAAAATTGAGTGGTAATTTGATCTTATATAAATCGGGAAACTCTTATTATGTATATATGTCAATTACATAATTTATATAAATTAATAAACTAATTAATAACTTAAAATCTCCAACTTAAATAATTAGTAATAAAATCAAATGTAATTCGAAACTTTTTTTGAGAATTTGAAAGATTCATTAAATAGTAAATGTTTAGTGTACAATTGAGGAGAGGAAAACTCTCCCTCTTTCATCACACGACAATGTTCAACACTACATACTCTATAAATTAAAACTACATTGCAGGAAACAATTTGGGAGGATTAAGCGACAACGTATCGATAAATAGGGTAAAAACTATTCTCCTTTCTCGATTCTTCGAAATAATTACTCAATTAGGGTGGCTCTCTGTCTTTTGTGATACGACAATGGAGATGCTCATTCTCTCCAATCTGCCTCTAGATTGAAGAGATTTACATCTCAAGTAGGGTATTTGAAACTATTTGTTTTGTTTCCTCATTCTTCAATCGTAATAGGCTTCGTGTTGAATAACAGGAGTTTTCCTTCATTTACCTGTATGGTAAGCAATATTTTTAGGATCTTTCAAAGGTGAGTCATTCCTTCTATTCTTATTTCCCTCCGTCTCTAGCTCAAAAAGATTTACGTCTCAAGTAGGCTATTTGATACTATTTGTTTCGTTTCTTCGTTCTTAAAACAAACAGGTATCGTTGAGGAGTCTTTTTTCATTATCCCATCTGGTAAGCCTTACATCTAGAGAGACGCTCCCAGAAGCTTACGAAGGTGAGTCATTCCTTCTAGTCTTCTTTTCCTTACTGTCATAAGTTGGTTATTTTGAGAACTATTTGAATTTCTATGATTTGCTTGAATTGCTTGAGTTGCTTTGGGAATATTTGTGCTTAGGAAGTTCTATTTTCTTTACTGAAACCCAAATAGAAAACCCCCTGAGGACTATATTCTCCAACTCCCAACTGATTAATAATCAGTTGTTCCCTGATATTTCCTATAGAGATTTCTATAAGAGTGTTTAAACTGTTAGAGCACCCTTTGAATCTTCTATTGTTTCTCTCTTTCCAAATAGCCTGGGGACAAGTTTCAACTGTTACCATTAGTATTTCCTTATGATATTTAGAGATATGCAATTGGGATATCTCTAATAAGATATCTATAAGGCTGCATTGACTAGTTCCAAGGCCACATAGACTAAATATTCTAATCCACACTTCCTTAGTGAAACCACACTCAAAGAATAGATGATCTCTAATCTCTTCCTCTAAATTGCACAGAATACATTGCTTGGGAGAGGATAGGAATTTAAGTCTATCCATAGTACTAAGTCTATTTAGCATAGCTAGCCAAAGGAGAAAGTTGGCATTTGGCTTGAGAGCCTGGCTCCAAGTTAGGGAACACTGCCTTATTCTAGTTACTGCCCCTTCCATCAACCTTTTAGCTTGCCCGTTAGTGATTTTTAATACAAGAACTCCATCCCATATATATATATATCATCCTCCCCGAAGCTTCTATATTAGGGAATAGATATGCAATAGTCTTAGTTCTTTTGAGGGAAGCAACCAATTATCTTTCTAATTATCTCTTGAAGCTTAGCCTTCTTTGAAAACCTTTCTAGCAGTGATCTAGCCAACTGATTAGTAATTAAAACCCCTTGGTTGGTCCAGTTATCATACCATAGAGATATTCTATCTCCTGCCCTAATTTGACATGTAAAATGTTGCTTGACTTCTTCCCTCAACCTGAGAAGTTAGTTGAAAAACCAAGAGTAGCTCTCTTTACTTCTTATAGCCCCAAAACTCTCACCCTTTAATATATAGATATGAATCCATTTAATCCATAGTGAGTGTTTTTCACCTAGAATTCTCCAAATTATCTTGGTAATTAGAAATTGGTTGTTCTTGTTGATTGACTCCAATCCTAACCCTTCTGCCTCCTTCGGTTGGAAAATTTGCTTCCAATTCACTTTAGCTATTCCTTTCTCACCTTTTCGTTTACCCCATAAAAACTGCTTTATAAGTTTTTCTAGGGTTTTGACTAGGCCTTTGGAGAGGAAGATGTAAGAGCACCACTAAACTTGCATAAACGTCATTACCGACTTTAAAAGCGAAAGTTTACCTCCATAAGACAAAGTTCTATTAAACCAAGACCCTAATCTTTTCTGAAAATTTTCCATTAAAGGAAGACTTTCACTGAATCTTAGTCTCCTGGAAGAAATAGGAATGCCCAAATACAGTAGAGAAGGAACTTGTTTTGTTATTCCAGTTGCTTGTGACAAGGAAAGTGTTAAGTGATCAGCACTTTTAGAGAGTAAGAAGAAGCTTTTATGGAAATTGATACTTAATCTAGAAAGCTCCTTAAAACTATGGAGAGTACTCATCAATAGAGAAACCAAAGGAACATTTGCCTTACATAGAAGTATAAGATCATTTGCAAAACATAAGCTAGTTAGGGAAAGTTTCTTACATTTAGAATGATATCTAAACTTAGAATCAGAAGAAATGTTGTGTTTCAGCATAAGGGTGAGGACCTCTATGCAAATAAGGAATATGTAAGGGGAAAGAGGGTCCCCTTGCATAAGACCTTTTTTTCCTTTAAAAATCTCTATAGGGCTTTCATTAATCAGTATCCATATGAGGAAGTTGAAATACATTCCTGAATCCATTTGATAAATTTGTAGGGAAAATTCATAACTTCCATAGTCTGTAGCAAGAAGCTCCAATTATCACTAACGAAAGCTTTTTGTAGGTCAACTTTAATATTACAGTTTTGAAGGCTTCTTTTTCGAGTGTGCCCTTTCAAAAACTCCTACAATAAAAGAATATTATCCCCAATATGTATTCTTCTCATAAAATCTCTTTAGTTCTCACTTATGAGTAAGTGAACAACTTCCTTCATACTACTTACCGATATCTTAGTGATGATTTTATAGAGAAAATTTGTGCATGGTATAGGTTTGAAATCATTCCAAGTGACCGGGTTAGAGCTCTTTGGGATTAAACATATAAAGGTCTTATTGAACTCCTTAAGTAAGACTCCATTTTGGAAAAACTCCTTGACAACTTCCTTTACAAGACTCCCAATGTTTCCCCAAATTTTTTGGAAGAAAAACTCATTTAATCCATCAAGGCCTGGTGCTTTGTATCCATTCATGCTAAAAACAACCTTTTCCATTTCCTGATCCGTGATAGGGCTAATTAATACAAAGGCTTCCCGTTTGGGAATCTTGGTTTTAACATATCGCCTAAGATTCACTCAATTGCTAGCAGAACAACCTTCTATGCCTAATAGATTCTGAAAATAAATCCTAACTTCTTTAAAAATTTCAACCTGTTCAAATATAGTTTCTGTTGGACCTCGAACTTTGAGTAGAAATTAGAAATATAAAGATGAAAGTAAATGAATGTTTTGATATATAAATTGTGTTATAGATGTTATTTGTGCCTTAATGAGATATGGGTTTATGTAAGGATGATGAGTTGAGAAACCTTAAGTATGAA
>JANJEY010000234.1:11589682-11603399 GCA_024703695.1 Erythroxylum cataractarum | reverse complement strand
CGAGGAAGTCAAATTCAAACACATGCATACCCATTTGATAAACTCTATGATCGTCACGATGAACAGACATGGTTCTTGCAATTGACCACTGTTCTGAAACAACTGATTCCCCTAATCCTGTATGAATCATAGGACATTGCCACCACCTCCATTTCCATCTTTGTTTTCTTGAAAATTGAGGAAGCTTAATAGTATATATAATCAATTGTTCATATAATAGCTTCATAATAGAAAATGAGATATTGATAATAAAGAAAGAGAGATAGTTTGTTCTTCATCTTGGACAATTGTGTCACATTCCTCTCAGTGGAGCTCATTTCCACCATTAGAAACTAATTGTCATGTCAACATTTCGCGATGAATTAATGTTAATAGTTTAACTATGAAAAGTCAATAGAAGAATTTTTATTTGAATGTTCCAACATTCTAGTAGTGTTAATTAACTAATCTAACAAGTGAGACTAATTCATATGATAAGGTTGAGAATGTTAAGTGTGTATGTACTATATTTAGGGGATGCTTAAACATCCCTTGCAGCTCCAAAATATGATTGCTTCTATATACATTAACACCCCTTGTAGAATCCTTTAATAATAATAGTTTTGAACTACTCCATTATATATTTGTTTTCAAATGGTGTATGCTAAAAGATTTGGTCTTTTAAGAATAAGAGCAATAGGTTGTTAGTTTTGAGTTTTAAATATTGTTATGTCTAACACGGAGACACAATTAACCATATTTCTGATTTAGACCATTTGACTTTTAATTGTTATGTGTAATCACAACCTCATTATATGTTGAAATAAAGTCATTTTGATGGATACATCTATATACTATAAGTGGTACAATCAAATGTAAGCATGTACATAAACATCCGTTGCAAAGGTAGCCTTCATTTAAGCATTTCATCAAACAACTAGGAGGCTTTATTCAAACAAGCATGGAAGGTGGAAAAAATCTTCGACCCATACACATCCAACACAGAAACACATGAAACCGTAATGACGCTCCTTCACGATGATGACCATAACACAGGAGACGACCACAACAGAGGGGACGACGCTTATTCGATGGTGAACGAAGAGGAATGTTGACGGCTAATACAAAAACAAAGAGAGGTTCGTTTTCATGTTAATAATCTAGTAGAAAACGACGTCATTTGTTATTAAGGTAAACGACGTCGTTTTTGATTAAATTGAAAGAAATATATCATTTGGTAAGGATTTAAAAACCTGTTACCAAATGGTTTGCCATTACCATTTTGCTTCACGTTTGGCTAACATAATATATAAATTATATGTACGGTACGAAATTTTATATAATAAATAGATAATTATTATTAACTAGAGTAATATTTATTACAAAAGTAAGATATGAGAAAATTAATATATAATGTAATATTCCATAAATCATTATACTAGTTACAATTATTATGTATACATTCATATAACATTATATTAATTACCATATATGATAGTAATAATAATAAAAATTTAATTAAAAATAAATTGCAATATAGTAAAAAATGAAAAATCAATATTAAATAATAATATAATATTTTAAACATCAAATTTAATATTATTCAAAGTGTATTGTAAGCCTAAAAATAAATGTGGTTAACAACAATGTCATTTCAAGTATGAAATTTAATAGTAATGACAATGATTGTATAAGTGTAAAAATAAATTTACTTAACAAAATTGTCTTTTATACTTTTTATTAATCTTTTTTAAAATATATAATTTTATAATTTTATGTGGTCTCACAAAATTGTATTTATTATATAGAATTTCTATATTAATTTATGTTTATGATATTTTTCAAAATTTAGGAAAAATTAAAAATCTATAAAAAAAAAGTGGCATTGGTAATGCTTTTATATTTTTGTAGGCAAATGTTGAACATTTAGCGATGAATATCAATATCATCTCAAAATGGAAGGGCATGTAAACAAATTAAGTGAAACGGCGTTGCATGCATCCAAGGGGCGACGATTTTGTAAATTGGTCACCAAATCTTCACATGTGTATTAACATTCAACTGCATATCAGCCGTGAATTCATCACCAAATGTGTCAGCTTGAAAAAAATTAATGTTAAGATGACGTCATTTGTTCAATGACAAACGACGTCGTCTTTTTTTCAACGACAAACGACGTCATCTAAGTATTTATTAATTAAAGGAACCCAACATCCTGCTCCCTTCCCCATTTCACTTTGCCTCCTCTTCTCTTGTATTTTTAGCCTTCAACGTTTTTTGGGGTGAATGTCCATTCATCGTCTTCTTGTTGACCATTCATCATTTAGGTAAGTAGTTTGTTCGATTTTTTATTGGTTTTTATTTATGCTTTTAATGTTATTGTTAAATGGTATGCTCATGGTCAGTTTTTTAGTGAACCTTTGAGTTGTTTACGTATAAATTATATGACAATGTTGTTTTTGTGTGTTTTTATATGTGAAGAAAGGGAAAAGATAAATTATTTGTTGTTAGTTAGGGTTTAATTTTTGAAGCCTATAAGGTGCTCGATGAAAGTCCTCTTATGTATTTAAGGTTTTGTTTTGATAGGAAACAAATTACCTCTCCTTACATGTGTTATAAAATCCTTGCATGTGTATTGTATCTCACAACTATTTCTTGCTAAGAAACATATAAAGACCATTGAAAGAGTAAAGGGAATATTTATATAGGGTAGTGCTCAAGGTAGGAACTATAGTACTATAGTGCCTCAGAATAAGGTCTATAAACCAAGATAGGAGGGCGATTTAGGTATTAATCCAATTAAACTCACTAATAAGGTTTTTATAGCTAAAAGGCATTGGATACTAATGGTGAATAAAAAATCCAGGTGGGTTAAGTGGGTAAACTCTTATATAAAACCAGACCTTATAACTCATGGTTTATGACACAATTGTTTAAGTTAAGAGGAGAAGTGTTGGTAGCATTAAGTTCAAATTAGGAAATGGAGAATTAACCTCACTTTATTTCATAAATTGGAATGATGAGGGTCTATTAATTAACTCTCAAGTTATGTATTCAATTATAGAGCCTTTTCCTATCAACTCTAAGGTTAAAGTATAGATTAATAGAGATCAATGAAATAATGTTCCTGTTAAAATTAGACATATATTGCTAAGGTATAGACTTGCTTAAAACATAATGGACCACTACATTTAGCTTAAACACCCCTCGAGTGTATCCAATAATGACTTTATAGGGACTTATTTAATATAAGGGGAGAAAATGGAAGTAGAAAAGGTGATTTGGGACAAGAATTTTCCACCCTAAGTTACATTTTTCCTGTGGCTAGTATGAAAACAGAAGATCAACATGATGGATAGGTTATGTTACATGAAAATGGTGGATAGATGTTTCTTATGAAAAAAGCAACTAAAAACTCCGAACCACTCGTTCTTAGATGTAAGATCTCCAAGAAATTTTCAAAGGGTACAATGTATAGATGCCAAATTGATAACCATAAGAGGAACTACTGTATTGAATTAGATGTTAAAAGACATAACCATAATTAAATAGGATAAAAACAGCTCCGATAATTTCTATGGGATACAATATTGCAATAATAGTGACAAGTCTTTTTTATGTTTCATTTAATAATTTTTTATATCATCTTAATTATGTCTTTTTATCAAAATTCATTTCTCTATTTTATTTTTAAATTGTAACAAAAGTATCACTAACACAATACAACTTATTCGAAATATGCACGATACAAAAGGAAGATTAAGATGTAATATCCACATTTTCAAATTAAAAGAAATGTAAGGTATCATTATTATGTCATGGCTAATTTAGAGTATGTTTGAGGTGAAACAAATGATTGAAGATAATGGTGTCTCACCTACCTAACTAAAAGAAAGATAGGAAGGCTAAAAGGAATGAACCTTAGTTATTGTAACCAAATTCTCGAACACAAATTTAAGAAGTTATTACACATCCTAATTAATTTGCCTAAATATTGTACTAAAGAATTATTAAATAAGATAGACTTTAGGGGTGAAACTTATTAAACATAAAAGAAGAAATATTAGACATTTTCTTCAACTAACTTAAAGAAAATAACTTAGAAGAGAAAAAGGTTTAAAAAGATGATGCCTAATGAATTAGATTCACTTTTAATTTGTTATTAATGCCAAGGATCATGACTTAAAGATTGATATGCATGTACCTAGGATTTGATTGGATTCACTTTGACTTGGATGTATATTAAGATTGGAAGTTAGTTTAATTAATGAATGCTATTAATTATTCTTGGACTTAGGTTTGGAAATTAAAAGACTAAAGCTTATAAAAAAACAAGGTGATACAGGTTTTGTGTATTGAATGGGTTGATTGAATGTGAATATGTGTTAGGAACTTTGTTTTACTACTACTTATAAGATGTTCAAATAAAGTTCGCTTTAAATCTCTAATGTCATCTCAAATTATAATCCTCTCACTTCTCACTCTCCGTCGAACTTTTAATCACTCACAAACTATCGTGAGCCCATCATTGCCACAAATTTGTTAGGTGCACTCTTATTAACGGTAAGCTACTGGTTATATGTCCAACACCTTTAGTTATAAGCGTTTTCTAAATTTTAAGTCCTAATCTTTATGAACAAGTGTATTATATTAAATATAAAATTGTCCTTTTTATAGGTTGTGTTTTGTGATGAAAGTTGCTCAATAATCATCCAACCTCGTCCTTTTTCTTTGTAGTTTGCGGTTGTCTGTCTGTCAAGTTAAGCCATCCGACTAATTAATGTCTACAATGTGTTTGGGTTTTGTGTTGTTCTTTAAAATATTCTTAGAATCATTGATTAGTTTTTATGGCATGCTTTAATAGTCTAAGTATTTATTTTTAGGTTTTGTTTGAATAATTGATGATACTGATGTATGTATTACATAACTATTTACTGCATGTATCTTATTGTTTGCTTGAATTCAAACTTAGTATTAACATTATAAATTCACCTAATGTTAATGACAATCATTTGCATAATAAACCCATAGGATGGTATATAGGCTGCAAACTCGTGATGCAGTTCCCATAGGCTTATTGGCGAAATATTCCATGAGCCTAAGAGTTATAGCGAGAACTTGTTTTCTCGATTTATGTGGTTTAACAATGCCACGTACCATAGTACTGTTTAAATTCAAAATTTAATTTATGAACTTCAATGTAATTAATTTTAACTTAGTATTAACATTAGAAATTCATCTAATGTTAATGGCAATCCTTTGCATAATAAACCCTTATGATGGTATATAGGTTGCAAACCTGTGATATTCCATGTGCCTAGGAGTTATAAGGAGAACTTGCTTTCTCGATTCATATAGTTTAACAATGTCACGTACTATAGTGCTATTTAAATTCAAACTTAATTTATAAACTTCAATATGATTAATTTAAACTTAGTATTATCATTAGAAATTCACCTAATGTTAATGACAATTCTTTGCATAATAGACCCCTAGTATGGTATATAGGCCGCAAACCCGTGATGCAGCTCCCATGAGGTTTATCAGTGAAATATTCCATGAGCCTAAGAGTTACAACAGGAACTTGCTTTCTCGATTCATGTGGTTGTCACGTATCATAGTGTTGTTTAAATTCAAAATTTGATAATGAACTTCAGTGAGATTAATGGTTATGTTATAAAGACCAAGAATTGCATTTAGTAATTCAGTTATTTACTTTTAATTGTATAGTTATATGGACAAAAGTTTGATGTCTCATTGGAAATGGTCCACCGAATACTTAAAAGGAGTTAAAGGTTTCATGTAATTTGTAAAAGATCAAATGGGTGATGAATGTCGTATTCGTTGTCCATGTATAGATTGTTTAAATGTCGACATTCAAAGTCAAGATGTGGTATATAATCATTTACTAATATGATGCATATATAAATTCCATACTCCATGACTTTATCATGGCAAACGTAAGGAAACAAATTGTAGTAGAAGTGTTGGTATAAGTTTTGATGATAGTAATAATAATGATGGTAATGATGACGACGGGATTGACGAGATGTTAGAGGATTATGGGAATTATATGGAGACAATGAATGATATTGGTTTGCTTAACATTATTTGTAGTATTATAGAAGATAATTTAGGAAGTTATTAAAAATTGTTCAAGAAGAATTATATCCAGGGTGCTCGAATTTCTCACAACTATCTTTTGTTGTCAAGTTGTTGCATTTGAAGGTCTATAATAAATGGAGCAACAAGTCTTTTAACATGTTATAACTCTTAGATTAGGATATATATCAGTATGTGGTTGTAAGTATAATTGTGCTATATTTTCAAAGGATAGTAGAGATCTTGAAGATTGTCCTATTTGTGGTACATCATAGTGGTGAGTGGATGATAGGAGAGGTAAAAAGATACCGCATAAAATCTCGAGATATTTTTCTATTAAACCATGACTATAAAGGCTTTTTATGTCATCAAAAATAGTTATAAATATGAGGTGGCATAAAGAGAAACACATTGATGATAAAATTATTCGTCATCTAGCAGATTCAATGACATGGAAAGACTTTGATGGAAAGTTTCCATGGTTTGCACATGATTGTCGTAATGTTCGACTTGGTTTAACCTCATATGGATTTAATATTTTTGATAATATGAGTACTTTTTACAATATGTGGCTAGTAATTCTAGTGTCATACAATTTACCTCTATGGAAGTATATGAAGGAGCTTTTTCCATTACTCCTGATAAGGATATCGATGTATACATGCAACCATTAATTGATGACTTAAATGATCTTTGATGGTTGGATTAAAAACTTTTGATGTTGTTCAAGGTGAAACATTTATGGACTATAAATGATTTTCCGACTTATGAGAATTTGGTTGGATGGAGCATAAAAGGGTATATGGCTTATTCTACGTGTAACCATCAAACTTATTCAATGAGGCTATGAAGTAAAATATGTTGTACGGGACATCGTCGTTACTTAGAACATGACATAGATGACAAAGAAGCAAATTGTTTAATGGTAAAGTATAATTGGGTGAAGTTCTTTTGCAGTTGTTTGGTGATGATGTGGTCATGTAGCTATCACATTTGGGTGATATTACACCTGGAAAACACTCAAGTAATAGAATATAGAAAAAACATATTTTTCAATTTGTCGTATTGGAAGGAATTGCTATTAAGACATAATCTTGATGTAATACATATTTAAAAAAATATTTGTGAGAATATTTTAAGAACTGTGATGGGAATCGATGGCAAATCGAAAGACATAATTAAGGCTAGACTAGACTTGGAAGACATGAATATAAGAAAAAAATTTGCATTTGAAAAGAAGAGATCATGGGTGATACATTATTCCACCTACTTTTTACAACATGTCAAAATAAGAGAAGCAAGCTTTTTGTCAATTTCTTAAATCAATCAAGTTTCCTTATAGGTATACATCTACTATAGCTGGTTGTGTGAATGTTAAAGAGGAAGAAGTATCAGAGTTAAAAAGTCATGATTGTCATGTACTTCTGTAACGATTACTTCCTGTTGGAATATGTTGATGTTTTCTTAAGGATATTTCCGTAACTTTGGGACAATTGGTTGACTTTTTTAAGTAATTATATTGCAAAATACTTAATGTTGAAGAGCTTAACAAAATGGAGAAAGACATAACTTTGATTCTATGTAAGCTTAAACTAGTTTTCCCCCTATCATTTTTTGATGTTATGGTGCATTTGGCAATTCACTTACTATACGAAGCAAAACATTGTGAACTGGTTCAATTTCAATGGATGTTATCCATTAAAAGGTAATTCATATTAACTTCTACTTTTTTTTAAAGTTATTAGTTAGTAACAATTGTTAATGTTTTATATTTTGTCTAGGTTTTTACGCCCTCTTAAGCGTTATGTACGTAATAGAGCTCGACCTAAAGGGTTTATTGTTGAGGCTTATATAGCAAATGAATGCTTGACATTTTGTTTAATGTAATTAAATGACGTCGAGACAAGATTTAATAAACCAGAACATAACTTTGATTTTGATCAAGATGGTGACTTGTCAGTTTTCTCGTAAAAAGTTAGGCCACTTGGTGTCGAAAAATATATTGAGTTAACTAAAGACGAATTTAAAATTACCCATTGGTATATTTTGAACAATTGTGAGGAAGTCGGCATATATATGGAGTACGTACATTACTTTTGAATCAAATTTCATATTTCAATGTTGTGATTCAATCTATATTTCCTTATATCTATTTACTTTTTTAAATAGAGAGCAAGAGTCCATTCGAAGCAAATGGATTGTTAATGTTGAAGAAAGACATAAGTTTAAGTTCCCATCATGGTTTAGGACTCGAGTAAGTTATATATTGATGGAATATTATGAACTTATGACAATTTATATGTTAGATTAACTTCTAATTTCATGTTTTCGTATAGATAATAAGGTTACATAACTGTAACATACAAGAGGTGACAACAACATTATATTCTTTGGCATATAGACCTCATATGTGTGGGAAAATTAAACAAATTGCATTGTTAATGGGGTTAGATTTTACATATAAAATCAAGACAACAGATTTAAAATTCAAAATTGTGGGATTGTTGTTGAGGGATGTCATGACGACGAAGTTATTGACTTCTACAATGTCATCTCTGAAATAATAAAGTTGCATTACATCAAGGATAAAAAGGTTGTTCTGTTTAAGTGCAAATGGTCTAATCTTGTAGACGTGAAGGCGAATGGTAATATTACTAGCCTCACTGTTAGTAAGACATAGTATGATAATGACCCTTTTGTCCTTGCAAGTCAATTGAAGCAAGTTTTCTACTTCAATGATATTATATTGGGCAACAATTAGAATCGGAGTTGTTTCCCAATACAATATCATTCAAATAGAAGATGCAAATATATCATCATTCCATAAGAGAGATGTTGATCCCAATATAGTAAAAGTGGATTAAGTACAAGCCAATCTTATCGTAGAAAGAGACAAAGACTATATTGAAGATGAATTATATGACAATGATGATACTTTGACTGAATATAACAGTGATGAAGAATTGAACCGTAATTTAATTAATGATAATGATTTTTAAGATGTTGATCATAATGATTGAATGTAACAAAATTGTTGTTTATATGGAATTGTTGTTTTATTGTTTCAAAACTGATAAGCCACCATTTTAATTAACTTGTGATTAGCCATCATTTAAATAAGATAATATACTTATAATGTTGCAATTCTATAACCTAATAATTGTTCTCTATTGGCATGGGATAAAATGTTATATGTAAAGGGAGGTCTTAAAGTATTGACATCCATTTAGAAAATTAAGTTCTTACAAATATATAAGAGGGGAGTTTTTGATTCATGCTTTTTCTTACAAATTTTGCAAAAGCAATATATTTCATTATGCTTCATTTTGTAAAAGTAATTTATCTCATTATTCTTCATTTTATATTTCATTATGCTTCATTTTGTATTTCATTATGTTTTATTTTCTAAAAGTAATCTATTTCATTATGCTTCATTTTGTATTTCATTATGCTTCGCTTTGTAAAAGTAATGTATTTCATTATACTTCATTTTGCATTTCATTATGCTTCGATTTGTAAAAGTAATTTATTTCATTATGCTTCATTTTGTAAAAGCAATGTATTTCATTATGCTTACATTTATCTTTCAAATGATGTGAAATATGTATAACTTTGTTCATAACTTAAGATTATTGAAGCACTTCTTATTAATATATTGGTTGAAGAAAAAATGCTTCCCTTGTATGAAATGCACATCACTAAATAATTGAATGTTTACTATGTTATTAACTTTCATTCTATAAGCATGTAATAAAATTTGTAAAGAGTTGGTAACAATAGTACCAAAACATGTAACACATTCCTTGCTGAAAGAAACTACAACCATATTAATGTCAAATTTTGAAATGCGATTCAAATTTTCTTTATATTTGTAGATTTGCTATTTATAGGCAAAGAAAATTCAAGACTTGTAAAGTTTTTCAGACATTGTTTCTTTTAACAAATAATAAACTTTGTAATGAACAGAACGCGTAAAAAATGTTTCTAATGTGATTAAAAAATGTGGGGCCAAAGATCCAATCATCTTTTTTTAATTTGAATAATATATTTCTATAATAGGAACTAATGCAAAATAGTAACAAGTTCGCGACCTAGAAGCCTTTAGTAGTCATTATAAAATATTAGTAGAAGAAGAAACAAGTAATAAGAGCAAAGCAACTAAAAGAAAAAAATGCTTAAAGTTGCCTTTGGCTCCAATCATCTTTGATTATGATTTGTTCATATTTTGTCAAATGCTCCGAAATGATTTAAGGAAAAATTGATAAGTTCTTTATGTTGTTATTCTAATTACTTTTATTTTATATTGGAAAATTATTGAGAAATTATTTAATAATATTTTATATTGGAAAATATTTAATAATATAATTATAGATATTCAATATAATGGCATTTGGACGAAACAAGGGAAAGAAAGTGGCAACTATCAAAGATGTTCCTCCCATACAACAACCAGATCAAGTTGACCCTATCCAACAACAATAAGCGATTTCATCCACCATTGAAGCCAGTCAGCAACAACCTCTATCTACCTCAACTACTACTGAGGGATTTTCAGGTATATTAATCTTTACCACCTATAATTACACTTATCCTCAAATATATATTTACATATTTATTGTGTTTTTCCTTGTCATTATTTGTCTTGACAGGTTCTAATACTGGCATCAGAAAAAGAGGTTGAGGTATTACTAAAGGTTCTGAGTTGAAACACATTAATATTACGATGAACAACAAGTTGTCTATGCATATTGAACCTAGGCAAAGTCATCCTGTTGACAAAATCCAATAAGCAAAATTATCCAGTAAGTTAGGGGTCATTATCACGAATGAATTGTCTTGCCTTCAACATGTCATATAGTTGAAGGAAGACAACTTATTACAAAATGCCCTAGACAAAGTTTCGGTAATTTTTCATTTCATTTAATAATGTGCATTTTTTACTCATTTAAAGACTAATTTCCCTTTTACTTGTTTACAAAAGAAGCTAAATATTGTTGATATCGAGAACCCTGAAGTTTCAAGTTGTATGAGTTTACTTTTGAAACAAAGGGCCAAGGGTCATCGTTATCGACTACATAAATACTACAAATCTTTTCCTTCAAATGAAAAGGCAAGGAGATATGTTCCCGAATAGGTGACTCCAAAAAGTTGAAGCCAAATGTGTGATTATTAATTTGCTTCAATTAATCTTGTTACACAATTTAAATTTTATGACTATTTCTTTGCTTTATTTAGGAAAAAGTGAGAAAGTCAAGGTTAATAGAGGAAAAATGAAAACTTCTCATGACTAAAGCTCCAAATCATTTGTGGTCGTATGAAATAAATTTGTAAGTTCTTTGTTCATAAGTCATAATTATACCAGTAAATATAGTATGATTTATTGTGTTTCAATTCTTTTTTTTATAAAACAAAGTCAGAAGGAATTACATGGAGAAGAGTTTGATAAGATCACACTTAACAAACTTACACACTATAAGGAAGGTGAAGGCTGGACATCTAAAGAAGCACAGAATAATTATGTAAGTATAAAATTTTGATTAATGTTTAAGTTATTTATTTATGTAGTACTAACTAATAATATTTTAATTAAATATTTATTTATTTTTTAAATGTTAGAATAAGATGTAGGACTTGTTGCAAAAATCATTGTCTACTGAAAATGAGCCAAACATAGATGAGATTTGTAACAATGTCCTTAGTACAAGATCAAGGTATATCAAAGGTCTTAGTTATGACCTTAAGCCAATTGATTCATCATCGCCGTGAACAACATATGTAACGATGCTTCAAGACGAGAATTGATCGCTTAAGGCTCAGTTATAATGTCATGAAGAAAAGCTATAACGTAATGAGCAAAAGTTAAACCGTACTGAACGAAAGTTAACCAAGCTTGAAAAGATGGTCAAACAAATACTTGACCCTAATTATGTAAGTAGTAGTGATGATGAACACGAGTTTTAATTTGTACATAAGTTTTTTTTGTTAACATAAAATTAAATAAAAGCGTAGCTAAAAAATTTGGCTACGATTATAAAATCGACACCAAAACTTTTTAGCTACATTTCAGAAACCGTCTTGAATAACTTTTTCATTCATTGTGGGAATCGTCACTAAATCTATTTTGCTACGAAATACTAAACTTTAAGAGACGAAATGTAACATCCCCTCTCCTATAGGAAGGGTATTTTGGTAATTAGGATGGGTTCGGGATAGTTAATTATATCTCGGCATGCGCATACAGCATATAGCCTCTATAATTACTGATTGGTTGCACATGCACATAGTATATATGCATTCATGTCAGTTTCCGGCATAGGGTTGAAATTGAACTACTCTCGCGGGGCACGGACTCGGATATCACAAACGATATCAGGTTCGGGTCTTACGGGAGTGGGGTGTTACACTTTGACTAGCTGAACTATCTTGTTCCTGAGAACCTTCTCATTGGTATACAAAATCTCCATTGGAATCTTCTCATAACTCAAATCATCTCTCAACTAAACCTCAATGGGCTGAATGATGTGAGAAGGATCCAATCTATACCTCTTCAGCATGGAAACATGAAAAATATCATGTATCTGGGACAATTCTGGGGGCAATGCCAACTTATAGGCTAACGATCTAATCATCTCAAGAATTTCATAGGGACCCACATATCTCCAGCTTCACTTGCCCTTCTTGCCAAATCTTATGACTCCTTTCCAAGGGGATGTCTTAAGAAATACTTTTTCACTGACTTTATATTCCATTTCCTTTCACTGTGCATCAGTGTTGCTCTTCATTCTATCCTGAGTTGCCTTAAGCCGTTGTTTAACCAGATTTACCTTGTCAATTTTCATCTGGAGTAACTCTAGCCCTATCATTTTTCTTTCTCCTTCCTCATCCCAGCATATCGAAGTTCTACATCTCCTTCTATACAGTGCTTCATAAGGAGCCATCTAAATGCTCGAATGGTACGAATTATTGTAAGCAAATTTGACCAATGGAAAATGTTCATCCTAAGCTCCTTTAAAATCTATCACACATGCCCTGAGCATTCCCTCAAGGGTCCGAATGGTCTTCTCAGATTGACCATCAGTCTGGGGGTGAAAAGCCATACTGAAATTCAACTTGGTTCGTAAAACTTCTTGTAAGCTTCCCCAAAATCTCGAAGTGAAACAAGGATCTCTATCAGAAACTATGAAATCTGGAATCCCATGTAATCTCACTATCTCATCGATATACTTCTTTGCTAACACATGCAGATAATCAGTTTGTTTGATTGCCAGAAAATGGGTTGACTTTGTCAATCGATCAACAATAACCCATATGACATCATGCTTCCTACTGGTCTTGGGCATACCCATCAAAAAGTCCATAGTCACTCTTTTCCACTTCCACTCAGCCTTGACTTGCTGACATACTAGACACTTACTTGCATATTCTGCTACATCCTTCTTCATGCTTTTCCACCAGAAATGCTCTCTCAAATCTCTATACATCCTGGTACTACCTGGGTGCAGGGCATAAGGCGCATTATGTGCCTCATCCAGTATCTCATCCTTCACCTCCTTGACATTCAGAATACAAAGCCTGTAAGATAAGTGACGCCGACAAAAAGGGATAGAAATGTACCTAGAAAAAGATGCCCATGAGA
>JANJEY010000234.1:11108368-11128264 GCA_024703695.1 Erythroxylum cataractarum | reverse complement strand
TAATCTCCTTTGTATTTATTATTTGGACCATAATAAAACAATGTGAAATCAATTACATAACTTAATTGACCACTTCAGGTTTTTTTAACAACATACTTTCTGGTCAACTTTGTCTGTTCATTATCATCAAGAAAATAAAATTATTTGGCAACACTTACTTCTGGAAAATTGTTCACCCATGTCTTAAGTTTATAATGACTCTAAGATCATCCAATTTGATTTAGTATCCTATGAGTTATGCTCACGATACCACAGACTGTGCATATTTGAACTTTTGGCTAGTACATGATCATACCCTCAAATAATACAACTTAGATTTTTCAACTCAGATATCCAAAAATTACAAACTTAATAACAATTGAAAGCTAAGAGAATAAGCTATAGCTTTTGTGAAGACATTTTTGTCTGGTTCAACCTATATTAATACAGTTTATTTAATAACAACAGGACCTGATTTCTGTCCCTAGTAGTGCTACTGCCTAAGCCAAAACTTACTTTCAATCTCAATTTCATGACCCTTAAGGACAAAATTCAAATTCAATTGCTTCTTAAAATTTGTATCCAAATGTCTCTAGTTCAATTTAAAATAAGAATCATTTCATTTGGAAATCTACATATCAAAATATAGCCAAAATACCAAAGCATGTTCAGTAAAACATTCCAGTTATCAAATTCCAATACACCTCAACATTTTCTTCCTAACACCCCCTTTTGAGATAACTTTGCATGATCTTTATGACAAGGAAAATGGTGTATTTCATTAACAATTTCTCTAAACAATTGTTTCACTATGTTTCCATTTTCCAATAACACCAAAATTGTACAATTTGATTCAGTATACTAAAAGTTATACCTAAAACAGTTCAGACTGTTTTTTTTTAACTGTAACATAACTCATAACTCTACTTCCAGCCAGATTTTGAAATGCTTAGAGATAGAATTTACATTCGACTTCTTCAGGAAAGTTGTAGACATATGTCTATAGATTAATCTGAATTAAGAATCAACTCATTTAAAAATACAAAGATCAGGTTATAATCAGAATACCGAGACATGTTCAATGAAAGTTTTCAAGTTCATAATATTCCAGCACACTTCCACATCAACATCTTATATTAAGACAAGAAATTTGTTAAAAAGGATAAAATGTGACATTAAGTTATATGCACAAAAGTAAAAGGCCCAAGATAAAGCAATATGCTCTTATGCAATAATATTAAGGTGGGTTTTTGCAAACTCAGTGAGTGACCATTCTCATTGGCTCACTCGATCATATAACACATATCACATTTAGAAATCATTCAAACAATGTAAATCATACATGTCATACGCATATGTAGTGCTCATGAGACTCACTTTTGATTATTGCTTTGTTGTAACCAAGTCCCTATAAATGTTCTGTATCCATTATGGATACCGGGCTCATTAATAACTGTCACATATCCGTTGGAGATATGGAGCTCATTTTATATAGTGAGTTTTTGGCTCTTAATCACTTTCTAAGTTCTAGGCTCTTTTTCACATTATGAGCTTTAAGCTCTTTTTCGATGACTACTCCAGTCACAACTGCCTTTATCTTTCATACATTCATATAATAAAATGCATCAATCACATATGATCAATTTTTCACTTTCACATATCAACGGACATTAGTCCGGCATTTAACATTAAAGTTGAGAATTGTTCTTTCATTCACATGCATGTTCACATTTTTCTTCGGAGCTAGGTCTAGCAATTAACAATCAAGTTGGGAAGCACTTATTTCGTCACATTCGCATGCAAAGAGCACTTCAGATCTCACATTCATACATCAAGAACTTCGGATCTTCAATGTCTGAAATCAAACAATCAATCCCACATTCACAGTGCATGATCATTCAGTACATAATTTATCTTGCATAATTCAAATACAGAATTTAACGAAACAAATACTCAAAGTAAGACCATCTAGGTCGACTTACAGTACGCCCTAGATTAGCAATTGCTTCCAAGATCTGGAAACTTCTGAATGCAGACATTTATCCTACACGTTCAAATTATGCAATACACATGTTGCATATGCATTAATAATTGCACAATTATAAGCATTCATTTATGCACAAATGTATATACAGAATAAGTACAATACATGCTCAATGATAATCCCGGGCATATTTTCAAATTTCACACTATATCTACATTAGCATTTTATCACTCAATTACTCATCATTTCGTTTGTAGCATTATTTGCTCTTATTATCAAATTCTCATCCAATTTAACTTGATACACTTTACTCCTCTTCTTTGAATCACAACTTCAATCATGTGAATATCTTTATTCCCAAACAAACTCATACATTTTATACTTTGATATCAACAATTCATTCACTAATGTTATTCCAACATTAGAAGATCACACATGATCCAAACTCTCCTTTCTTCTTATAAATTTCTCCAAATTTCCATACCTTCAGGTCTATTTTTCATGATCAATTAGGCAATACAAATGAAGTAATTTAGAAACACTTTCTTCTAGAATATTGTTCCCATTGTCTTGAGTTTCTAATGATACCAAAATCATTTGATTTGGTTCAATATTTTGAAAGTTATTCTCCAAATATTTTTGGACTGTTCTCATCTTAAAACAATACACCATACTCAACTTCCATCCAAAAATTAAAAGTCTTAGAAACTGAATTAGAATTTGATTTACTCATATAATTTATAGTACTATGTCTCTAGTTTACTCCAAATGAAAAATCATTCTATTTAGATAACTATAGAACAAGATATTGTCAAAATACTGAAGCCTACTCCATGAAATCTTCCCAATTATCATATTCCAGCATAGTCAACATTTTCAAATTAAAACCAATAAACCCACTAAATTAATTAAGTCACAACCATACAACATAAACTCACGGTTGTGCAAGAGTCAAGGGTGTGCAAGAAAAACCCATGCCCATGCATACCAAAAAAAAGGAGTCACGGGTGTGTAACAAAAACTCACACCCATGCGCGCTCCATCAGACCCGTCCCACATTTTTCACTCGATATCTCTCAAATAATTTTAGATGGATATAATTTTTGGATGTATATTAGTGTGTTATGAGTATAATGGTTCAAGTTCCATGTCATTTGGACGTCAGGAGAGCAAGATATGGCCAAAGTACTAAAGGATGTTCAATTTTCTCCAGCCACGATTGTGAGTTTTGACCCAATGTTGCGATCGTGCTTGAGTTTTCATTTGAAGTTATGATCATGCTCCAACATGATCATGACTCTTCTGAATTTAAAAGGAATCCACGATCGTTGTGATCGTGCTCCAGCATGATCTCGAGTCTTCTGATTTTAAAGGGAACTCACGATTGTGCTTCTTACTAACTCTGTTGTTTTCTCTTCTTCTCTTCTTCTTCTTTTCTTTCACTTACACCATTTCTAACTTATTTAAACCTCCATTTTTGACTTCCATTACATTCTAAACATTCACAAAAAGTTCCAGGCTCAATAATTTTTCATAGTCATCAATCAAAAACAGAAAATCACATCCACGTATATATTTTACATTTTTTGCATTCCTTCATTTTCATGTTTTTGCATTTTCATTTTCTGCTCATTCTTCAATTTCTTCTCTAATATCTATCTTTCTCATATCTAACATCATCTAACATTTTTTCCATAACTCTAAACTCATTTTTTTCATTTTTAAAAATACCTAAAATTTTACGTAAAAACTATGAAAACAGAGTATATACATATCAACTTTTCATAATTTTCTGCATTCTCCCAATTCACTCTTTCAATGATTTTTCTAACTCAAAAATTATTTCAACAACATCTTATAATATATTGATAATCAAATATGCAGGACAACACATAAGGCATACCTAAAATTTCCTCACTTACCTTTCAGCAAATATATATATCACTAAATTTCCTTAGTCACCTTTCAGCAAATATGTATATCACTATTTCCTAACCATTTAACAGTGAGCTAACATGATGCACGCTTCATCTTATATAGAAAAAAAAAGAACCATAACAAGCTTACTTGTTTAAAGCTCTACCATCTTCAAAATCTCCAAGAACCTTAACTCTCATGCACCCACGTACACCATTGTAGAGGTTAACAAGTTTTAGTTTTTCTTGAGGCAAAAGAAAGAAAACCGAAGTTGGGAGTAGGAAAAAGTATAAAAGAAAAACAATATTTAACTCTGATGGAGATTTGATGCAAAACTCTGTGTTAATGAAGAAATGTGAAGAAGAAAGTTACGAAGAAAATAAAGACAAGAGTACTGTGCTTGATCATTTAAAGCTAAGAAAAACGTGACTTTAGACTTGGACACTTGTCCAATTTCTATAGTCCTTAGCTAGTTTCCCAACAAACTAGTTCTTATTGAACTAGTCTCATAACTCCCATCTTCTTATTCCAATTATCTCTAAATTTACAATATCAATAACCCACAATTTCTAAAGTCCTCTCCAAATTTTCTTCAATATCATTAAACTCATTTATATTTTCCATTTATCATTTTACTTGCCAAGTGGCCTTTTTCCTAGTACAATAATATCCAACAATTTTGAAAATTTTTCTAATATTCTAAATCAACAATTTATATTCTCCAATTCGGATTTCAATGCAAATAAATCACAATTATCACTAATATCACATTAACAAAATCAATTATACCCGAAATGTCAATGAATGCATGTATATTCATTTTAATGTGTAAAAATCAACATTCACATATGTGTATGCTAACATTATGCATGAGTATGAAATACATTTTCAAATCTCTCATTGTTATTTTCTCAATTACCAAAATCTAGGGCTCTTACCCTTAGTATAGGAACGGGATGTTACACCTTAGCCAAAAAATTTATGTATAATAAGCCACCTCCATTAGAAAAACCCAACGTCCTCGTCAATATAGTCCATGGAAACTCCTTTACATATGATTCTCTTAAAGACTCTTTAGCCAAAAGTTACATCGGTTTTATATTTCTTTAGAAATTCATTTATAAAGCCCATTGTGCCCAATATTTGAATATTTGTTAGGGTAGACTTCTTCTGTTGATTCTTCATCTTCTTTTCCTTAATCTTTTTAGGCATTCATTAGTAGAATTTGGCCCTTCATAAATGAAAAAAGCAATTCAATTTTGATTATTTCTTTGACTTATAGTGAGAAGTTTTACATATCTTCTCATTACCTTTTTCCAAAACATTCTAAGTTCCACTATTATCCTTTCTCTCTTTGTTGATTTAAATGGGTGGTAGCATTTTATAGATCCACCAAGACATTTGTAATTGATTTTCTCTTAAGTATCGACAGGAGATCTACTTGCATTGATAGTATTAGAGATCCATGTACTTCATCGTAATTGACTCCTTCTCTGAATGGGACACATTTTATCACTATAAAGTATTGTTCCATGTCTTACAGAAAATTTTCAAGAACCTTGACACTTTGTTTGCAATTGAAAACTTGAAGTGAATCACACTTTCACCAAGTTTCTCCCTAATTGGACTTTCAATTCTTTCAATTCTTGCTTAAACATTGCACGTTTAAGTATCAACAAGTCATATCTCTTCTCTTCGTAAGATTTTAGTTATTCATTGAGTGCTCTTTTTATCTCTATAAGAAAGGAACTACACTCTCTTTTGTTAGAGCTATAGGACCAATGGTTGCCTCTATTCTAGTAATTATTTTTGTAAGATTACTTATGCCATTCATTGTTCACCAACAATGAAGAACTCCTCACCAAGCTCTAATCCCAATTGTCCTATTGAAGTTTTGGTACCATGGTTAACCAATTAACGCTGATACCAATTACATAGGAACATTTTTTGGCGCAAAAGAATTTAAGTAAATTTACCAAAGTCGTTTTGCAATAGTTAAGTATAAGTCCTTCAAAGCTTAACTCAACCTTTTCTTAAGATTATAATCAATAAACCTATTTATTTCTAAACACTTTATGTTACTCGTATTTAGGTGCTTTACTCATATTTTTAATACATCATTTTTTGTACAAATCAATCAAATAAACAAACAAGAGAGATATGACAAAGCCATCCATTTTGATCTATTTATAAATAAGCAATACAAGCAATTCAGTTTGCTTCTAACTTGAAGAACTCCACAACAATATCACTTAAAAACTCCGTACTTGAAGTTCTCATAAGAACTTTCTCTTAAAGTTCTCAACATTGTGCTAGATAATTGAATGTGCAATGTTACCTCCAAATGAACTACAAATGATGCCTTTATATAAGCTTATAAGAAGTTAAGTATCAAGTAAGTTAAAAATACTCATTTTCTACATTAACCCACCAAATTAGTCGGGAATTGTCACTTCTTCCACTAACTCCACCAAGTTAATAGGGAATTTTCTAGTTTAGACTACCAACTCCTCTTTTTTACATAAGATAAGTATTTGGAGGATGTCAAGCCATTGTCATATCACCCCAGCCCACTTTTCCACTACTTGAAGAAGTATTCCCACTTTATTAGGTAGTGCTCTTGCTTTTCTGGGTCAGTACTTGCATGTTTTTATCATATGTTGTCATATTATTGTATCTTGAAACCAAATAACTTGTTGAGCTTTGGGTTTATCCATCCTAAATCATATTTGTGCATGGTTCATCCAAACACGTTTGTAGTGCAATCTCATTGCTCTATAAACTATGTTAGTAATAATTTGAGCAATCTTATAAATAAACTTTACATATTTACATACCTTTTAACCTCCTCGTTGAAGTTAAATGTCTTCACGAATTCACATACTTAATAAGACTCAGTTGTACCTTTCATATTCGGTCTCACATTTAAATCTTGCCTCTTATTAAAGATTTTTGTCAGTGTGCATCATTACGTACCAACGCTCGCCTGTTCTCAAACTTTCATCAATAATATTTGCTTTATCTTGCCTACTTGCAGATCTTTGTTTTGTTTCATTATCAACATGTCATCTTTATGTTAACTTGAGTGCTAAGCATTAACCAAAGGTTGTCAACACTGTCACAATTCTATAACTTGAACTTAAAGGTCTAACAATTACCATCCATTTGACACTAGGTTTTGTTCATCTCTAGAACTCATCTAAACTATAAATTATATCAAATCCTATTATTGAGAGTTCATATGCATTTCTACATGGTTGAATATGCAAATCTAACACTTGTACTTTGCTATCTTATATAGATAGATACTAGATGATCAAGTACTCAATCTTCAAAGGATTTATAGTATGAACTTATCATGCATTTGCTATATTATATAGGTAGATAGAAGGGTAAGTAGTCATAGTATCAACTCATAATAAAGTATGAGATCGATACAACTATTCACCTACGAATATTTTGAGGGGTAAGAAGCCACCTTGATGTATGGAATTTCAAATATCGCCTGCCCTGAATACCTTCTTTAACAGTCTCCAACTTCACTTCCATTTATTCTTACCAAATTCACCTTAGCCTGAGCCCAGGGTACTAGATTTGATATGCAATTTCCAATCTATGAAAAAACTTTCACGAAAAATTTCAATCACATCAAAAGAACATAATTTTAAGGGAAAGTCGATTATTGAAATTATCTTGCCGTTGGGTGATATTTCTTGGTTTCATATGCTATGTAGCTTTGAGATTTTGGTTCTCATGAATCGTTGACAATGATTATTATTATTTCATGTTAGGAAGAAAAAAATAAACAACAAAAGAAGGCAATACAAAATTTCGGAAAATTAAAATAAAGTTGCTTTGTCATCCATAGACAAAGCATTAGTGCAAGTAAGTGAGCATGGAAGTCCAAATTAAAGCATAGAAGTAGGATATCCATTTTCCAACAAACCGTAGTTGGAGAATGAATATTGAAGTAACCTACGAAGCGTCCTAATTACAAACCAAACACATAGGCTTATAGCCTTGTACATATAATGATTATCTTCAGTTTATCTCCAGCAAACGTCCAAGACAGAGAGTAGAGATAGAAATTTGGAAGAGATTGGAGAAGAGAAGGGACTAATGAGGATGAGTAGCTACGACCTAACCATGGTTGGTGGGTTAGTGGAGAAGAACCCAGTGGGAACCAAAATATATCCCTAGGGTTTGCATGCATGTGCTATGACCTCCATATCCATTCATGGAGCTCTTAGCTTGATATTTAACTAAAAAATGCTTAATGCAAGCTACGAACACTACCCCTCCTAATTGTATTCTAAATTCGGCTAAACTCCCATGTTTAGCCAGAACGAAATTTACAAGTGATTTATGAGAGAAAAACAAAGATGTGGTATAAGATTTCTTCCCTTGACCTAAGGGGAGATTTCTAGTCAAAACACATCAAGATTTTCAGAAGTAAAAAAAAAAAAGATAACTGAAAAGCATTTTAAAGAAACATGACTGCATGGTCCTAGTTCTATAACCCTAAGACTAGCTAGCTAGATGTTAATACACAAAAAGAACATTGGACATTCCGAGTGCCCAATGTTATTTTTTCCCCTAAAAACTTCCTCTCGATGAGGCGATTGATTAGTCTTTTTTGGAGGGATTAGCCATTTAAAAACAAGTACTGAAACTGAAAGTTTTCTTGTTGAAATATACATTTTCGCAAATCATTTTTGAGTTGATTAGCCTTCCCTAGGCAAAAATTTACAAAACGTTTTTTTTTTTTCACTTAGCCTTTCCAGGGCCACAGGGAAAAAAAAAACTTTTTCCCAACCAAGCTAACTCAATAGCTTTGAGTTGGTGATTATACATACAATACAAGTGATTTATCTGGTTCTTTTCATGGAACCGTTTTGATGAAAAGATATGCACGAGAAAAAAAAATGCATGATTCTCCCCAATTCTCGGGGAGTGGTCGTTTATGACCCCTATGGAGGGCATGTATGTGTGCAAAGAGCCCAAGAACCAAGCATGGGCTCAGGTTAGGAAGAGATTAACCATGGTTAGGCCGAAGGTTTGTCGAGACCTCAAAAGGAAGGTGCTGAAGGAAGTATACATACGATTGGCTAGACTTGATAGTTTCTCTAGCGATGAGGAATTGGTGGGGCATGAAGGGCCATTGTCACGCCTGTGGGACAGCAAAACACACTGTCAAAGATATTAGTACTCTTTCCACTACAAAACAACCTAAAAGTAAGGTTAACACATGTAAAAACTTTATTAATTAAAGCTACCTATTTATGGTGCTAGAAGAGGAGACCGTTGCTTTGTGTAACTTGAAATACTTTTTGAAGGGAAAAAAGAAAAGCAAAGAATAGTAAAAATTTACCTGATGGTAAAGCTGCGGTTGGTGCAAGAGACATGGGTGTTCCATAATGCTGAGGGTAGCCGCCAGTTGAGTTAATGGGGGAGTACTGAAATAGTTGGTGTGGATACTGGACTCCATAGCTCTGTCCAGAAGCATAGTTTGTGGCTCCTCCGCTTCCTTCACCGAACTGAAGATAAGGGTAATAAGCAGCTGCAGCGCCAGTCATCATTCCGCCTGGTCCAGTCCCATACAATTGATACTGCGCAGCTGCTCCTCCATACACGCTGTAGTAGCTCTGCAACATGGTTAAATTCACATTGAATACGTACGTGTGAGTAACTAACACTTGCAGTTTAATTAGGAGATTGCATTTAAGAGAATGCATATGTATATGGAATATGTTACTTCTCATATTTCTATGAAACCTGTATGTATGTGAACAGAATGGACCACCACCAATATGATCGCATTAATAAACGAGTCAAACTAAGTAGTATAGACCACCAGCTGTTAGCTTGCTTTTCCACCATTTGTGTCAGTACTCTTTACTCTTTACAGATTTTAAAAAAAAAAAACTCAAATTGGATCCCTCTTTGGTTAATAATTTTATTGGTAACTGATGGTAATAGCTAAATGCAAAGCTTTAAAGAGTAATCTTGTGACTGGC
Organism: Erythroxylum cataractarum; assembly: GCA_024703695.1. Taxonomy (NCBI): domain Eukaryota; kingdom Viridiplantae; phylum Streptophyta; class Magnoliopsida; order Malpighiales; family Erythroxylaceae; genus Erythroxylum; species Erythroxylum cataractarum. The sequence continues at coordinate 11,118,367 of JANJEY010000234.1, read as the reverse complement.
ATTAAAGATGTCGAAAAGTTGATGTGAAGACAATGGGGATAAATTGCCGAATATTGAGTGCATAAATGAGTGCAAAAGTTGGTTAAACTCGACGGGTATTGAGGTATTCATTATTCCATAGTTATCACATGTAGATTGTTAGATAAATAATGGTAAAGATAAGTTATTTCACAAATTTAATTATCCTCGCAAATTGATTTTTTAGAATGAGATTAAATGAGGGTAATTGATAATTCTATTGAATTGCCTGGTAATGCAGGATAAGAACTTGCGAAAAATCAATTACCTTAATTACCATTCTATGTCATAAACAATTTGGTTGTTGCCTTGGCAGAGTTTAGCTTTGCCCCTAGAATCAATGGTGATGCCATAGAGGATAAGAAGAAGAAGAAGAAGAAAAAGAAGAAGAAAAAAGGAGGAGTTTTCGTCTGTAGACATTATATTTCTTGACGTCTATGGATTAATATCCTGTTGAACATATTGATTATATGATTATGAAGGATTTTTGCTTATGATCAGTTAGACCTAATTAGTTGCTTTATGCGAAAACTGTTTGGAAAAGGGGAAAAAAAGAATCTTTGAAGAGTGAAAAGAAAGGTGAAAAGTCAGTGTCTGCGAAAAAGCATAGCCATGTATGATATGCTTCAAAACGCATCCTAAGATGTAGTGTGCCAAAAGCAAAAAGGAGAAATTTGTACAAACCGTCGGGTAACTGTAGTCTGGAGAGTATGAAGAGTACCTGCAGACATGAAAATTTCCAAAAAGCAAAATGATTAGTGTTTTGAATCTTATAAAATAAGTATAGTAAAAGACAAAACGGGTGCTACTAAAAATGGAGCTAATCCCAGAAATGAACGATTCATGTAAATGTTCGTATAAGTAAAACAAACTTACTATCAACTTTTTTTACCATCTACCTTAAAATTTGAAGAAAACAAGAGAACATGAGGCCGATGTCATGTTTGTCAGTACCAACACAGAAAATGATGAGAAAAATAGAATAATTAGCTAGTAAACCCTAATGGAAAAGGCACAAGCTTGCATGCATGGAAAATCATATATGGTCACATTCATGAGAGAGAGAGAGAGAGAGAGCTTGACAGACATGACCGGCACGTGATTGTGTCTGTATTGGGCCAAATGCATTATGCGTATGATATGATGCGTAATTTAGATGGTCGACATCTTGTAGTTGAACATCGTCCGCCATGGACATGTGTGTCTGTCTTTAGAGAGAGAGGAAGGAATTAGCATGTGCATAGACACGGTGAGTCCATGATGATGGAAAAAGAGGTTTAAGTGAATGGTTCTTATTCAGCTTCACTTTAAGAGAGAGAGAGAGAGAGAGAAGATGGGGAAGAAGTGGGGTGACAGATCAGTGAGGCGTGCGTGGTTGACAACCCTCCTAGTTTGATGGGTTGGGTATGCGTGAGTTGGCAAATGCACGTGCATGCAGTATTATCCCATATTCATATAGAAAAAGAAAAAGAAAAGAAGTGAATACCCATAGACATTGTAAGGAATGCCTTGTTGGATGGCATAATGAGGGAAGGATGCTGGTGTAGGAAAAGCTGTTCCCACTCCTCCTCCAAATCCTGTCTGATATGAGTTCATTACCCTCAAGTTCCTGCCTCCTGAAGTTGCTCCTTCACCCACAACACATCCATTTTTTTTTAATCATTACCCTCGTAACCTCTACTTTTTTGTTTTCATAACAAGAAAGAAACATCATTTATTAGGGTTGTGACGAGAGATTTATATAAATTTCTGATACCAAAAGAAAAGAATACGACACATGCAATAGCATTCAGTGGTATATAGTTTATGAGATGCATGATGAAGATATGTCTCAATCTGTTAACTGGAGTTTAATAAATTGTTATCTCATTTATCGTAAAAACTATACTGATTTTGTCTGCAATGGAAGGACAAGTTATCCATTTGATAGTTGCACCGATTTAGTGCATTACTGTGCACGTATTTTCAAAAACTCCGAACAAGAAAAAGAAAAGAGAACTTTCCCAATAAGGAGGAATATTCATGCTGCATTTCGATTTTTGACTGTTAATATGTTTTGTTCAAAACAGAATATTTCTGGTCCACTATCATCTCCTTAGGGTAAAAATATTGCTTTTTATTATCTCCGAATATCCGCTAACTCTAAACATGGCTTGATGAATCAGAAACAAGTAGCTGGATTATGAGAAGTTAAATAAAAAGCATCTTTACACAGTGAAAGCGACGATCTTTTTCTGAATAACTTGTACATTTCAGAACAACTTATAGATCTGAATTGTGCTATAAATCCGAAACTTGTTTTTAAGTTATTGGATAAGAACTTCAATAGCAAGAAATAATGTAGAGATTGAACAAAAGAAAGTAAAGAAAAATGAGTCTATATATATACCATGCTTTGGAGTAGAGGGTTTAGATCTCTGAACACCTAAAGATGCAAGATTGCAATTTGCCCTTCTACCATCTATCACCGGAGCAGCATCAACACATGCCCTCATGGCGGCTTCTGGTTCCCTAAAAGTTACCTGATAGCAAAGAACACATTTCCCCAAAATTAACAACCATGACAAGAAAGCACACACAACAAAGCGTGAAAGCGAGTGATATACAAATTGTTAGGATTCTGTACTGAATTTCATAGTTTTCATGCAAGTTCTGTTATGGATCTTTCTAACCCACCAAGATCTAGTGTTAATAGATACGAGAAAATAACATGAGCAAAAAAGAACCAGAGATCATTGCTTGCTACTAAATAAAACAAAATTGCAAGAAATTGCATACAAATCCGTAGCCTTTGGATCTGCCAGTGGCCTTATCGGTAATGACAACAGCTTCCAAGATCTCACCGAACTGTTCAAAGTACTTCTTCATGGTCTCTTTCTGGGTTTCCCAAGCCAACCCTCCAACAAACACCTTAGTGTAAGTTGTGTCACCAAACTGTCCTGCCAAATTTGCTGGAGTCATCTTAAAACTTCTTCCCTTTTTCTTCTCCGAAACCTTCTTCAAGCCAAAGTCAGCACCAACAAAACTTTCGTGCGTATGTGTCAGATACAGCACAAAGACCTAGCAAGCTAGCTATTTCTAGCACGAAAGTAAGCTACTTGGATATATAGATAGATCTGAGAATTAGATGACAAAGATGAGAAAGACCCAATACAGTTAGAGGGATCTTCTCTTTGATTGAGAGGTGAATTTTGTTGGTGGTGATGATACTGATGATCAAAGAGAGACAATTAGGTCAGAGACATGTAAAAGAGAGGGAAGAGAAAGCAAAAGCTAAGAGCAAAAGAAGGCCCTCTACAATACGGACATAAATTATATATACAAACACAGTTAAACCCCACATCTTTCTTTTACATTCTGGGACACATCATTGTCTCACGCGCCATGATTTTGCGTGTTCCACAAACTTGAATCATTCCTCGGGACATTATTCCTGCAGCAAGACAGTACACGCGCTCCTGTGAAGGTGGGCCTGGTGTTTGATGTATTATTATGTCGTCCATAGCTGTACTTTCAATTATTTTAAGAGGGAAAACTAAATGACTATTTTACCCTTAAGTACGTGTCATATTGACGACGTTACTGGACAGAAACAGGAAGGAGAGAGCGAAAGCCCGTAGTGGCAAAAACGGAACGGAGGGGAAGAATATGAAAGCGCCAACGGAGGGAAACAGAGAGATAAAATCACGCGGGAGGTCAACGGTCAAACTGTCTGTACAAAATTAGCTTCTTTTATGAAGTGGGATGCATCATGCATGCTTGAGATGTTTTTAACTTGTCTTCTTGCTACACAATTCAAATCAATTGAGCAAAGCAAAATAACAGTAGTACAACTAGTAAGAGTTATAACAGTAATTTCAAGTGAAATTATCACCAAAATATAAAATTTAGAGAGGTTCAATAATATACAGCCTTATTTCTACCTAATAAAGAGATTGTCTCAATAATAATAATAATAATATATACAAAAACTAAAACATATAGTAAAGGGTTAATAGTTAATTTAGTGTCAAATTCAGTTTTTTTCTATTAATTCTAATGTTTATTTGAGGTTCAATTTCTAAAATTTTAATTTAACAATAAAAGTATTTATTTAATTAAAAATAATATGTAATTCAAAAGAAAATATCTTGTTACTACGAATTATCTTTTTTCATCGAAAAAAAATTGTTGGACTAATGAATTGTATTTTGAAATGATTAAAATTTGATTGAAAAATTAAGAATTTTGATATTGAAATAAAAGTTTAAAAATAATACTAAAAAATTATTTAAGAAAAGAGGTAAAATAGCTATAAAAGAGAAGAAGCCAAGAGTTGTTATTAAAACGAGTTGTTGTTAAGATTTTATTTTATTATATTTTGGATTGTAATATACTTTTTCCATTAATTTTATTTCCTTTGTGTGATAAACCTTTGAGCACATATCCAATGATTGGGTTAAACTCTTCACCTGAGCACGGTGGCTTAGGGTTTTATTTGTGTGTTATATGTGAAGTTTCAATGAATGAGGAAGACGACTAATGTCAAGAGAAAAGCCGAAATTTGAGACGAGAAAGGTCTAAGATCCAATGGGTCATTTTGGCTGATTGACAAGATGCATGCATACCAATCATTTAAGAAAAGTAGTCATACATGCATATCTACAAGCTTGTCGATAAGTAATCATTAAGTAAACTAAGTCACCAAAAAGCAATTAACTCCGTATAAATACAAGAAATTAAGATAATGACACAATCTAAGTAGCGTATAAACGAACTTCAATCCAGAAACTCAAGAACAGTTGAGAAAACTCTCGAATTAGGGTTTTTATTAATTCCAAGATAACAAATAACATTAACGAAAGTTGTTTGAAAGAAAATAACTAAAAAATACATTCACTTATGAATTTATGAGTCCACTTTTAAGTTCGAAAATATAAAATACAATCTTCAATTCTTCTGTCCATCTCGCTTGGATTTCTGACTGTCAACTCAAGTGAGATAATCTTAATATAGCGCAAGATTCTAACATTTCTTACCCTTGCATAGACTAATTCAAGTAATCAGTTTCTGTAGCAACATAACCATCCATCGAGTGCTATATATATCTCTAATTAGTGAAATCAGTTGTATGCATTAGATCAAAGTAGCTCTTTTTGTTAATTAGTACCATTTTCCTTGACTGTGAACTTCGTAGATTAATAATAAAGGAATATGAACGCCAGCCAACATTTTCATAATGGCAGCTCGAAATTTTGGAAGATGAAAAAAAAAAAGTAGTACTAAAGATGCTTTTCCTGTTTAAAACTCAAATGCCGCCATTCGCAGAGTATGACTAGTGTTATAAAAGCAGAAGCTAGGCATTCAACTATATATGGCCAAACTTTGAACTTTAGCTTTCAAGATTATCAATCAGAACTCAAGTCAAACATGGTAATATAGAAAGTAGTACAATTTTGCAAATAAAATAGTAGAAAAGAAAATAGAAAATAGAATTATAAATAATTACAAAATTTAACTGATTCGGTCAGTTTAAACTTAAAAATTTTGTATCGTTTAATTTTTCGATTCAATTTTTAAATTTTTGGCTCGATTTAATAACTCTTGATGATAAAAATTGATTAGTTAATTAATTAATCGGTTAATTTTCATAAATTAATAGGCTCTTATAAATTAACATAAATTAATTAATTTTCATTTAACAATCTCTTTTTTAACTAAATTTTAAACATTTTGATAGATAAGGACAATCTTTTTTAATCATATTCTAAATTCTTTAATTTTATGCAATCTTTAGTTGATTTTATGACCATCTAATACCGGTTGAATCTTTTAGTTCTTAAATTGTTTGTCTTGTTGGTTTTACTTGTGGTCCAGTTTTTAAAATATTAAGATTTATAGATAAATTATATAATTAAATAGAGATATATATCCATCAACTAATTAATTGATCCCACTCAGCTATCAAAGAGCTAATTCTCTTAAATGGAATGACCAGCGATCTTTCAATCCTATCTACCTAACGAGTAACGAGAGTCTAAAAATTGAATTTGTAAAGTTTGACAAAGAAAGGTGCTAGACTGATGACATGAATAAAGATATTTTGACCAATTTCTGTGGTTTCTACACTGTTCAAGTGGCTTGCAAAACACGAACTGTTGATCAAGTGGAATGGATAAGGCCAACAAAAAGAAAAAGAAACAAAAAAGAGGAGGAACAATATCATAAAATATAAAACAATCTAAATTGTGGATGGCGACAATTACCAATCATGCATTATTAAACATATTAAATTTTGCCTTGGGTTTAATATCAAATGGATATTCATTGCAACCAAACTTCACTCTCTGTACCAACCACCATCAAATAGTACTATAAGTTGTAACTATTTGATAGTTACCATTCAAATCTTCATGTGTCAACTAACATTAATCATTTCCAGCATTTATAATAATAACAACATCCAATACAAGTACCTGTTTGATTCAACTTTTGAAGAGAAAATAAATACTTTTTTTCACCGCAAAAGTTATTTTAAAAAAACTGAGTATTTAACTGTAAAATTCAAAACATTTTTTTATAGAAATAGATTTTTTTTAAAGTTAAAATACAGTTTTTTTGAAAAACTCAAATTTGGAGATTTTCAAAAAAGTACTTTTTCAGGTAGATTTTTCAAATTAATTAATGAGTCTATTTTTTTAATCCCTTTTACCTTTATATTTTATACATAATTTCCACAATACCCACAAACACATCTTCACGTTTATTTTGATATTTATATAATATTATTTGACTTTTTTATATGTTTTAATATTTATTTTTTATATTAGTTTTACTTATATTATGATCCACATAAAATATTTGATTAGATATATTTTTATTTATGGTTTATATGGTTTAAAATGATATAATAATTAATATATTGTGCTTTGCATATTATTTAATATATTTTATATAATATTTATATGCATAAATAATTTTTAATACAAAATAAAATATAGTTAAAATTAAAATTGCTTTTTATTTTTATGTTGTCAAACAGTCTATTGTATGAAATTCTTTTTTAAATGACAGTCAAACCGTCAACTAATTTCTTAGAAAAGCTTTTTTTTTTAAAAAAATTACTAATAAAAGTTCTACTGATATAAGCCCATCAAAACAAGCACTAAATCTTGTTGACATACAGGGTTTGAAAAAATTTAATAATACGTGATCTTATTCTTAATTAATAGAAAGAATGTATAGAAAGAATGTATAATTAGAATATTAATTTGCGGGCTACTATTATATTTGACACACATATATATAATATAAACATTATTAATTATTCACGATCATGGAGTAATCCACAGTGATGACCTTAATATGTTATAAAATTAAATGGATATTACCTAAATAAACTTTATATTGTGTTCGCTCCTAATCTGTATTCTTGAATGTAGCCATAAGTGTGTGATATAATTTTTGTGATCTAGTATCTGTATCCATGGATGTCGCGAGGTCAGCGTATCAAACAAAAGAACAAGAAAACTTATGTGTGCGTGTTTTAATATATTTAAGAGGCTTTTGTTTAAAATGTATTTTTAAAGGGCATGATTTCGGCAATAACGACATTTTAACTAGTACTGTTAGCAACGGTTCAATTGTTACTGGATGACTCTCTAAAGTAATATTTTAAAAATAAGCAACAAATTAAATCAGAAAGATAAGAAATTTAAAGTTTAAAAGATTCAATCGGTATTAAACTGTCATAATGTCGGATGAATGTTAAATAAAATTAAAAAAATTAAAATATAATTGAAAGAAATTATTCTTATTTATTAAAAATTTTGAAGTTTAACTAAAATGATGTTGTTAAATAAAAATTAATTGATTTATTTTAGTTTATAAGAATTTATTAATTTACAAAAATTGAATGATTAATTAATAAATTGAATAATTTTTAATAAAAAAAGTTATTAAAATCGAATAAATGATTTAAATTTTTTACGATTGAACTGGTTAAACTGATTAGATTTTTTAATTATTACTCCATAGAGTTGGAGTAGCAGGCTTTTTAAAACCTACTACTTTAAGATCTTTAGATTTATTAGTACGAATTTAGAGCCGCGTAAGTTTCTTAATAATAGTTAGATGGAATTCATTGCAAGGCTCTCAATATAGTGTGTATCTAAAATATCTATTTAAATTATTATATAATTTTAAGGATTTACTCGATACGCATTATTAATTTTTTCTTTGAAACAAAAGACAACTACAAGCAAATATTAGATTTAAGTGGATCTTATCTTGGATTATGCTCACTTTGCTTTGAATTGTTAACTATACATCTTTTCACGCGATGTAATGAAAAGGAGCTTTATTTCCAAGGTAGTTGAATTAATTAGTGATTTTTCCTATTACATACATACATACATACATACATATATACATATATATATATATATATATATATATATAACAACAATGACAATAATGTCTTAGTATGAATTCTACTAATATGTGAGATTTGATGAAGCTCGGGAGTACACAATTTTAGTCCTAATTAATAGAGAGTCTGTTTCTAATGAATCCACACAAAAAAAAGTTTTTGAAAATTATTTGAAGAAAACAATAACTAAATACATAAAATAAATAACTACAAAAATGGAAAAAAAAAATCAAATCAAGACAAAAAAATCAAAATCAAGATAAAGATAAAGATAAAAGTAAGAAAATAAATAAACAAAAAGAAAGAAAAATAAGAAATTAAAAAATAGAGATGAAATGGGTTGGGCTCAGGCCTGGGCCTTAGGTAGCCGAGCCCAAGCCGGAACCTAACTTGACCTTATCTGACCTATTTTTATTTTTAAATTAAAATAAGAAACGATGTCATTTTCTCAAATTGACGTCGTTTTTCTTATAAGTGTCTAACCTCAGGCCTAAATGTTATCTATATTTAGAAAAACAAAATAAATAGATAAAGTAACTTAAAAGGCAAGTGTTATAAACAAAAGTATTTAGGTTAAATACAAAACACAAGAATAGAAGTAAAGTATACAAAAGACTTATGAAAAGGGAAGGACCTCTCTATATAAGGTCCTTTTCTTTTGTCCTAGTTTACAAAAGTTTTTTATTGAGAACTAAGTCCTCGATAAGCTCTAGCAGGGTTATATCATTCTTGATCATCTTTTGTTAATTCTTTTTAGGTCTTCCTCTTCTTCTCCTATAGTCCTTAAGAACAATCTTCTTATATATTCTCATTGAAGGGGAGGAAGTCTCTTCTTAACTTGTCTAAACCACTTAAACCTTATCTCTCTTAACGTACTATCAATGTTAGCCACCACAACTTGTCTCTTGCCATTATATTCCTGATTTTATCTCTTACAATAAAGTTGCAAATTCAACAAAGCATCCTTCTCTCTATCACCATTAACTTATGACTATGCATATGTTTGATAGGTCAATGCTCTACCCCATAAGACATAGACATCATAATTGTTAAATGATATAATTTACCTTTTAGATTAAATGATATGTTCTTGTCATATAAAATTTTTGAGGCACTTTTCCATTTAAGCCACCCTGATTTAATATGGTAGACCATATCGTCATCTATCTCCCTATTACTTTAGGTGATGAATTCAAGATATTTAAAACAATCTTTCTATGATATAACTTTCGTACCAATCTTGAACTCTATATCAAATGTAACCCTACAATCTAAAAAATTACTCTCTAGATACTCAGTCTTAGTTCTGGTCATGTTAAAGTCTTTTGAGTCTAGCGTATCCCTTCAAAGTTCTAGCTTGACATTAACATCCTTTTATGTTTCATCTACTAAAACAAGGCCATCATCAAACAACATATAACAAGACACATCTCCTTGGATATTATTAATAAGATATCCATAACTATCGCAAACAGGAAAAGGCTCAATGAGGATCCTTAATGTAGCCCGATATTAGTAGAAAATGCTTTATATCTCCTTATGCATCCTTTATTTAGTCTCAACACTTATAT
>JANJEY010000234.1:11078602-11108340 GCA_024703695.1 Erythroxylum cataractarum | reverse complement strand
TAATAACTAGTATATAGGATATAGGAACTCTTTTAGCTTCTAAACACCTCCACATGACTTTCCTAGCTACCCTATCATAAACCTTCTCTAAGTCAATAAAAACATGTGCAGGTCCTTTTATCTGTTCCGATAATATTTTATTAATCATCTAAGGAGGTGTATGGCTCTTATCGTGAACCTCCATGACATGAAATCAAATTGGCTCTTTAAGATATGTGTACCCTTTCTCACTCTCTTCTCAATCACCCTCTCTAATAACTTTATGATATGATTGAGTAGTTTGATGCCTCAATAGTCATTACAACTTTGGATGTCCCTTTTATTCTCACAAAGAAGGTTTAGTGTGTTAAATCTCCACTCATCTGATATTTTGGTGAACTTGAGGATCACATTAAAAAACTTGACTAACTAAGTAAGACATTCTTCTCCTTGACTCTTCCACACCTCTATAAATGACTCGTCAGGTCCTATTGCCCTTCCACTCATCATTTCTTTAAGCTTTTTTAAATTTTTTCTCTCATGATGTGCTAACAACAAATGAAGTTATGGTATTTATTAGAAGTTTTAAGATCACCTAAGGAAATGTTATTATCTTTAACTTCATTAAAAAGGTGATAGAAGTATCTCCGAAATCTTCTCTTGATATCATTTTCATATATGAACACCCATCACACATCCTTTACACAACAAACTTGATCCAAGTCCCTCGTTTTTATTCTTTACCGCTCACAAACTTAAAAATATTCTTTTCTCTATCCTTAATTTTCAAACATTGATATAAGTTCTTATAGAGAGGGTTTAATGTGCTAAGTCTCCACTACTTTGACATTTTGGTGGACTTGAAGATCACATTAAAGTATTTGACTAACCAAGTAAGACCCTTTTCTATTGGACTTTTCCACACCTCTATAAGTGACTCATTAGGTCTTACCACCCTTTCACTCTTCATCTGTATCAAAACTCCTTAATTTCTTCTTTCATGATACAGTAACAAGTGAAGCTATAGTATTTATCATAAATACTAAGACCACCCAAGAAAATGTTATTATCTCCTCCTTTATTAAAAATGCTATAGAAGTATCTCAGCATCTTCTCTATCCATAATTTTCAAACATTGATATAAGTTCTCGTAGGCTCTACTTTTGACCTCTAAGATTATCTTATTTGCATCTTTCTTTGCTAGCTTGTGACTCTCTCTATTAACTATCCTCTTTTCATTCGTATTACTATCAAATCAAGCTTTATAGGCAGCCTTCTTAATCCTCACTTTGCTTTATATATCTTCATTCCATCACCAAAATTCCTTCTTACTGCCTCTTGGCCCTTTAGAAACTCCCGAGATCTCCATAACTACGTTCCTTAAAAAAGTTGGTGCTCCCTCTATATACAGCTAGCATCTCCTTCAATTTCTATGCTTTTCCAAACATGACTCTATCCAAAAGTTGTTCATATTGTCACATACTACAAAAATACTACTTTTTGATATTTATGTTTAGTTTAATAATAAAAACTATCTTCTATATATATTGTTATAATATCTTTGTAATAATAGTAAAATTTATTAGTTTTTTAATTTTTGAAGTATTAAAATGCTAAAATTTTAAATGGAAATCTTATAATATTTAACCTCTAATGTGAGTTCTAAAATCCCTCTTTTTTGCATACTATTACATTCCTATTCTCTTTCTAACTATTTAAATGAAGAGCTTCCATAAAAGTTATTCAACTTACGAAGTCTTTATAGCAAACCATTCTCGGAGATTAGAATATGAGGTTCACTATAGGGCTTAAAAGATAATATCATCATTATTATCAACAACACTCAATTGCTTCAAGGTAATAATATTAGATAAATTAATAAAAATGATTAAAAAAGGAAGGTCAGAGTTTATTCCTTTTTTACTATTTTTATTGTAGTTTTCTCTTAAAAAACATAGTAATAAAGCATGTTTGTTTTGATTTGTTACGATTTCATGTTTTAAAATTTAAAAAAAAAACTACAAATATTATAAAGTACAAATTTGTTATTTTTTTTAATCTTACAACAATTAGTTTTTCTATTGTTTTTCATTTCTCCTACCATTCTTCTCTCCTCGTGACTTTCTTGCTTCATTTCTCCTATTGTTCTTGACATCTTTTTATTGTCTTCTAAATCTCTTTATCTCCAATAGCCAACTTCTTATCTCTTTATTTTTCTCTATTCCTATATACTTATACTTGTTCATTATATTTGGTTGTGGGAAAATGGTGATGTAGAATGATTAGTTTTATATGCTACTTATGGCTTTTGAAAATTTTGGAATATGAATTTATGAATTTCTCACTTTGATTTGTTCATAATTTATAGGATTTAGCTTTTCTAAACACTGCTCGTCGTAATGCGAAGTACATACTATAGTTCTTTGCATTATTGTTTACATTTACAAATGAAAGAGGGCACAATGGTTTCCTTTAATGGGAGAATATTATATGGTAAGCTTTAGCCATTTGATTGTTAAGTTCACTTGCATCGTGTAAGTTGTAGACTAATAAAATGTTATTTAATATTTTATTATCTTTTGTAAATGAGTTTGGATTGTAATGTGATAAATGTATATTCCTTGTCTGGGCTAGGAATTTTAATGTTTGGGAGTTTTTGGTAAAAATGAGGGAGATGAAGCAAGAGGGTAACATTGGCTTGAGTTGATATCATAGGAGCCTTTTATTTATACTTTGTTCTTTAAATCTCATTTGTTTTGCTTGTAAACCTGAAGGAAAGGAGGAAGAAATATATCAAGAATGTATTTTTTTCATATCTTAAAAACAATACAAAATGTTTGTATATGTAGCTGCTGAAATTAAGCTAAGCGGGAAAAATATTTTTAAAATCAGTTTGTTACATCATAGAAATAACTTTCTAATAACTTATAACTAACTATAATAGCCCTTTGACGTCGTCCATTTTCTTCTGCATGCATGCATGAAACCAATACCTCCTCCTCAAGATGAAGTACATTGAAATAACTTCATCTTGGCTAACGCTAAATGCATCTGTGCGGAAGTTAACGATTTAGTAAGTATATCAACAATCTGGCAAGCAGAAGAAGTAGAAGGTGTGCTAATAAAACCTGAAACCAAGTGCTCCCTGACAATGTGACAATCAATATCAACGTGTTTCATACGTTCATAGAAAATCAGATTGGTTGCAATGTGTATGGCAACTTGATTATCACAGAACAGAGGTATAGGTAAAGTTGACAAGATCTTGAACTCACCAAGAAGATATGTTAACCACTTTAGTTCACAGGATGTTGTAGTCATCGCACGGTATTCAGCCTCTGCTAAACTTTTGCTGACGGTATTTTGCTTCTTTGATTTCCATGAGATCAATGAGGTACCAAGAAAAGTGCAGTATACTGTCACCAAACATCGAGTGATTTTACATCTCCCCCAGTCAGAATCACAGTATGCTTACAAGTCGAAGACGTTTCCCTTCAAATATTTAACAGCATGCAAAGATGTATCCATCTGAAGTTTTGTGGGAGCACTCAAATACTGGCTTAACTGTTGAGTCACCAAGGATATATCAGGTCTCGTAAAACCTAGATATAGTAATTTTTCCACCAAGCTTCGATAACCATCGGGGTTGGCATACAATTCGGAATCAACAGTCAATTAAATCCCTGTAGGAAATAGGTTAGTCACAGTTGTGCATGTAATAATCCTGCTATTTACACCAAATCCTGAATGTATTTTGTTTGTGAAATTAACATCTCTTGCTATGATCTAGCTAGTTCAATGCCCAGAAAAAACTTGGCCTCTCCCATTTCTTTGATAGTGAAACAATCATTCAACACTTGTTTCACATTCTAGATGAGCTGAATAGAGGTGCCCGTGATGAGAATATTGTCAACATATACTATAAGAGCTATAAAATCTGTTGACGTATTTTTGGTGAAGAGGCAGTAATCATGTATGGATTTTACGAATCCCATCTGCAAGAGCTTATAAGTGAAAACTTTATTCCGTTGTCTTCCCGTTCGCTTTAAACCGTATAAGGATTTTGAGAGCTTACAAACTTGATCCTTACAAGCTTTAGTGTAACTATCTGGAGGAAGCATATAGATCTCTTCGTCAATTGATTCATGCAATTGCTTTCTTCCCTTCTAGTAAGGAAACCAGTTGCCAAGTTTGGTTCTTCTTCAAAGCGTCCAGCTCCTCCTATATCGTCTTGATCCAATTTGGATCTGCCTTTACCTCATGGTAGGTTCTCGATTCACGAATCTTCGAAATGTTAGCAAGGAAGGTTGAATGATCATCCATGTATTTAAAGACATCTGCAGAAGCATTAACATTTATCTGATTAACAACAAAATCAGATAGCCAGGTCGGTAACCTGCTTGGTTTGGTTGAGTGTCTGCGTACAACGTCTTGGGTGAGAGGCTGCTATGGCAACTGTCTCTCAAATGAAGAACTACTGCTTTCTGTTGTCTGGGAATTTGTATGGGATGATTTCGGGAATTGTAAAATCTATTGTGCATTCGTACGAACATATGAATCATGGCAATTGATTTCTTCAGTAGGTTATGAATATACTGACCCTTGCAATGGATCAACCATGAAACTATTTGGTAAAACAGTGGATGGGTGATGGTTATTCTCTTTCTGGTGAAAGTAAGAACAGCTACACAGGTAAGGAAATTGATCTTCATAGAACTCCACATCTTGGGACGCACTGATCTGGTGTGTTTCCATATTATATATCTTCCACCCTTTCTGTCTAGGAGATCCTCCCAAGTATATTCCTGGAAATGACCTGCTATCAAACTTGTCTTTGCGAGGGTTAGTATTCAACAGATACCCTAAGCAACCAAAAATGTTGAACTAAGTATAATCAGGAGTTTTTTTATACAAAACTTGATGTGGACTTTTCCAACTCAACACTTTCGCCAATGATACAATGAGCAAGTAAGTGGCATGGAGCAAAGCTTCACCCCAGAATTTTGTTGGCATGTTAGATTTTTTAATAAAGCTCTGGTAGTAGCAACTAGTGACCCATACCGTCTTTCAACAACTCCATTTTGTTGTGGGGTATATGAACATGTTTTCTAATGAATCACTCCATGGTTACATAAAACAAATTGCATGTTATGCCCAGTAAACTCTGTTCCATTATTGGTTCAGACTTCACATGTGTATCAAATTGAGTGTGAACCATTTTAAAGAACCCTTCAATTAACTGAACAACTTGATCCTTGCTACGAAACAAAATTGTCCATATAGCTCTAGTAAAGTCATCTATAATGGTTAACATGTAACTATCACCAGTTAAAGATTTCCTTTTGTAAGGTCCCCAACAATCAATATGCAACAATTCAAAAGGTTTTGTTGAATGAATTATGCTGTTACAAAAGGGTTTTCTTGCTTTCTTTGCCTTGTGACAAACATCACAAGCAACCTTCTGATTCAAATGAGAAAAATTACACACATGCTGTAACTTCTCATTGGACATGTGTCCCAATAGTTTATGCCAAAGCTCAATACTACCCTCTAGGTTATTGCTTATAGTAAAAAAAAGAATAAGAGCTACTGCTAAATTCCTACAAAGTCGAAGGATCAAAGGAAGATTGATTGATGCAATATAAACCGTTGATTAAACTTCCAACAACCACCACCTTTTTACAACTCTAGTCCTGCAAAACACAATGTTTAGGCAAGAAATAAACACTCAAGCACTAGTCCCTGAGCAATTTGCTAACTGATAACAAGTTGTGTTTAAACTATGGTATATAAAGAACTTGCGATATCTTGAATTTTGAACTGAAAGATACATCTCTTATGTAAGTCACATTTTTTATCATGCCATCTGGTAAGTATACAAGCTTAGGAAAATGTAACTTTTCAATATTTCTCATATAAGATAAGGAATTACTCATGTGTGTTGTTACCCCTGAGTCTATAATCCATGGTTCAATATTGACAGAATCAGATATGAAATGTGACTTACCTACACAGGCTCTTGCAAATGCCGTGAAGTCTGCACCACTTGGATCACAATCCTGTATCATTTTCCCTTTCAAAATTTTCTGAACTTCTCTCTACACCAGCAATTGTATATCTTGGTTATGAACTTGCTCCATATATGGTTTTGAGTCGGATTCTTCCAATGGTGTTTGTACCTCATGAGTCATATTTGCTTAGACTGTAAATTTTCCAGGTTTCATAAACTTCCTACCTTTATACCATTCAGGATAACCATTCAATCAGAAACAATCGGATCTTTCATGTCCCCCTTTCTTACAAAACATGCAATACTTGTCTTCTTTGTTCTTACTTGCTTTAACTTTTTTCTTTGCATTACTGTTGTCAAAATGATTGCTTTAAAATCTGGTAGTTGAGCCAACAACATTGGCGAAATCATTTTGTGTGTACAAAATAACATCTCTCTATTTCTCAATTTTTAACAACATCGAGTAGGCTTTGTTTACTGATGGAAGAGAATCCATGAGTAAAATTTGATCCCTAACATGATCAAACTCTGCATTCAAACCTGAAAGAAACTGTATGAGTTACTCCTATTGATAAATCTCTTGTGCTATAATTCGGGAACCTCCACATCTACATATCATCGTAGGTTTTAGCACATCATACTTATCCCACATTCTCTTTATTTTATTGAAAAAATCCACTATGGATAGATTTCCTTATCGTGACACACAAATCTCTCTTCAAAGATGAAAAATAAGTGGACCGTTACTTTCTCCATAATGTTACTCAATCTCTTTCCATAGTTCCCTAGAAGATGGAGCAAACAAGAAAACATCTGCTAATTCCCTTGATAGAGAGTTTATGATCCAAGAAAAAACCAGGTCGTTAGATTCTTTCCACTACCCAAACTCATCTGAGTCGACATTTGCTGCATCATCCTTTAAAATGAAACTAGTTTTCCTTTTTGCACTTGAAACTAGTAACATAGACCTTTTCCATGAAATAAAATTCTTCTCATTTAATATAGAACTTACGAGGATTAAACCTAGATTGTCGTTGTTTGTTGATTCGCGATTGTGATGTGGTATTCCTCGATTGATGTCTTTAACATAGGGATCTAATCTTTGATCCATAGTTCTGTTCCTTTCCTCTTCATTTGATCTAGACCCTTCTTCTTCTTATATTTATAAAGCTTAGATATAACTCCTCCGGACCATAGCTTATTTAAATGAAACACAGAGAAGAAAACAACTACTGTTTGGATCGAACTCAAGCTCTAATACCATGAAGGAAAGGAGGAAGAACTATATCGAGAATGTATTTTTTCATATCTCGAAAACAATACAAAACGTTTGTATATGTAGCTGCTGAAATTAAGCCGAGCAGGAAAAATATTTTTAAAACCAGTGTGTTACATCACAGAAACAACTTTCTAACAACTTATAACTGACTATTAGCCCTTTGAAGTCGTCCATTTTCTTCTGCATGCATGCATGAAACCAACAAAACCTCTAGCTAGAGGATTATAACATATAATTTTAGTTTTCTTTAATGATGGTAAACTCAAATATCAAAGCTCTAGTTCTTTTTTAGAATTAGTATGGAAAACTTCTAGTTATAAAATCATCTTTAGAGATCTAGGAGTCTTTTTCAATCTACGAGGATTTTGTGATGTATACTTCTTTGTTGGAAATTCTTTTTATATGATTTGTACCATACGGAATACATTTTAAACCCCTGCATTTAGTGGGAGCTCCTTTTAGAGGATCTGAATCATTTCTCTATTATATTATATGATTAATTATAGGAAAGAAAAAAATAAAAGAGTAATGCATATTTTTCTAAATGTTGGAGTATTCGTTGCACAATTATTTTGCTTGTTTCTCTAAGGTGGTATGGTCATATTTTTTGGTTATGCTTTAGAATGATAAATGCTTTATGATATTTTATGTTGACGTTGTGGTTAAATTTTTATGTTTCTTAACTCTCCTTCCCATGTTGCAGAACCTGCTAGGTTTATGATGCTACAACCTTAATATTGATAAGGAGAAAACAAATAAGGAATATAATTCTACCATAACACTCTCATCAACACTAGTAACTCTGACCTAAAATCTTTGCCAAAGTCATTGCATTATGAATTTATCACGCTCATGCCTGGTGTTTGCATTCTAATCTCTTGGCTCTTTCACTTCATATACTTAATTAAATTGGGTATTATGCTAGAAGACGTGCATATCCATCTTATCAAGTTCTTGTTTTGACTACTCATCCTTGATATTATCTGCAAGAGGTTATTGTAATTCAAACTAGAGTCACGACTACAACATGTAAATTTAGTTTCATTTAGATTTGATAGTTTGTTATATCTTTTCATATTAACATATTGTATAAGTGTTAATGCCACATCCTTATTCCCTTGTGAGAACATATTCTACATCTTGTTCACATGCAAAGTATTTTTAACATTTTAAACCATTTTAATTATTTATGAGAGTTAATTAATTTAAGTATATTAAATAGTCATATAGTTTAATTTCAATTATTATGAAAATTAATTAATTTTTAAATAGAATATGATATATTAAGAAATGAATTATATTAAAATTTAATTAACATGAAATTATATATAATAAGAATAAAATAAGAAATAGATAATGAAACTAAACATATTTTTTAGATTACTTTTACAAATTTCAACCAAATAAGTTTTTGTTTTTTAGAGTTGTAATCCAATTTAGAGTTGTAAGCTTCTGTCTCTCTCATTTTCTCTATTACTACTTAGTTGTGGGAAAATATTAATGTGGGTTCAATTGTTTTGTGTGTTATTATGATTTTTAGAAATTTTGGCTTTTAAGTTTCTTGCTCCGGAAGAATTTAAATTAGAAGGTGGAGTGAAGATTGGATTTGATCCAAGTTCAAAGAGTAGTCTTGGGTAAGGCAAGACAGAAGAGTTATCGAAAACTAGTTTTTGAAGAAACTGAACTAAAATGTTCTGTTAGCAGTCTATAAGCAACTCGATTAGAGCAGGGGTAAATGAGGCAGATACTGAGAAAATTGGAGATGGACATGTGGTTACTGATTCGTTGCATCAGGAAAGGAGAACAAGCTCTAGACCCAAAATAACTAACACTAGGCTGAGTGGTTATGATTGGTCTAGCAAGTAGTATTTAAGTTCGGTTAGAGGAAAGAGAAGGCATGGAAGTATTTATTCTGTTTTCTCTCTCTCTGTGGAATTCTTTCTGTTTCTGGACTTAGCTCGTCATTTCAAATTTTGTTATTTCTTGTGTTGCTCTGTTGTAATCCTGTTATATGTCAGTAGCATTATTGTTGTTGTAAGTAAAACAATCCAACAATAACAATACAAACACAGAGTTGAGTTCATTTATCGTTCCATATAAAATTCATCTTGATCTACGTTCATTACATTGGTGCTTTCATTGCTTTATGGCGGAAAATACTCGCCTTAAGGAACTCTCCACTGATATCAAATGATTGTTGGACACTATGGAAAAACGAGATAAGGAGTATGCTATCCGGTTCGAAACGATGGAAACAGCCCTTGATGGGTTACTCAAGCAAAATTCTGGTCCACAATCACTCCATGCTACTACTTCCACTACTCAACCTTTTCAGGTACAGAATGTTAAGCTCGATTTTCCTCGATTTGATGGATCTGATGTCCTTCAATGGATTTTTAAAGTTGGACAATTCTTCAGCTATTACAATACAACGGATGAACATCGTTTAATTGTTGCTGCCATTCATCTAGACAAAGAGGTTGTTCCTTGGTATCAAATGTTAACTCGCACCAATTCCTTCCATTCATGGGTTGCTTTTACACGAGCTCTAGAACTTGAATTTGGACCATCTCCTTATGAATGTCCCATAGCACAACTATTTAAACTCACACATACCACTACTGTACACGATTATTGTGTGCATTTCACAGCTCTTGCTAACAAGGTTCAGAGAATTACCCCAGAAGCCATGCTGGATTGCTTTATTGGCGATCTTAAATATGATATCCGTCGCGATATCATTGCTCAAGCCCCAACCACCTTAATTCGATCTGTGTCCTTAGCCAAGCTATATAAAGAGAAGTATGATGTTAAACCACGATCTTATCACTCCAATCTTTGGGCTAAACCACCAACCACTCCCAACAACCTCCCTATTACCCAATCCATCAAATCCACCAATTTACCCCCACACCTTCCCTCACCAAATCAGTCCCTCCATACCAATAACCTGAAAATTACCAACGTTAAAAAAATGACTCCAGCAGAGATGTAGCTCCGACGAGAAAAAGGGTTATGCTATACTTGTGATGAAAAGTTCACACCAAACCATAGGTGCCCAAACAAACAATACCTTCTTCTGCATATGGATGAAGATGATTCCAGTGACTTACCACCAGACCCTCATGACAGTAGTGAACATGTTGACCTTCCAGATTCATTGGATCACCACTTGTCTTATAATGCTCTCAAAGGATCCTTTAGGATGGGCACCATGAAATTCCACGGCATTTTCAATGGCATGCAGGTT
Source organism: Erythroxylum cataractarum (assembly GCA_024703695.1). Taxonomy (NCBI): domain Eukaryota; kingdom Viridiplantae; phylum Streptophyta; class Magnoliopsida; order Malpighiales; family Erythroxylaceae; genus Erythroxylum; species Erythroxylum cataractarum. Next base: position 11,097,822 of record JANJEY010000234.1, on the reverse strand, counting down.
CAAATCTTAGTCGATAATGGCAGTTCAGATAATTTGTTACAACCAAGGTTAGCACATTGTTTAAAATTACCTGTTGAACCCATTTCTAACTTGCAAGTTTTGGTTGGCAATGGTAGCGCCTTAGTGGCTGAAAGATTTGTGAAAGAATTGGAGGTTAGATTCAGGGACATTCCTTCAAATTACCTGTGTATCTGTTGCCTGTTACAGGGGCAGATTTGATTCTAAGAGCTGCGTGGTTGGCTACCGTCGGCCCCCACATTTCTGATTACAGCAAATTGACCCTGAAGTTCTATTTGGACAACCATTTTATTACCTTACATGGTGAGCATTCCACACTACCAAGGCCTGCACAATTCACTCATTTAAGAAGAATGCACAATACTCGTGCTATAGATGAGCTCTTTACCTTACAAATTCTGCCTCCAGATTCACCTCAAGATAATTGGTTAGATCTTCCCACTGACATAGAACCTGAATTGGCCATTCTGTTGCACATTTACAATAAGGTTTTCGTTGTACCTTCGGGATTACCTCCTCATCGAGCTCAGAATCATTCCACTCCATTGATCCAAGGTTCTGGTCCTGTTCAAGTCAAACCTTACGGATATGCTCATAGCTAGAAACTACAAATTGAAACCATGATTCACGACATGCTACAGGAAGGGCTTATTGTGCCTAGCACTAGTTCTTTTTCTTCTCCCATAGTCTTGGTGAAAAAGAAGGATGACACTTGGAGATTTTGTACAGATTATTGGGCTTTGAATGCCATTACAGTGAAGTATAGCTTTCCTATCCCTACTGTTGATGAGCTCGTGGATGAGTTGTATGGAGCTCAGTATTTTTCGAAATTGGACTTAAGGTCCAGGTACCATCAGATATTGGTAAAGGAAGAGGATAGGCATAAAATCGCTTTCAGAACTCATCAAGGCCTTTATGAGTGGCTCGGCATGCCCTTTGGACTCTCTAACGCTCCTGCCACATTTCAGAGTCTCATGAATAAGGTATTCCAAGGTCTCTTACGCAAATATGTCTTAGCTTTCTTTGATGATATCTTGGTCTACATTTCTTCTTGGTCGTTACATCTGCATCCCTTAGAGGTGGTATTGAAATTACTGCTGAATCATAAGCTGTATGTACGACTATCCAAATGTTCCTTTGGGTTGCAACAGATAGACTATTTTGGTCACATTGTTTCTGGTCAAGGTGTGGCAATGGATAACGAAAAAGTGAAAGCAGTACTGGATTGGCCTGTGCCTACAAATTTGAAACGGTTGAGAGGATTCCTTGGCCTTACTGGGTACTATAGAAGATTCATTAAAGGTTATGCAACTATAGCTGCTCCTTTGACCAATTTATTAAAGAAGGAAAATTTTTCTTGGAATGATTCCACTACCGCAGCATTTGCCAACCTCCAATCTGCTATTATTGAAGCTCCAATTCTCAGTCTTCCTAATTTTTCTCAGCCATTTATTCTTGAAATCGATGCTTCAGGTTTGGGAATTGGAGCAGTGTTGAGCCAAAACCACCATCCAATTACATTCTTCTAAAAAAAGTTGACTCCTAGTATGCAAAAGCAGTCAGCTTATGCACGAGAATTTTATGCTATTACTGAGGTCATTGCCAAGTTTCAGCACTATTTACTTGGCCATAAGTTCATCATTCAAACTGATCAAAAAAGTTTACGGAGTTTAACCGATCAGGCTATTCAAACTCCTGAAAAGCAGAAATGGTTACATAAGTTGTTAGGATATGACTTCTCTATTGAATACAAGACTGGGAAAGACAACATCGCTGCTGATTCTCTATCTTGATCCTTATTTATGGCCTGGTCCCAACCTAAGTTTTCTATTCTCTCAAATCTTCGAGAAGCTATCGTAATAGATCCTAAGTTGAAAGCCATATTTGACTTGTGAATTGCAAATCAACCCCCTCATCTTCACTATTCTGTTTATGATCAACTTCTATTTTGGAAAGGTCGACTAGTTATTCCTGCTGCTAGTGAGATAGTTCAGAACATCTTGCACGAGTTTCATTGTTCTCTTGTGGGAGGTCATGCGGAGTTTGCTCGAACCTTGGCTCAGATCTCTGCTCAGTTTTTCTGGCAGGTATGACTCGAGATATTAAAGCATATGTGCAGAATTGTCTTCTTTTTCAACAAGCTAAGACTGAAACAGCTCTTCCTTCAGGTTTACTTCAGCCATTACCTATTTCAAATCAGAGTTGGGAGGATCTAGCAATGGATTTTATAATGGGACTTCCTTCATTAGGTGGTTACACAGTCATACTTATGGTAATTGACAGGTTATCTAAGTAAGCTCATTTTTCTTTCTTGAAGGCAGATTATTCAAGCAAGGTAGTGGCATAAACCTTCATGAAATCTGTGGTGAAATTGCATGGTTTCCCTAAGACTATTGTTTCTGACAGAGACAAAGTCTTCACAAGTCAGTTTTGGCAACATCTCTTTAGATTGAGTGGCACCTCTCTTAACATGTCTACTGCATACCATCCTGAATCTGATGGCCGGTCTGAAGCCTTGAAGAAATGCCTTGAAATGTATTTACAATGCTTTACTTATGAAACTCCTAAGGAATGGGTTAAACTCTTACCTTGGGCTGAATATTGGTATAATACCGCCTATCATACTAGTCTTGGAATGACACCTTTCAAAGCTGTTTATGGTTGAGATCCTCCCACATTGGTGAAATATGTCCCTGCTCGTACTGATCCAGTTTCCATTCAGGATCAGCTCTTGCAGAGAGATTTTGTCTTGGCTAAATTAAAGATGAATCTCCAAAAGGCTCAGCAGTATATGAAAAAGTATACGGACCAGAAACGAAGGGTTAAAGAATGGCAGATTGGCGACATGGTCTTAGTGAAGCTCCAACCTTATCAACAACATTCCCTTGCTTTAAGGAAGAATCAGAAACTCAGTTTATGATATTTTGGTCCATTCCTAATTATACAACGAGTGGGTCCCGTGGCTTATAAGTTATCGCTGCCTTCTACTGTAAAAATCCACCCAGTCTTTCATGCATCCCAGTTGAAACGAGTTAAAGGAGATCATGTTCACCCATATGTTCCCTTACCACTTATCACTGATGAGTTTTATTATGTGCTACAACCTATTGCCATTTTGGACTCGCGAGTGGTTATTAAGGGTTCTCAACATGTTCAGCAACATTTGGTCCAATGGGAGGGCATGGAGAAGTCTCAGGCAACTTGGGAAGATCACAATATTTTGCGCAAGGCTTACCCTAACTTCAACCTTGAGGACAAGGTTGTTCTTAATGGGGGAGGAATTATAAGCAACTTGGTTAGAGCAAGGGTAAATGAGGCAGATACTGAGGAAATTGGAGATGGATGCGTGGCTACTGATCCGTTGCATCAGGAAAGGAGAACAAGCTCTAGACCCAAAATAACTAACACTAGGTTGAGTGGTTATGATTGGTCTAGCAAGTAGTATTTAAGTTCGGTTAGAGGAAACAGAAGGCATGGAATGATTGATTCTATTTTCTCTCTTTGTGTGGAATTCTTTCTGTTTCTGGACTTAGCTCGTCATTTCAAATTTCGTTGTTTCTTGTGTTGCTCTGCTGTAATCCTGCTATATGTCAGTAGCGTTATTGTTGTTGTAAGTAAAACAATCCAACAACAACAATACAAACGCAGAGTTGAGTTCATTTATCGTTTCATATAAAATTCATCTTGATCTATGTTCATTACACAGTCGCGGGAGCAATAGAATCAATCAAGTAAATAAAGAAAAATAGTAAAAGGATATAAATAATTTTTACGTGAAAAACTCAAGTGTTAGAAGAAAAACTCACGAGACGAAGAGAGTCTGAAAATATGCATTATGTCAAGAAGAAAAATTACAAGTATTTTCTCTCTCGCTCACATAAGTCGTAATATTAATATAGAGTACACCAATACGATCCCTTAAGGAAGTGTTTATATAGTAATATAAAAATTTTGCACAAAGTAAGGATTTTAGAAATAGTTGAGATAATTAGCTATCAAAAAAAGGAAAGAAAACGGGCAAGCCGCTCGTAAATCTATTGCCACGTATGTGAGAAAGAAAGAATCTTGAAGGCTTGTATCGTTACCTCAACAAGAAAGATGAGATGGATGTGCAAAGTAGGGATGACATGAACTTGAGTCGTAAAAGTGAGAAATCACCATTGGAGGAGTTGATCAAGAAGAGGGTAAGATTGTGATTCCACAAATTGGTAATCTGGTCAGGATAGTCGACGGTTTGTATCGAAGATCAAATGCAAGTTTTTAAAGGGTAGATACTAAAAAATTTTGTGTCAAAGTGTCTATGAATAAGTAAATTAATGAAGGGAGTGTATTAAAAGTCGTGGATGGGAAGCTCTTAAAACAATTAGTTTCATAATTATTCCTTACTTTTCTTTATTCAAAATGCTTATTCATCTTTTAGTAGTTAACTTTCTAAAAAAATATCAGTTTATTTTCTTTTTATATATAATAGATTTAGTTAGCAACTTGTAAATTTATGTCATGTCTTTGTAACTAAAAGATTATAAGTTCGAGTCATAAAAATAATTTCTTTGTAAAATATAAAGAAAAGGTTGAGTATAATTAATGGCCCTCTCTTCACCCTTACAAAGCAATTGGTGTCGTGCATTAGGATTGTTTTTGTTATTGTTGAGTTGCTTTCGAGGTAAAAGGAAAAGTTTTATAGAAATTTGGGTGAAACATTTATGATAAACGAAAACTTTTGTTGTAAATAATTCATATTATAGGAAGTTCATTTTCACCTAGCAGCATACCAATTTTAAAGTATTACAGTATAATGAAATTTTTTGTTTTCTAATTAGAATGAGATAATGTAATTTTTATAGTTTACAAAAAAAATTATATAATTAATTTGCCTACTATTACTATTTCTACTACTTTATTTTCATCTTTTATTATCAGTTTTAATTAAAAATTATTTTTAACATAAAAAGCAGAAATTGAAAACAAAAATTAAAGATTAAAACAAAAGTAAAATCAAGTGAGATCGTTTAGCTCTATTTTTATTTTTTTGTTATAATTTTTAGCTTTGGTTTTTATTTTTATTTTCTGATTTTCTTTTAAATAAAAATAAAAACATATTTGATTGTTAATATAATTGTATTAAATTATAGATAATTTTTATTAATAATTAATATATCAAATAATTAAATAATATATATTTAATTGATACTAAACCATATTATTAAAAATAAAAAATAAAAATATTTTTTGTGATTTTCATAAATTTAAAATTTTGAAAAAAACTAAAACTAAAATGTCAAATAAATTAAAAATTAAAAATAGAAAACTAAAATGAAAACCAAACCCAAAAGCACAACAAACAGGCTCATACAATTCAAAACAAAATTACCGGGCGCGTGTATAAATATGATCGCCTCAAACCGGCTTGCGAGCCAGTAACAAGCACTTCATCCTCTCGAATAAAAGGCCAACTTTGATGTTTATTGTAACTTTACTTTTTTTTAATTACTTAAGAAATATTAACACATACTATTATTTTTCTAATTATTAAGAATGTGAAAAAATTGGTATATTAAAGTAACTAGAACGAAATTTAGAAAATAATTTTAAGTATTTGTAATATTATGATAATTTTTTAAATAAGGAAGACATTTATTAGGCGAAATTTTTTTAAAAAATTTGCATTAAAAAAAGACTTTAGTTCCAAAAAAATAAAAAAGGAAATTTGTATATTTTTGTTTAATTATTTATATCTATATAAAGGAAATTTATGTTATAAGGTTGGAAGTTTTTCCAGATCGAAAGTAAAGTTGGTAAGATAAGATATTTGAGGTTTAAAATATTTAACTGGTATTAGACTATTATAAAATTGATTAAAGATTAAATAAATTAAAGAATTTAAAATATGATTGAAATATATTGTGTTTATGTATAAACAAAATTGAAGTTTAATTGAATAAAAAGATTGTTAAATTAAAATTAATTGATTTATTTTAATTTATAAGAACTTATTAATTTACAAAAATTGACTAACTAATTTATAATTTGATTAGTTTTTATCAACAAGATAATCGAACTAGAAAGTTAAAAATTGAATCAAAAAATTAAACGATTTAAAATTTTTATGATAAAATCAGCTTAATCGATTGAGTTTGTTAATTGTTAGTTTTTCAAAAACCAATAGGAGAATGTAAGATCATATATGCCTCATTTTCCTTTCCTAATAAGATTACAAAACTAAATAATAGTACATCAAATCTGTTTTAGTTACTATGTTTCATTAAATTTTATTCGTATATTAATGTGTGATCTACATAAATATGTGGATTAGATGTAATGAAACATGATAAAAATATTATAACTGAAATAGATGATCTTATTCTAAAAAATAGTGCCTCAAGCATCATTTTTTGACTTAATTATTAAACTTGGCTGTTTCTCTTTGAAAAAATTATACACTTTCTTTTTAGTTTAAAAAGTTTGCCATGCATAATTTAAGGTTTAATATACCGGCCATATGGTTAAATCCTGTTGTCCTGTTTAAAATGACTGCGCAGTCATTGGAGAATCAATCACTTGAGATCCTCTGTCCCCAATAAGCCTGTACCCCTGTGCCTTTTGCATCCAAGCCTTTCATTGATAGGTCCCTTTGGTCAATGCAGGGAGCATATTTACCGTTAATTACTCCCTTAGAAACACAGGTCATAAATAAATTACCACCTAGGACAACGTGACTCATGACAGAATCTCAGGAATACCGTACAGAGGGCAATCATTCCTTGGGACTTGTAAGCTTACCCAGACTCAGTGGCCTGGTCATATGCGCTTTTTTTTAATTAATAGGAAAAAATACACATTCCATAATAAGCCAAGAAAAACAGAGTCTATAAGTGGGAATTAGAGTAAAACGTCTTAGCATAGGACGCTAGCCAGTTGACACATCAGTTGCCTTCGCGGTAGATATGCCGATGTATCATAATTCAATTTATGTTGAACAATTTATTGATCCCTGTGATGATAGAATTGTGAGTCGCAGACCGTCGAGACAAAGAGGATAGGAGGCTAAGCGCTATTGTTGAGTTCACCTCAAGTTCAATTCGACGATAGCTTGAATTTCACGGGAGCATGAGTTCCGTATATACTCCCCAGAATTCTTTGGAGACCGGAGAATACTATCCGAGATTCTGGACAAAACCGTCAAGTCAATCACCAGTGATGTCTTGAAGAAGGCTTACCGTGGTGGCGGAATAGGAGGAACGGTTGAAAGCGTCGTCAATGTTTAAGTTGACCCACCCGGGAGGAGGTGGCCGCTAACAAATGAGATCTGTCTGATGGATCCATTGGTGGTCATATGCGCTTTCCCCTCCTGAGTCCTGACACAAGCGTATCGGTAATCCTAGCCCAACAAAATCCTAATTCATTTCGAAGTCATAGCTACTTCTATTTTTTCAGTTTTAATTTTTAAATAAAAACAAAATTCTATTTAATTATTAATATCAATATAATTATATTTTATTATTAATAATAATTACATATTAGGAAAAAATTAAAATTTTTTAGATTTCTTATATAATATTTATTAACAAATTATTAATGAAATTATTTTATTTTATTTAAACAAGCAATTTGAAAATTAACATTTTTATTCATAAGTTAAAATTTTAATTATTAATAAATTTTATTTGAAATATATATTTTTTGAAGAAAACTTATATTAATTAATTTTTATTAAATTAAAATTTAATTTAATTACAAAATTTAAATAAAATTATTCATATCATTACTAATAGTTAATTTTAATTAATTAAATATATACTATGAAATTAAAATATTCATAATTTTTATTAAAATATATATAACATATTTTTAGTTGGTAATAACTTAAAAATAAAAATTTTTTAAAAACTTTTTTTATAGAACTGTTGATAGAGCTGTATGTACTTTCATGATTAGTGTAAGAATTGCAACTCTGTTAACAGAAGATGGATGGCAATAGAGAAAATAAAGAAATAAAGGGGGGCAAAAGGAGTGAGAGCAGGTGAAGCACGAGCAAGCCTTTAGCTTTTTCCATCAGGAGTGAGGACCAGGGCCCTTATTACTGGCAAAAATATACTGAAAAACAGAAAAGTGGAAAACAAAAAAGCGAAAGACTAACTGACTATGGCAGAGGCAGCTGTCTCCAACTTGTTGGACCAGACAGCAAAATATCAACCAACTCAAACATCGTAACTGCCCAACCCCACTCTCAGTCCGTAATTAATTATCTGATTACCTCAACCAACCTGCTGATACAAAACAGCTTAATTTAGGTGGTTGGACGTAAGATCTTTAATCCATCTCCGTTATGTCCTTAATCGTATCTACAAAAATAGACATCATACATCTTTAAAAAGTTGAAGATGTGTTACATAACTAAAAAGGCAAGCCTATAACCAAATATTCTATAAAATATGTAAAAGCCGTTTTTTCTTAATCTTATAAAAATTTTGTTACATCCAAAGTATCAGTCAAGGAAATAATAGAATGTACAGTCAGTCACCCTTTTGATTATATTATTTGATCCGTAAATGTAAGAGAAAAATGATCTTTTTTTTAAGTCACCTTGGATACGCTGTCTAACTTGTGATTGTACAAATTGCATCAAGTTTTTAAAAATCTTGGTCTTATTTAGCAATCAGTTGATTGCATTAGTTGATAGCTGATTCTATCAGCTGATTTGATCAAAAGATTGCATTAGTTATTTGTTTGAGATGTTTTGTAAAATTAGTTGTTTAATATTAACTGTTTATATGTAAAACAACTTATTAGGGCATGACTTTTAAAAAAATATAAGAATATGAATATTATATATCTTAGTATTTTTGTTGAATATTCTTATAAGAATTTAGATTTTAGAGAAATCATGTTTACCTATACTGTTTCATTATCTATGAAAAATTTATGCAACTTTTTCTATTTTTATTTTTATTTAAGGGCAACATTTTATTTCTAACCTATAACTACATAAAAGGTATAATTGACTTTTAATACATAAAATTTTAGCTGATTGTTGAAAATACTCCTCCATACGAGTGTTTTCGTATTTGGTTGTTTATTCTAGATCAGCTCTTTAAAAAGCTAGTCAGCAAACAATTTTTATAGCTGTTTGAAAAGTAAATGATTGTCTACTAAACGAAGTCTTTATGTAGTCAAATATTTATAATTCATCGAATCTTATTGCATAAGTGATTTGAATATGTAAAATTGATATGAATAATGAAGCTCACCAATTCTTTAAATTGTGTTTCAAACTACCACTGGGGGAGATATGCTTACTTAGACATGTAACAGCAGAAAAATGTACATTATTTCTCAGCAAGTCGTAGAATGATGACTGAATTGAATATCAATGTATCTTGTGGGGCTCATTCCACTTTCTCTGTCAGGAGGCATTCTGCGTCCATAATATCCTCTTCTTTCGTGTTTTCTAAAAGTAGGAGTCGTACAGTAACGTTGTGGGTGTGACAGACTGGAAGTAGTACACTTGTTCAGCTTTGGTTATCATATCCATTTCAGTCTTTTCTTCTGCCAGCTATGTAAAACAATAATGGTTTTATCTCCTGCATCATGCGACACCGGGTGTGTCATTTATAGTCTTTTGGCATTTACTTTTAAACATACATTTACGTGTATCCTATGTAAATATGTACACTTGTTCAGCTTTTGTTTTCATATCCATTTCACTCTTTTCTTCTGCCAGCTACGTAAAACAGTAATGAGTTTTGGGTTGGTTGGACTAGAGGATCTTATCTGCTGAACCTCAATCAAGTAAATATAGTATTGCCCGCTTTGATCGGGGTTTGATCCCCTGATCTCACAGATTTATTACGTTAAGACGCACGCCTCTTACCACTGAGCTGGTATCTTGTACGCTGAATCGTAACCAGATTTATCTCCTGCATCATGCCACACCAGATCTTTTGTGTCATTTGTACTCTTTTGGCATTTACTTTTAAACACATATTTACTTAAAGTTTATATAAGTGGATAAGATTTAACTTAGGGTTCAAGAGAGCTTCAAATCCAATCCAGAATCCAAATGGTGTACAGAATGGAGCTAGGGTTTGGGACTCCATGACATTTGCTGATGTGAAGACTTTCGTCATCAGCCAGCCCATTTAGAATTTGGAATTTCTGAACTCCAAATTCAGCCCATGAACATCACCGTGCTCTTAACTCCATTGATCCCATCCAAATTCCCTCTCCATGTTAGAAGTTTGGGCCAATTTATAAACTTCCACAATGACTTTGAATCTTATTATGTGCTCAAAAAGTGAAATTTCATGCTCACAAGTGAGACCCATTTTAGAATTCAATTTTGTAATTCAAAACGTTAATTTGTAAACAATTCAAAACCAGTTCTTTTAACTTGGAATCGTTAATTTGTGAAATGGCTTATCTGAAGTGCAAGTGGGCTATTGCATATATACTTTGAGGGTTTACTCAATGGAAACTCAAATGTTCACCATTTCTCCTTAATGTATATTTAATTAGAATATATTTTAAAACTTTAGTTTAATAAATTTTTGTATTAGCGGTTTTGTCTTTTTAGGGCATGATTTTCTTTTCCCTTTTGGTATTGGTTTTAAGTTAGTGAGTCCAAAATTATCAATTGATTCTATAAATAATTATATAATATTTTATTTTATGTAAGACAGGTAAAAATAAAGACTTTATTGTAAAAATAACAGGAGTGTGGAAGTAATTGTAAACTTATTATGAAATGGTGATCAATAACTAAAGTTCCTTATGGCCTTAAAGCACACTAGTCAATGATTAGCATCAAGAAGCTATTTTAGATTAGGAAGGAGGGTTATAGGTTGAAACCATTATTGGTGCTTAGGCTATGATATTGTCCTCGGACTCTGGAGATTAATCCACGACTATGTCGGCAAAGGTTGTTACTAACAGGGGCCACCGGGGCTTTTTAGTTTTTAGTGCACAAAAGAATGGATATCGAGCGGTGGCAGGAGAATAGTAGTGCAGCTAAGGGCCTGCCCATAAACATGTTTTAGACATGCTTCTTTATGAAGAAGATGTGGATGACTGAAACTAGTTCAATTGTTAAAAACTGCTTCGCTTAGCTTTTGCTTTATGGAATTGGAAGCATGCTCTAAATTAACTATTTAATCATCATCCTTGTCATGGTTCCTTTGAACCAACTTTGAAATTATTCTTTCTTCTACTAATTAATCGTATACTCTTTAGTTTTAATTAGTATAAGGATGGTGTTAACCAACTTGGGAAAAGAAATAGTTCAACCAATTAAAGCACACTAATACCAACCCCATCACTTACATCTTCCTCTTTAACAAAAGGGGGAAAAAAAAAAAAAGAAGAGATGAGGCCGTCTTTAGATGTGATCATGCCTCCACAGAAAGAAAGCAAGATGAACGGAAAGAGGATACTTCATAGGATGATGCGTTGAATCTTGAAGTTGATGGGATTTTAACCTAACCTTTATTACATGTCTTCAGTATCAACTCATGGACCATGTCATAGCCTCCAAAGTAAGATCCACATTACATGTCCATTCTACTTCATACCACATTAGGATAGTCATATATCTACATAAAGTTGGTACCCTAAGTGGGTATTGTCTTAACCTACCAATCTCTATCTACTTGATTTTCACATTTCGTAATAACTAATAGTACTAGGCAGGTCAAGGCACAGCTGGAAAGGAGGAAGAAACTATGATTAGAAGATACTGTTGTTCAAGATACACTACTGTGGAATTCAACGAGCTTTGAATCATTGAAGCTTTGGAATTCCATGTCTTCTCCATGAGAATTATGAGGTGAAGTAGGTGATATGGATGGGTTATAAGAATACCGTCTGGCCCAGAACAGATAATTCAAGAAGTTGATGAGACTTAGGGCCGCTAATAGCCAATAGAAGAGGTCTAATCTATCTTTGTTGAGGTCATTTTCACTAAGCCAGCCGTTACCATCAGAGCTAGAGGTGATTCTGTTCACCAACGAAACCAGGACAGAGCTTAGATAGAAGCCAAAAGAGTATGAGCAGTAAGTTAGGGCTGTTAGAAATGACTGCATGCCCTCCAACGACTGTTTGTAAAAGAACTCTATGAGACCTACTGCAGTGAACATCTCTGAGAGGCCAAAGATGAGGAACTGTGGGGCAATCCAAAATATGGACATGTTTGTATTGAATTGCAGAGCTTCCATTTTTCTCTTCTTCTCTATTATGGCAGCTGAAACCATAGAGAAAGTTGCAGTAAATAGTCCGATGCCAATCCTTTGCAGAGGAGAGATTCCAGAGTCTATTCCTGTAATTCTTCTAGCAAATGGTACAAATAGGGTTTCATAGAGAGGGACTAAAAAGATGAGCATAATATAAGGGATGGATTGAAGTGAAGCTGGAGGGATGTGAAAGTTTTTTGTGATCTTGCTGTTCATTGCACTTCCTTGTTGGACTGAGAACGTTTGAAGCTGTGCCAAAATGGTGTTGAAGATGATTGTGCAGGCAAATATAGGGATGACAGAGATTATGATCTTCACTTGCTCCACTTGTCCCACCGTGGACAGTTTCCATGGACCTTCGCTTTCCTGAGATCTATCTTGGATTTCGATGCATGCCTTGTCAAGAAATCTGCAAATAACAAGAATTTGAGGTTGTAAATTGAATACGGATATATGAATTCCATGTCGTGGCTTTAGAGATTGTTGAAATTATTCTTCCGTACAATTTGAATTTACAGTAGTTAGAATAATGCCTCCAAGTACATTATAACAGCAATATTTCCTATTCCCTATCTTCCTTTATTTGGATAACCGCACCTGAATTTGTCAGTATGAAGCAGGTTGCTGACAGAAAGTGACGAAGCAGATGCGTGCTGAGGCATAATTTTGTGGTTTCCATGTAGCTTCTGCGCGTTGGAGGGACAAATTTGCTTTCTTTTAGTAATGGCAGCGACAAAAACCTGTCGAGGAGATTAAAGAATTAGAACAGGAAAAGAGAGACCAATTAATCATACAAATTTTATTCAAAGTAGCAGGTCCATGGGACAGTGCTGATCTCGTGACCCTGGCAACTCATACAACGTGTTTCGTACTAAAAAGGCAGAAGGATTAATAGTAAAACTAAAAGATGACATACCAATCCAATGAGACACTATCTTGTAAACTAAGCAATTCCTTTTGGAAAAAAAAGAAAGAAAGAACATGTAGATTTAATGGTTATTCAAAGCAGAAAAGGAAATCCTGAATACTTTGTATTGTTTAGTCCTCTAATTAAAGCATAGAAACTACTTTTAGTTGTCAAAAAAAAAAAAAATGAAAATCCAAGAACAAAAGACAGAACTCAATCAGTCCATAGAAATAAAGCACAACAGATTAAACCTGAACCGCAGAAAGATTATAATGGCATAAAATTGTTTTAACATGCAAGAATTTGGAAATGTATACAAACTCATGTAATTTCAGATTTTACCAAAATCCAAAATTTGAGAATTGAGAGGTTTATTAGCTTCAGACATTAGGTCAAATTCATGATGATTTGTTTATTACTAGATGGAAGACAAAAAAGAGAAAGATTTGCGTGTTACTTGTGCAATTGGAGTGAATATGCTTCCTCGAGGTGGCTTGTTCCTGTAAAGAACCAGACCCGAAATCAAGAAAATCAATCCAACCGCCATAACAGCAGCCGAGACCCCGAACCCAACATCCATGCCAGAGTGAGTTTGAAGCCAAACAAGAAGGGTAAGTGCTATAAGCTCCCCCATGCAAAAGGCAAAGTAGGCAGTGTTAAAGTACGTGGAGAGCTTCCTGGAGTCTTCTTTTCTGAACTGATCTGCTCCATGAGAAATTATGTTTGGCTTTAAGCAACCACTTCCCAAAGCCACCAAATACAGTGCCACAAAGAATATCAAAGCTTTGTAGCCCTTGGCCACTTCGCAGAGACTCCCCTCAGAGCTGGAGACCATGCTGCAGCGTGGTGGCCTCAGCTGTGGCAAGTGGGCTTGAACTGACAGTAATATGAAACCCTGTAACGTTAATAAAAGTTAGAATATAATTAAGTGCTTATAAGTTGAATAATTTCTTGGGCTTGAAAGCTTGATTGGTGGAAAACAGGTACTTACAGAGAGTTCAACGAACCCGAAGATCAACATAGTCCAAAAGCTTCCGAGATAAGAATCTGACAGGAACCCACCAAGGAGAGAAAGGAGGAAGACAGTTCCTACGAAATTCGTGACTATATTTGCAGATTTTGATAGTGGGAAGTGCATTTCATTGAATACATAAGTTATGAGATTGTTCCCAACAGCTGCTATTGCCATCATTTCAAAGCATTGAAGTCCTGAATCAAACAAAAAGTGACTATGAGCTCCTTAAACTCGAGAGATATGTTATGCTTAAATACAAACTTTAAATGAAATTTCCATATTCCATTCTGTTGCTGGGTTTGGTACTTTCTAATGAACTGATAAAACTGATCAAAAGAAGCTGGTACTTGACGTAGGAAAATGGTAATGGGCACATGTTGCAAATCGGGGATACTGCAATCGAGTTATAATGTCCTGCCAGAAGCAGACACTCCATGTGGACTTGATATTGGTTAAGTTTTACTTCATAACCATGTAAGTCCTATAGAAATGTTCATGATGATCAATGCGTATGCATAAAACAGAGATCGAAGAGAAGGAGATCAATGTGTAGACTGTAAAGAGAGAGACAGACCAAGGACAAAAATAGCCGCGGTCATGCCACCATGCCTGTGATTCTTGCAGGGTCTGCCTCTCCAATCAACATACAACTCCTCCACAGCAGCTACAGGCAAGGAATCTCCTGTGAACTTCATCTTTTATAAGCCTTTTCCTAAACTTTCCCCTATTCTAAGGAATATTTGTAATGCTATCGTAAACCTTGAATGAAACCAAAAAAAGAAAATGCTTGACGAATCAATTCCACAATCCCACAAGTATGTATAAAAAGCCTTATCTTTTCAAGGGCTTCTTTGGTGATTTTGAGATTTAAGAAGTGACTAATCCAACTCCCACATTTATAGTGTTTTTCAATTCCATTTCCTCGTGCCCGATCTCTCTCATTTCCATTTCAACGCGTCCCCAATAGTTGACTCACTCACTCACCGCGCTAGTGGGATGCATGGCCCATATCTTCCATGCTCAATGTATACTAAGTTATATGTATGTATGTAAGTCAGCTCCCATAATTAGTAAATCCTTTCATGCTCGTTGTTTATGACTGGGTGGGGTGCCAGTGCCATGTAGAAGGCAATTGTAGCTGTGTATCTTCAAGTTATGAGTAGTATGCATTTTTATGTCATCCCTTGGGGTGGGACACATTCACCACACAAAGTAATATAAGTGAAGAGTGGAGCATTAATTCCACTACATTTTCTGCTGTTAATTGAGCTTCAAAAGCATCTTCTTTATGTTCAGATTTTTAATTTGTGGTTTTCAAACTTTCTTGAGGATCCGAATGGAATGGTATCTCTATACGTACTAGACGTACTTCCCTTAGAACGTCTTTGTCTATGTGTGTAGACATTGGTATTTGATATATAGGCCGGAGTCTAATTGATGAACTTTTCAGGTTCCCGACAGTTAGGTTAGGTTGGCGTGAAGGTAACTAGTGCGTTGACTTCTTAGCTCGTTTGGGCTCGAGTACAGTACACGACGAGTGTGTGTGACCTACTCCACCGTCGGACATACTTTATTTGTTACGCGCTGATGCACATGAGATTGCCTTTATTCGTCTTTAACTTCTATTTTGCCTCTGATGTATAAAAAAAAGGTTAGGTTGGTACGTAGAAAGGCATAGACCAAAATGATGGGCATGATTCGGAACTGTAGTTGTAATACTGATATTTGTGATATGTCTCCCTTTAATTCTGAAAAAGAGGCATTGAAAATTAATCTGAACCTACTATAAAATGAACT
The DNA here is from genome assembly GCA_024703695.1 of Erythroxylum cataractarum. Classification (NCBI taxonomy): domain Eukaryota; kingdom Viridiplantae; phylum Streptophyta; class Magnoliopsida; order Malpighiales; family Erythroxylaceae; genus Erythroxylum; species Erythroxylum cataractarum. Next base: position 11,081,861 of record JANJEY010000234.1, on the reverse strand, counting down.
ATAGGCTCATTCCTTCGTCTTGACAAGATCACTATGGACGTGTATAGGTGAGCTCACCTTCACGTCACAATTAAGATACTTGAGTAGCTTGGAATGTAATTGGACCTACTAAAAATTAATTGGTGAGAGAGCGATTGATGCCACAAATGAGGACATTATGCAAATGCTTACGACCATAAATCTTCTTATATCAAATTAGAACTACTGTTGCTGAGTTATGGTACTTCACCGTTATAAAAGTTGTAGGGTTTTCTCTTTTCTTTGTTTCCTTCTTTATTAATAATTCTTATGGTTCGAATCGCCCTCATGTATGTAGCCGTTTAAAATTTGAGAGTAGAACTTTACTTTCCTCAAAAGGTCTGCCCAATTCAAGCGAGGATTAGTATGAAAATGAATGGTTTAAAGATATTTTTCTATAATTGAGACTCCCTTAGAACACCTCACAGAAAAAGAAAACTTATATACTCATCTTTTTCTCTGGGATCAAATCCATATATTTACTAGCATAGTAGTCTTATTGAATTCAAAACAAAATCGAAATGTACATATAAATGAATGTACTTAACACTACCCGTATTTATTTTTTGTATTATTCTATGTAATAACAGAATTGTCTCCACCAAATTATATTTCTTGGCCCTTGTGTTACCATTTTATATAGCCTGAATGTGAATTGGTTCAATGGGTCTACAGAAATGAAAATGAAAATTGATCGTGGGTTTTGGGATTAGAAAGCGAATAGAAAGATATTGCTAGTCTCTTTGTGGAATGTATGCAGTATTTTTATATTATTTATTAAATAACGAATGGAGGTCAGTTTCTAACGCCAGTATCTATGCTATCCCCATTTAGACTGAACTTAATAATCACGTTCGATAAACAATTAAGCGATTCTAATCCACAAAAGACACGTCGTATTCTATTTGACAAATATTTGCTTTAGATATTATTTAAGTGGAGAAGCCATTTCACTATTGCCTGCTGGCATTGTGTTTTACAGTAAAGCATGCACCTAATAAGGTGGAGGGAGTGACAACTAAATATTGAAAAATGGCATGAGCAAAGTCACAATTTTAGTGTTTTGCCCCTACCCTTTTGTGCATATTGAACATGCATTATCTAATGTTTTAAAAACCAGACCAGGCATCGAACAGGTCGAAGAAAAGGTTAATTTAAGATTTAAAAGTTCAACCGGAAGTGAACCGATATAAAACTGGTATATAATAAATAAGAAATAAAACTTATAAGAATAAGTAAAAATAAAATATTTTATTGAAATAAAAATACACCAATGTCTATTATTATATAATGAATTCATAATAAATAAATATAAGTCTAATATAAATATTAAAATAACAATAAAATCAAAATTGTATTTCTGAAGGAGACTGTATCTCATTATCGTCAAAAGCTTCAAATTCTTCAACGCTATTTAAAGATTCGTAAATTACGCTTTCATCTAAAGTGTTTGCATCAATTTCTTCAACTGCATTAAAATAAATTACAAATTAGTAATTTATGAAATTATTCTCAATTGTAAACTTGTAATACAGTATAATTTTAACTTAAATATGATCAAAATAAAATATGAACTGACTATCAGTAGATGATTCGTTGAGAATGTTCAAGTATTTTTTCCTTCCCTCCGTATTTTATTCCGTGATCATTAATTTTCTTCCTCTTTAGAACTCAACTTGGACAACACAAATAGGCAAGTGGGAAAAAGGCAATTTCAAGGTTTTCTCGTAAACTTCAAATATTTCCATTTATTTTAAGGGTCAAAATTTACACATAAATAAAATGTTTTGAATTTCTCAAAGTGAATTTTCGATAATAGCTTTATATAAAAGAGATGTACATTGGGCTACATAATATATTATTAATTATTCGAAATCTGCTGTTAACTGCCTTCCAAATATTTTTGAGAAATAGTTATTAGTTTTAGACTTAGGGGGTATTTGACCTATGTTCTTACAATTATTCGAAATTTTTTGTTAACTGCCTTCCAAGTGTTTTTGTCCAGCTCCAATCTAGTGATGGAATTATTTCAATCATGGGTTTGCAAATTGAAATTTATCCAATCCATGTAAAGGTGAGATGGAATACTTGTAGACAGAAGAAGAAAAGTCACAAACACAAACTAAGAAGGCAGATAGAAGAAAAATAGACACGAAACACTAATAAAAAGCAAGGTTTGAAAAATTAAACCGAACCGTCAAGTCCAACCAAAAAGTTTGAATCAATTGGTTTTTATACATAGAGGTTATTAGGGGAAACTGAACTGGACTATTGATCAATTCAAACTTTTTTCAGTCAAATTAGATGGTCTGGTCTAGTTTTTAAAACCTTGGGATTATCTTGTCTCTTTAAAGCTTATCTATCTTTATCAATATTTTAAAAAATCAAATATCAAATTGGAATAAACAAAAAAATCAAGATTTCACTGTCAAACTAAATTTTATTATTAAATATAAACGATAAAATTATAACATAATTATTATATATTATTAATTTGTAAAATATTGAGTATAAAATATAATCTTATGAATGAAAGAGTCTAAATTTGTATAAATAATAGTTAAATGACTAATTTTATCAACAAAAATACTTTTCTTAATATTATATTAGTCTTCCTTCAAAAGTATATTTTTAATATTATATCAGTTTCCCCTTGAAAATATAAGATATTACACTTTCATATGATCTTAAATATGGTAATAAAAGACTTGACCGCTATTTTCTGTAACATCTAGTTGAATTGATAATTTTTAGGGTAATATTTGCTAGGTTAGACTTTTTTATTTTTATGTATAAAAAGGTTCAAATTTATTAGATTTGACTAATTATTTTTAGAAATTCATTATGATCTTTTGGTTCATTTTTTAATATTTAAAAATTGGATTAATAGTGAGTATAAGAGCGTCAACATAAGAGGTAAAGAAAAGGAAAGAAAGAAAGAAACGTTACAACATAATCTTTTTGAACTAGCTCAGAATTTCTGATTGATCTAGAATGACTTATAATTAGTTGAGTTCAAATTTAGCCTACAATTTCTTAAGATATTGCTTTATAATCTAAATGGTACAAACACTACAACAAAACAACACATATAGTGTCGTCTTGGAAGTAGACGTCGTGAATGGTCTGAGGATTTCACGACATCAAGAAAAGATGGAATATTATGAGACGTTGCATTGAGACGTCGGGGATAAGGGAAGCGTTTAACGTCGTCTTGGTAGAAAGACGTCTGAAAATAGCA
>JANJEY010000234.1:11054759-11072621 GCA_024703695.1 Erythroxylum cataractarum | reverse complement strand
GATTTTCAAAATATTGAATAGAACTATATTATCATGATGCACATATATTTTCTTCCGACAAATACGGGATTTTCAGAACATTGAATAGAACTATATTACCGGTCGAACCGGTCAAACCGGTAATCAGTAAAGTCACCGGTTCGATGACCGGTCTGATTTTCAAAATATTGAATAGAACTATATTATCATGATGCACATATATTTTCTTCCGACAAATACACAACGTAGTGGCCAGCATTGAATTTTTGGCATTCCCGTAAACAGTGGCTGTGGCGGCCGTTATAATCGCCATTTCGATGACAACCTTTTCAGAATCAGAACAAGGCTTGTAGGGTCTTATTGCTGACTTTGTTGAATATTTCAGTCAAAAGGATTGTGTGGTACAATTGTAGAGTAATAAGAGTCTGAACCAGACATTTAAAATAGGGTTGAAGGATAGAGCTTTTCTGGGATCTAATTATTTTTTGAAATTAATTTTAAAATTATTAAAATATATAATTTTAAATCTTTATTAAGAACTTTTTAGTGAGATTTTTGTTAAAAGATTTAATTACGAGACACGCATAACTAATAAGAATATTTATGTAAATTAATTAATATTTTTTGGTATAATTAATTTGTCTTGTTTTTGTAAGAAAGACTAATTATGGTTATCATATAAAAAATAAAATAATTTTAATCAAGTTACAGAAAATTGTAAAATATATAATTTTAATCGGGTTGAGATGACTAACTTTTTATTAATTCACTTGTGTTCACAATAATCACATATACTTCACCGGTAATTATTTCAAAAAGATTTTATATAACTTTTTACAATCTCAAAAATAAAAAATTATATAAAGAAATTTATGAAAAAGTTAAAAGTTGAAAAAGAGAGTTTTTTCAATATGAGAGTAATTTTTTTTAAATCGAAGAGTGATCTCTTAAAAAATTAGAATTATAAAAATATTAAAGTATTTGAATCTTTTTTTATGCTGATTTAAAGGTGTTAATTTATGAATATATAATGTTACATGAAGTTAAATTTCAATATTACATTGAACTGTTCATGATTGACGTTCATTTATCTCCGAAAAAAATAAAAAGTATGCTCATTATTATTGCTTAATCCTTAATTAATTCCATTCAAGTAAACATTTAACTGCTTTAATATTTTATTCCCTTGGCTCTGTTAAACGGTAGATAAGTGATCGAGTATGACAGTAATGAACAATGAGGTCATGGCCATTGACAAGTGCAAGGTGTGGCAATGGTTGACATTTACTGTAATCGAGATTTCCTTTGAATTCAACTCACAAGCCAATACCACATTCATGATTAGATTCAGTATCTCAATTATTTTACTTTTACCTTCCCTTTTTGTGACAATACAACCCCATTAGAGAAGGATGAAGAAAAAATTTTAAGTCTGCCATGAATCTCTAATTACTTTTTATTAAGGTCGAGTAGTTGAGATTTCATTATTAATTTAGACACTACCTTATTGCTAGATTGAGAAAGAGGAAAACCCCTAGGATTTGTTTGGTTGACACGGATTATTGCTAGAGAAAGTAATCTTTTTTTTTTCTAAATTTAAACTATTATGTTTGCTTTTTTTTTAGAGTAGTTAGGAAAGTAAAAATTTTCTTAATTTAAGAAAAGTAATGACATTTTATTTGAAATTTAAATCCCAACACATCCTTGATATTTAGATTTTTTTCCTCAGTAATTTAATCTAACAATACACTAGACAATTTAACAATTCCTTTTCTCTCAACAATGCGACTTAAAAATATATAAATTTTAAATAAATTTTGATTTAATAATTAAAAATATACAAAATAAATATTAGTTTATAAATAATAATTTTTAAATTATTTATTTTTAAAAATAAAATATTTATTAATACTTTATTAATAAATATTATATAAAATATTAAAATAAATTTAAATAAAAATATTTTTGTAAATTTTATTTAATTTATAATTATTATTAGTAATAAAAATATTTATTATTATTTTAAAAATAAAAATTAAAAATTCACAATAATTATAAATATTAACATAAATAAAATAACTATTAAAAACTTTGTAAAGGGGAGAAGGAGAGATACGAGGAAAGAAGGAAAATTTTTAAATTTTTAAATTTTTTTAAAAAATTTTCCTATTTTTTAAATTTTCGGTATCGGTCGGTATTTGGATTTAAAATATTTTTGCTCAGAAGTTTCAATCGACAATCTTTAGGTTTATATATTTTTTATTTAATGATTTCAATTTTCATTCTGTTTGTAGGGATATAATTAAAAACACAAGTCAAAATTAAGTTACATTCTATAAAATATTATTATATATCAAATACTATAATAAGAATCCACCCAATTTTCTTATTAGAATTCTTATAAGTATCCAAACATATGAATATCTTTACCTTCCATAGATTTATTTTCCAATGAATCATATTCCAAATCCACTTTACTTTCCTGACAACCAAACGGAACCCTAAAGTATCAATCCGAATGGGAAGATCCTAGAAAAATGTAGTGCACCTTTATCTCTATCTCAAGTAAATATACAAATTCATTTCCTAGTGCAAATTAAGCTTGTATGCTTAGGGAGGCACACATGGAAGACAACCCACATGACAAAAAGGCAAACCTAAGCCAAAATGCAATTAAATAGGACCGACCAAAGTCATCAAATCTCCTTCAAACCTTCTTTTTCGTTTTCATTGTATTTTATGAAACAAAAGTTGTTCTAAACCTTATTCTTAAGCAATGTTGTCAAAGAAGTAGGATTAACTGGTAGGGACCAAGAAAAGAAAGATGGCTAGGAATAAAGTTAGTAGGTAGGTGATCACAAGAAAGCTTCGTTTCTCTCTTTTGGCTTCTTTACAACATTTGTTTACATCCCAAATCTTCCCTGAACATCCGACCGACATTTGCGCACAGATTTTGTTGTAAGCCATCTCCCAAGCTAGTCAAGCAAAAAGATGATGGCATTTAGGCCTTGGACTTTTTGCAGGGCATCATTAATTTGCGCAACTCAACCATGATCGTTGCTTGATTTATGACAAAAGCTTTTCTAGGTTTATTTTTATATCAACAAGACACCGTTAATATAGGCCCTGGAATTAGTAGTGGTGGTCGGCCTAGGGCATTCCACACCGCTATTTTTTTTTTTTTTTTGGTGTGTTTTCCTTGCTTGTGTCAGCATTTCGAGGGATGCTCGATAGCGGGGAACATTTTGCTAATACAAAAACCAGAAAACTTACCAAAAGAGTGGGGATTGCTACTTCTTTTCTAGCCTTAATTAAATTCATCTCTTCCAAAGAACACTGTTTTGTGGATGTATATAAACCATTATCGAGTATGGTTGAACAAAAAAAGTATGATGCGATTGGGGTTCAGAATGTGCTTGAATGCTTATGTGCGGTATCTAGATTCTCTTTAATTCTCCAAAAATGTGTGTTGATAATCCATGATCCTATATGGTCACGTATCTTCCTCCACTTACTCATAATAGTCATTGACTTTGCTGTGCTTCTCGTGACCACCATTAAATTGGAAATATCAACAAGGAAGAAAAGCCTAGTTAGCTCCTTGAACTTGTTCAAATTGTTCAATTGAGTTCTTCAATTTAGCTTTCTTAATTTAACCTCTACACTTGACTCGTAATAACAAAATTTTCCAACTCACCATTGTAAGGATTTTTAATCAAACATGTGGGCTTATATGTGTGCAATTGTATATAAAGGCTATCATATAAAGTTGAGCCCAATTAATTAAAGTGGTCTGATATGTTTATAGTATTTAGGTTTCATGCATCTATTTTAAGTGTGGGCTCTATATGTGGAGAGACCGAGCTTCTATTTCGAGTTTTATGATGGGCCAAACTGGAAATCAAAATTAGGTTTTTATCCTAATATAAAATGTTATGATCCCCAAATTAAACGTAACCTAATAATTCTTTTCTGAAATCTCATTGTCAGAGAAAGAGCAGAGAGTTATGGAAAAATTCTGGAAAAGGGCTACGTTCTAATTTGGAAGACAAAATTGCAAAACTTCAGTATAAAGCAATTAGAGGAATTTCAACATGTTCCTCTTAAAAAACAAAGACCTTAATCCTTTCAACCATTTCCTCCGATAGAGGCTAGAAAGCACCTATTGGAAAAGTTTTATAAACCAAACAGAATTGAGAAACAGAAGCTGAAACTAACTTTTACATAAAGCTGATATCTTTTCATTTTAGGTTGATTTGCAGTTCAATTTGAAGTTGTAGGTTACATTGATTTTAATTTTAAAAAAAACAATTTGAAGTCTTAATTGGACAATTGGCAAAGTTTAAAGATATATTTAATTATTGATATCCTATTAATCGTAATTAATGAGCTATTCATCTCTTAAAGTCTTATTTTGGGATTTAAATTTTTAAAACAAATTTTTGTACCTCTATTTCACATTTCTCCTGTTTTTATGTTTTTGTTCTAGATCTAATTCGGCATGTAAATGATAAAAGAGGACACAAAGGAGAAAAACAGAAAGGGAGAATATGCAACAATCATGGATATTTTGAAGACAGACTAGCTATAATAGATACTGCACTGTGAAAGTCAATTCCTGTTAATGGGAGGAACAGATGCAGAACTAAAGAGATTGATTTCTTGTCCCCAACAACTCCTTTTCGGTCAGATTTGCAAGCACAGCATGTTGATGTTCTTCTGAAAGAATTCTGGCCTGTCAAGTTAATTCGTCAGACAAGCAATTCAATGACAGAAGAATTCAGGGTCCCATCTCTCAATCTTAGATTCGCTTAGATCGCAATCTTTATGATATTTTAATGGTGATTTATATCCAGTTAGTGTTCATGTGCTCATTTTCTGCATATCATTTCAAAGAAATGAGGAATAAGTTTTTGACCTTCCATCAGTCGCTGTAGGCTTAAAGCTTTAGTAATTAAGTACTATATTCTCAAAATTGACTAGCTAATAGGTGTTTAATTATAAAAATAATTAAGCATTCATAATTAAACTAAAGGTATTATATTAATAATTCATTAATATATCTCGTTTCATTTTTCTAAGAGAATTACTTGGTCCAATGATACGCCATATTTTTACTTTAAAGTCTAGCTACTCGATTGATGTGATGTCATTTATAGAATCTCTTAAAGAATCAGGTTCCAACTTGCAATGTGCTTTGTACAATTGAAAAGAGATTGACTTAAGCAATTTTCCCAGCAAAAGCATCCTGAAAATCCTTATCCCATCTAATCGGTAATTTGTGCATTATGAGAACATGTTTTCGGTAATAAACAAAGTAAAAAAAGTAGGCCCAACTCGAGTATTTTCTTGACCATTTTCTTGCTCTTGCTGCTCTGTAATGCTCATATTACATCCGTAAACATATGCTTTTCAGGCTTGGTTTTATGGAAAATGAGAAAATAGTGTTAGTAATTTTCCTAAGGACAATAATCAATCATGCTTTTACTATTTTAATAAATGTACAGTTAAGCAAACGGAATTTAATTCGGTTAAAGATAATAAAATAGCTTAATATAAAATTTATGTTAATAGACTAAAGTTCAGCGAAGGAAATGAATCATAATCAGTATGGGTCAGACATACATTAAGCATGTGATAAAAAGGTCGGATATAGATGCTATATATATATAAGGTTAAGGTTTCTTGGAAATGCTTAAATAAGTCGTAAATGATCGAATTCTCTAACCAATCAAGTTATTCATGTGTTAAGAAAATTGCATAAAGACGTTAACGACATCTAATAGATCAACTTTCATGAAAGTTATTATGAAAACACAATCATTTTGGCGTCAAAAAGTTCATTTGGAGGTTACAGAAGTAAAAACATATATTTCTCTTGTTTTCTTCGTTTATTCACTTTCACATTAAATCCTGAGTGCGTAATTAAGACTCGAGTTACACTATAAATACATCACATTTTTTAACCTAAATTGAAATCCTAATGGAGTGTATCTTTAACCCAATTTAATCCCTCCGTAATATTAGAAAGAAAGCGTTGGATATGGGTCCCTCCACATGGAGGGACACCAATTGTTCAACAAATGCAGCAACGATTTTGATGACACATTAGTTAAAAGAATCTCATGCGGCGGAGTGCCTATATAAGACATTCCTTGCTTTATACCAAAACACAACAAAGAAAAATATAGATGAAAACCAAAGCAAAACAATACTCTGAAGTTAGGAAATATTTTTCTAAAGAATTGGTGAGTGACAAAATAGTGAGGTTAGTATTTTTAGGTTAGAAATACCTTGTTAACCACTATTTTGGTTTTATCTCTGTATAACTACTATTTATAATAGTGGAAATATTCTGAGTTTTGTCTGTAAACGTAGCCTAAAATTAATGATGAACCACGTTAAATATTTTGTATATATTTTGCTCATTTTATTTTTTCTTTTTAAAAATACACCCGTTGCACCCAACAAGTAGTATCAGAGCTGTGTTTTTATTGAAGGTAATTTTTGAAAAAAAGCACATCACAAGGAAGACAAAATTATAACGAATTTTTCAACGTGATCCGTTTGAAAAATTGACATAAAACAGCAAAGGTGATGAATAGTACTCTAAAGTTTTTTTAAAAGAAATTTGCAAGGTGACGGCATTGTAGCAATAATAACTGGGTAATGCAATACTATTCATAAGTTATTATTTACTAGGTCCCGTGATATTATTCTAGTAGGGTCTGACGACACTATTCCAGTGAGCACTATTCATAAATTATTATTTATCAGGTACTGCGGTACTATTCCAGTAAAGTTCGACGACATTATTTCGATGATCACTATTCACAAGTTACTATTTACCGAATCCCGTGGTGAAAATTTAGAAGATATCTTTTTTGCTAAATTTTGACGTCCTGATTTCATCTTTGAGGTCGGTTTTCTCAAATTTAGCTTAATTTAGAAAATCAAAGTGAAGACGAGCAAAATGATCAATTTAAACGGTATTAACTACTGTACATGGCGAACTAAGATAAAAGATCTCTTGATAATTACAAAGGTGCATTTTTTGATATTTTCGATAACCAAATAGGAGGAAATGTCTAATGAAGATTGAGAGTTTGAGCATGAACGAGCGTGTGATTATATTTGACAGTTCGTTGATGATAATGTGTATAATCACATTTATAACGAGACTTGTGCAAGAATGCTATAGAATAAGCAGTTGTATGGTTCAAAGACCAGCAATAACAAATTATTTTATCTAACAAAATTGATGCAGGTAATCATTTAAACAATATAGAAGGTATGGTTGATCAGTTATCAAAGATAGGCATAAAGTTTGACGACAAGGTGATTGCTCTAATGGTGCTAGCTTTATTACCAGAGTCTTGAGACTTTGAAGGTGTCTTTGGCAAATACTGCACCAAATGGCGTATTAAATATAGAGTCTATTAAAAGCAGTATGCTAAAAGAAGAGATGAGACATAAATCACAATGTACAGCCTTTTCATCACGTTCAAACGTTCTGTTTACAGAAAATAGAGAAATGAGTCAATCCAGAGGTTCAAAGTCCAGAGACAAGAGCATAAGAAAGTCAAACATATATGCAAATGTGAAATGTCATTATTGCAAGAAGAAATGTCACATCATAAAATTTTGCCGAAAGTTGAAGAAGGAAAAAGGCAAAGATATGAAGAAAGAAGAAAGCAGTGATGATGAACAAAGTAACACTGTTGATTTATTCAACCTTGTTATTGATACAGAGATAGTTAGCTTGGTGTCGCAAGAAACAAATGGGATAGTTGATAGTAGAGCTAATGTTCATGTTACATCTCACAGACAATTTTTCTCATCTTGCACATGTGGGAATTATGACGTTGTTAAGATGGAAAATGAAAATCTGTCAAATTTTGTTGGCAAAGGAGATGCTTCTTTAGAGATAGCGAATTATTCAAGACTGTTGCTAAAAGATGTCATGTACATTCTTGATTTGTGTCTGAACTTGATTTCTGTAAACAGGCTAGGTGATGAAGGTTTTCGAAATACTTTTAGAAACGGAAAATGGAAGCTTACTAAGGGCTTCTTAGTAATGGCCAGAGGTTAGAAGCACCCAAGACTATATATGATGCAGTCAAAGCTCTCCAGTGATATTATCAATACAGTGGAGAATGATAATATAGTTGATTTGTGGCATAAAAGATTAGGCCACATTGGTGAGAAAGGGATTACTCAACTTGTAAGAAGAGATATGCTATCTAGTCTAAATCAGATACATCAGAAGAAATGTGCAGATTGTCTAGCAGGGAAACAAAACATGGTTTCTTTCTAGAGTTCTCCTCCATCTAGAATAAAGAATGTTCTATATCTGATTTACTCAGATTTGTGTGGACCAGTGCCAAAGTCAATTGGTAATGCACAATATTTTGTGACTTTTATTGATGATCATTCCAGAAAAACATGGGCCTATACTTTGAAGACTAAAGATCAAGTGCTAGATGCGTTCAAACAATTTCACGCCTCAGTTGAGAGACAAACTGGGAAGAAGTTGAAGTGCATTTGGACAGACAATGGAGGAGAGTACATTAGATTATTTGATTCATACTGTAAAGAGAATGGTATTCGACATCAAGTGACACCACCAAAAACACCATAATTAAATGACGTAGCTGAGAGGATGGACAAGACTTTGATGGAAAGAGTCAGATGTCTACTTTCATATTCAAAGTTGCCTAAAGCATTTTGGGGTGAAGCTTTACTTGTAGCTATGTATGCATTAAGTCATTCACCATGTGTTCCTCTCCAATATGAAGTTCCAGAAAAGGTGTGATTAGGAAATGATGTTTTTTATGATAATTTGCGGGTCTTTGGTTACGAGGCCTTTGTCCATATTCCTAAAGATGAAAGGAAAAAGCTTGATGTCAAGACACGACAGTGGGTATTCATTGGCTATAGTCAAGATCAAGTTGGCTACAGGTTTTATGATTCGGTGTAGAAAAGTCTTATCAGGAGTCATGGTGCTATATTTATTGAAGATCAAGCTATTGAAGATATCAACAAAGCGGAAAAGGAAGTTTCAAGCTTTGATAATGACTCAACAAGCTTCCAATTGAATCCTCCAATAGTGGTGCCTAGATAAGTTGGAGATGAAGTGCAAAATGATCAGCTAGAAGCTGATAATGCAGATGCCCCAAATGAAGTTAAACCAGAGGATGATGATGGTGTTCACATTCAACAACCAGTACCTGAAGATTTTTCAGTCCCATTACGAAGATCTAGCAGAGATAGACAACTATCTACTAGATATCCAGTTGATCAGTATGTAATGATAAGTGATCGAGGAGAACCAGAAAGCTTTGATGAAGCCATGAATGATGAACACAAGAAGAAATGAAAACAAGTCATGTAAGACGAGATGAAATCCTTGCATGAGAATAAAACATTCAAGCTAGTGAAGTTGCCAGAAGGCAAAAGAGCATTTAAGAATAAATGGGTGCTCAGAATCAAGCATGAAGAAAACAACAACCATCCTCGATTCAAAGCAAGATTACTAGTCAAAGGATTCAATCAAAATAAGGGCATTGACTTTGAAGAGATATTTTCATCGGTGGTGAAAATGGCATCCATACGTACAGTGCTAAGGTTAACCACAAGTTTTAATATGGAGGTTAAACAAATGGATGTTGATTGCCTTCCTATATGGGGATTTGGAAGAAGAGATATACATGGAGCAACCAGAGGGTTTTGTAAAAAAGGGGAAAAAAACTATGTTTGTAGACTAAAGAAGAGTTTATACGGTAAGAATGCTTTTAGAATCAACAATCTAAAGAAGCAACTGGATAAGTCTTTTGCCATGAAAGATTTGGGATCAGCAAATCAGATTCTTGGCATGCAAATTATCAGAGACAAAAGCATCAAGAAACTATCGTTGTCACAAGAAAAGTACATTGATAAAGTGCTTCAGAGATTCAAATTGGACAAAGCTAATGTGGCTAGTTGTCCTCTTGCTAATCACTTTAAATTAAGTTTCAGAAAGTGCCCTTCTACAGATGAAGAGAAGGAAGAAATGTCCAGAATTCCATATACTTCAGTAGTTGGAAGTTTGATGTATGCTATGGTTTGTACACGGCCAGATACTGCTCACGCAGTTGAAGTTGTAAGTCGTTTCCTTTCAAATCCTAGAAAGGAACATTAGGCTGCAGTCAACTGAATTCTCAGGTATTTTCGAGGGTCATCCAAAATATGTTTACATTTTAGAAGAGCAAAACTTGTGTTAGCTAGTTACACATATGCAGCTATGATTGGAAATGTTGACTCGAGAAAATCTACCTCAGGTTACTTGATTATTTTTGTAGAGGGAGTCGTGGCACGACAATCAAGTCACAGAAGTATGTTGTACTTTCTACAACTAAAGTGGAGTTTGCTGTAGTAACAAAAGTCTGTAAGGAGTTGCTATGGATGAAGAAGCTCTTTAATGAACTTGGTATCAAGCAAAAACAGTATCAACTATTTTGTGACAGTCAAAGCGCTATTCACCTTAGTAAAAATGTCTCTTTTTACTCGCGAACAAAATACATTGATGTAAGATATCACTGGATCATAATTGTGATGGAGACAAAAAAATTACAATTAGAAAAAATCCATACTGATAAAAACAGATTAGACATGTTAACCAAGATTTTACCAAAAGGCAAGTTTGAGTATTGTCGATTAGTAGCAGGCATAACAAAGCCCTCCTTGTAACCGAGATGGAGAGATTTGTTGGATATGGGTCCTTCCACATAGAGGGACATCAATTGTTCAACAAATGCGGTATCGATTTCAGTGTCGCATTAATTGAAAGAATAGAAGAAGACCTTTGTTTTGAAAACCGGACCGGACCGGCCGGTTCGACCGGTGACCGGTCAGCTATCCGATCCGATTCACCTTTAAAAACCAGTTCTCAATTGAACCAGTGAGAATCGGTTAAAACCGGTCAATTGACCGGTCGAACCGGTCCGATCACTGGTTCAATAAAATTTTTATTTTTTTGTTTTGTTTTTTTTTGGTATATTTTTGTATTTTGTTAATATTATTAATATTATATATAATTAAATATAATTATTGTATAATTATGATGTCACACCGGCTCGACCGGTGGTTGAACCGGTCAAACCGGTGACCAGTAAAGCCTCCGGTTCGATGACCGGTCCGAGTTTTAAAACACTGAAGAAGACAACTGCCTTTGCAGCTGTCTCATGTGGTGGAGTGCCTATATAAGGCACTTCTTGTTTCATACCAAAACACAACAAAGAAAAATACAAAGAAAAACTAGAGTAAAACAATGCTCTAAAGTTAGGAAATATTTTTCAAAAGGGTTGGTGAGTGACAAAATAGTGAGGTTAGTATTTTTAGGTCGGGAAATACCTTGTGAGCCATTATTTTGATTTTATCTCTGTATACATACTATTTGTAATAGTGAAAAAATATTCTGAATTTTGTCTGTGAACGTAACCCAAAATTAAGGGTGAATCACGTTAAATATTTTGTGTCCATTTTGCTTATTTTATTTTTCTTTAAAAAAAATACCCGCTGTGTCCAATAGAAAATATGCGTATTGTTCTTTTTAATTTAAATTTTATAGTTAATATTTTTGAATATATATTAAATAAAAATTTAAAATAAATATAAAATATTTGATAAGTTAAAGTAAAAAAGTTGTGAGATTCCAATTCTTCATGTTATTAGAAATAATGTGTTTATGACTCTTATTTCGCACCCTAAGGTCAGCCATTCGGAGGCTTTGGTTTTCCTCTTTGTCACTTCCTTTACTGCAGCCAATAATGCAACTCGCAATGTAGTAGTGGCGGTGGCTTAGGTTATCATCATGTCCTCGATATTGGGCTACAATGGTGGATCTTCTGTCTCCCAAAATTTTCTCCGATGACATTACTTGCTGTGCTCCCCTCAAACATTTGGAAAAGATGATGCCTTAAAGGCTTAAACTTTAACATCCTGTCACAATTAGGACCCACTCGCAGGCATGACAACGCAACTCAAGTAAAGAGATTGGAGATGTACGGAAAATGGATCCAATCGTGGTTCCATTCGAAGAAGAGGTGCGGTGGGTGTTTCGATGAGCAGTTTACAAGTATAGTTATGGGGCTGTAATAGTTTTGAAAGTAAAATGTTTCTTTACCAAATAAAGGCGCACCGCTGTAATAAAACTTAAAAATAATAATAGTTCTATGAAAAAGATATCATAAAAGTTTGATGTGATGTATTTATTGTTTTCATACTATATATTGATACATATTTTAAGATTTTTTTTTCTTACGTAAACTCAAATTTTCATTTATAATATTTATTATGTATCAATATATAGTATTATCTGTGATGGACAAAAATGCATTTGAAAATGGGGATGTTTGTGTAATTAAGTCTAAAGTTTCATAATGATATAATAGTGATAACAACATAATTATGGTGCTGTGAGCACTAAATTAAGTGATCAACAAAGTATACAAGAATTAAGAAGACTTGAAGTATGAATTCATTAAAAATTAAATGAAAATTAAAATGAAGGCTTATGATTAAATGAGCTTTTAAAGTTAAATTTTATTGTTTAAATTTATTTTAAGAATATTTATCTCTTTAAGAATTGATTCGTTTTATTTTTTATACTTCCTTTCATTAATTACTATTCTATTAAGTTTATATATCTATTGCTATTTTATAATTTTTTATTTGTCTCTTTTATGATTATAAAATAAGAATACAAATTTTTATCACATATAGAAATTTCTCAATAAAAATATTGCGAAATGTATTAAATCAAAAAGAAAATTATCATATGGTTTAATTTGTTGATAAATTGTTTAGTTGTTAGTAAATTTGCTACACGAATTCTATAAGTTTTGCAATATTTAATTCTTGTTTACTTGTTTTTATTTGATTCAACCCAAGTTTCTCCTTTTTTCAGGAGTTTAATTGAAGAATTTGCTACTTCTTTGTATGTTTGACACAATGATTTAAAAATTAAACCGGAGGTTAAACTAGTAAAATAATAGGTTTTAGGTTTAAAAAATTCAGTCGATATTAAACCATCATAAAATTAGCTAAATATTAAATAAAATTAAAAAATTTGAAATATGATTAAAATATAATGCTCATATCAATTGAAGAATTTGAAGTTTAATTGAAAAAAGAGATTATTAAATGAAAATTAATCGATTTATTTTGGTTTATGAGAACTTATTAATTTATAAAAATTGACCGATTAATTAATAAACTGATTAGTTTTTAACAATAAGAGTTATTAAAGTGAATCAAATCAAAAAGTTAAAAACTAAACCGAAAAGTTAGACAGTTCAAGATTTTTACTGTTGAACCGGTCAAATTGATTAATTTTTTTAATCATTAGTTTTACCTAATATCTAATTATGTCTTTTTTTATTATATATCAATCTATAAAGGCTTCAGCAGGTCATGAATAAAATTTTCTAATATTCTTTTGTTAATCTAGATGATAGTAATCTCATAGCAAGGTTAAAATTGGTTAAGAGTGCTACGACAATAGTTTAAGAGAGACTGAAAAAGCAAAGAGTAAGTGATATGAGCGGAAAACAGGAGAGTGAGCAACTAAAATAATGTGGTAGCAACAAAACTAACTATGTAACAATAATGAAAACTTAGAATTTTTTTTAACCAACAATCCTAGTGACCATCAAAGCATGCTTATGATACGTTTTTACTAAACCAACAATAGACATAATACTTGATAGATGCACAAAGATCAAAACTTATAAGGCTACTCCTAAAGGATCTTAAGATGAAGAATTATCTCTTTCAAGCTATTGATCATCTAATCTTAGAAACTATTCTTTCTAAGGAGCCTTTAAAGTAGATTTTGGAATCTATGAAAGAAGATTCCAAGTTTCAATAAAGGCCAAGAGTCAACAACTCAATCACTTTGTCCAAAATTTGAATTATATCGAATAAGTATAAATAATTTGTTTTTAATTTCTTTCTCAAGGATAAAGATAACTGCCAACAAGATGCAAGTTCATAACGAGAAGATTTAGGACTTGACTATGGTTAAAAAGATTCTTTGTTTAATGACACCTAAATTTAATTGTATGGTATATTCAATTGAAGAATTGAAGGATATTCATCTTCCTTCAATTGATAAATTGCAAGGTTCTGTATTAGTTTATAAGCAAAAAACAAACTAACAACAAGATACACAAAAGAAAGCATTATATATAAGACACATCTAACAATTGTCTTTCAGTTTTAGAGAGAGGCCATCAAGGTAAAGGTAGATCCAATACTGAAGGAAGATGTTCACAAAATCAACAATTTCAGGATAATCATAATTCTAAATTTTTAAGAATAGGAAATGATATCAGAAGAAGACATGGAAGGCTTCAACCAACTATAGAAAATTTAAATTCAATAAATAAGTTGAATATGAAACCCTTTCAATGTCATAGGTATGGACATTATCAAAATAAATATAGACTAACTTGTCTAAAAACAATGTAGAAAAATTCATTTTCATAGAAATACATGAGGAAATATTTATGATTGTCACACTATGGAAGAAAGTAAAAAGTACTTATGAAACATTGACACTAGCTACAACAAACATATGCACAATGAAAAATAATATTTTCTAATTTAGATCAGATATAAAGATAATGCAAAGTTTGAAAATGACACCAAAGTCTTAAATATAGGAAAAGGATAGGTAACCATGCCAACTAAAGGGAAGAATATTGATATAATCTCTAATGTTCTTTTTGTAACAAAAAGAACATTTTTTGTTCCAAATTTAAAAACCAAATTATTAAGTATTGGTCAATTTTAAGAAAAAGTATATGAGATCATAATAAAAAATGGTATTTGTCACATTTATTACGTCAAACTGGGCTTGAGTGCTCAAGTTAAAATGATAGTGAATAAAACATTTTCCTCTTTATTTTTATTTCTCAAACTGGTCTCTCAACAATACTTAAAGATGATGCATGGTTATGACACTTTTAATATAATCATATGAATTTGATGGTTTAAAAGCACTCCAACAAAAGATAATGGTATGTTGAATTTTGAGAATGGGTAACTATCTAAAATAAAGTAGAATAAAAAAGAGATAAAACAAGAGACAATTTATTGATTGGTTCTACTTTACATTGACTTAAAAGTCTAAATATATAGAGAATGAAATAACAACCTTAGCTAATCTCTAGATAAAATAAATCAAATTCAAAAGTTTAAATCCTAACTAGATAATAACTCTATCTTAATAGATAAAATTTTATCTTTTAACAAATATCTTATCTTTAAACCCCCTCCCTTTGATTTCTGCCGACCTGGTTATATTCCATTTCCTATGATAGGAAGTTGGAATATTAGGGGCCTTAATGGTCCTCACACACAGCGAGCAGTTAGAGATTGGATTCGACACCACGACCTTGGATTGGTTGGTCTCTTGGAGACCAAGGTAGCTTCTCCCTCCCTAGCGGGTGTAGTTTCGACTACTTGTCATGGATGGGATTACTTGAGTAATGTGACAGATCAGGTAGCATGTCGCATTTTGGTATGTTGGGATCCCAGTTTATTTGAGTTACGGAGTTCGGTGTCTACTCTACAGGGCATTAGTTGTGAGGTGACTCATATACGAGAGGGTTCTATTTTTGGCCTTACCGTGGTCTATGGATCCACAGCCCCGGGCACTAGACAAGAGCTTTGGGACTTCCTCCGCGGTCAGGCTGACCGATTTCATTCTATGCCTTGGCTAGTATTGGGTGATTTTAATGCCATACTGAGTCATTCTGACAGAGTCAGCGGGGACATTGGATGGTATCGCCATATGGATGAGTTTGGGGAGTGTTTACATGATTCTGAGTTGCTCCGACTACCTTATCGGGGTCTGCGATATACTTGGCATAATGATCGGGAGGGATCGGATTCCATTCTCAGACGGTTGGATTAGAGTTTTGGCAACTCTGCATAGCTTACTTCATGGCCTGGTTCCTTTACAGAGGTCCTGCCCAGAGATATTTCTGATCACAGCTCTTTGGTTGTTCAGTTTGGTTCCCCGCGATCTCGGCCTGCCACTCCTTTCAAGTTTCTGAAATGTTGGGCTGACCATACCCACTTTTTAGAACTTGTTAGGAGAGCTTGGGCTACACCAGTGAGAGGAGACCCGAAGTTTTGCTTGACTCACCGGTTAGGACTGCTCAAGCGAGAGCTGAAGTCCTTCCACTTTCGAGACTACAGCCATATTTCCAGCAGAGTTAGGGAGGCGCGGACCCGGTGGGCCTCCGCTCAGGCAGCTCTTGATGCTTCCCCGCACTCGCCCGATCTAGGTATTGCCGAGCGTGACCTTGCTAGACAGTACTATCGACTGATACAGGATGAGGAGTCATTCTACCGACAGCGATCTAGGATCCAGTGGCTTTCTCTAGGCGACCAGAACACTAGTTTTTTCCATAGATCCTTGATCCATCGCCAGGTCAGAGGCCGGGTACATGGGTTGCTTGATGGGGCCAGTACTTGTATCACAGATCAGGGAGCATTGGGACAGATGGCGATTGATTATTTTCAGGGTATCCTCTGCTCTCCCCCTTGCCTCCTCCAGCTGATGCTGCTCAGTTCTTCACTCGTCGTATCCCTGAGGATATGGTCCAGTCATTGGTGGGTCCAGTTTCAGATGAGGAGATCCGTCATGCCTTATTTTCCATTCCGGAGGATAAGACCCCAGGACCTGATGGTTATACCTCTTTCTTCTTTCGGAGGTGTTGGGATATTATTGGAGCAGATTTCAGAGAAGCAGTGCGGTATTTTTTCTCTACCTCGGTGTTGCCTCGCTGCGTGAATTCTACTAGGATTACCTTGGTTCCCAAGGTGGAGAGCTCACAGACTTTGAGCGACTTTAGGCCGATTTCTTGCTGCAATGTCCTTTACAAGTGTATCTCCAAGGTCATTGCAAATCGGTTTAAAGTTGTTCTACCGGAGGTGATTGGGAGAGCTCAGATGGCGTTTGTCCCGGGGAGGCAGATTGCGGATGCGATTTTTCTTACCCAGGAGTTGATGCACGATTATCACCTCGATCGTTCACCACCACTGTTAGGCCCCGATTTTTTTATGATGGCATTAAGTATGAATTGTGATAATTATGGTTTTATGCCTTGATTTGATTAAGTTGAGAATATTAGTGGATAATTGAGGTGTATTTACGTTTAATATGGTTTAAATAAGGCATTAGAGGATTAAATTATGTGAGGGCATTTTGGGAAGTTCACTTAAGTTGGAATGGATTTAGGCTTATTAGGAGGGGTATTTTGGTCTTTGACCACCCTAGGTAGGTTTTAGAGAAAGACTTAGAAGAAATAGAAAAGAAAGAGAAAGAAAGAGGAAAAAGAAAAGAAGAAGGAAAGAAGAGAGGAAGCGCCGACGGTGAGAAGAGGAGAAGAGAAGAGAGGTTTAGCAATTTTTGAGTCTTTCGACTGATTTGAAGCGATTTCTGGTAAGTTTAGCTTCCTTTAAACTTGTTATAGTTAGATTTAAACCTAGATATGTTGGATATGTAGCAGAATCGACGAGTTAGGGTTTTTGAGTGAAAAGATGGGTAGATCCTTGGGTTGATGCATTTGTGTTTGATTTTGAGTTGTTAATGGGTTAGAAATGTAGCTTGAGACTTGATCTATAGTTTGGTTGTGTTGCATTTGAGATTGGGAACGAAACGAAGTCAGAAAATGTAGAAAAGAGGGGTTCGGAGTCGAAGCTCCGACCCGCACGTCGAGACGTGCACAAGAGCACGCCGCGGCGTGTGGTGAAATGGGTGACATGTCGCGTGCACGAAGAGACGTGCACGCTGCAGCGCACAGGTGTGCACGCCGCGGCGTGCGGGTG
>JANJEY010000234.1:11000974-11013443 GCA_024703695.1 Erythroxylum cataractarum | reverse complement strand
TTTTAGATTTACATGGGTTTATTTTCTATTAAATAAGGATGATACTTTTAAAGTATTTGAGAAGTTTTGTAGAAAAATTTATAAAGAAAAAGGATAATGCATTACATCAATTTGGAGCAATCATGGAGGAGAATTTGATCACAGAAAATTTGAAGATTTTTGTAATAAAAATGAGATATCTCATAATTTTTCATGTCTAAGGACTCCTCAGTAAAATAAAGTTATTGAAAGAAAGAACATGACTGTCGTTGATATGGCTAGGACAATGATGTGTGAAAGTGATCTACATCATGGTTACTGGGAAGAAGTTCTATCTACTGCCTATTACATACTTAACAGATGTCTTATAAGACATATTCTCAAAAAGACCCCTATGAATTGTAGAAAGGAAGAAAACTGAATGTTGCTTACTTTCCAGCGTTTGGCTACAAGTGTTTCGTATTAAATAATGGAAAGGACAATCTTGAAAATTTTGATGCAAATTAAATGAAACTATTTTTTTGGGTTATAATACGCTACTAAAGGATTCAAAGTTTATAGTAAAAGAAACAAGATAATAGAAGAATCAATATATGTGGTATTTGACGAAGCACTACTCTCGACAGCATCAGCTGATTCAGATGATGAAGAACATCCTTCAGGTCCTAAAAATACATCGCAGACTCAAACTATACCTATAATATCTTCAGAATTACAAGATCAAGAAGGTCCTTCTGAAGCTAGGATGGAGCAGGCTCGCTCCTTCATCTCAACAAGAGCTTATGCAACGAAGAACACCAAGAGAATGAAAAAGTCAAGATACACATCAGTACATTCTAGGAGACCCTTCTGAAAGTCTAAGAATCATATCATCCTTCAAAAACAATTATGTTGCCTTCATTTCATAATTAGAACCAAAGACATTTGAAGAGGCTCTTACTGATAAAATTTGGGTTTCAGCTATGAAAGATGAATTGAATTAGTTTGAATAAAACAAAGTTTGGAATCTAGAACCTCGTCTGTAAAACAAGTCAGTCATTGAAGCTCGTTGGATATTTCGAAACAAAATTGATGAAAATGATAAGGTGATAAGAAATAAAGCTAAACTTGTAGCTCAAGGTCATAATCAACAGGAAGCATTGATGTAAGGGGAGTTTGAAATGAGCATAATAGGAGAACCATCTTTCTTTCTTGGATTACAAATAAAAAAAAAACAGAAAAAGGGATCTTCATTAGCCAAGACAAATACACAAAGGAACTCATCAAGAAATACCATTTTAAGAATGTCAAACCGATGGGTACTCCTATATATACTAGAACTAAACCTAATAGGGATGAAAAAGGAGGCTACAGATGAGACAAAGTATAGAGGAATGATTGGATCACTAATATATCTTACAAACTTAAGACCAGATATCATGCTTAGTGTGTGCCTTTGCACACGCTTTCAATCAAATCCAAAAGAAAACCACCTTCAAGCAATCAAAAGGATATTTCGATATCTTCACGGAACTATGGATTTTAGATTATGGTATCCAAAAACTAATTCATTTAACATAGTTGGCTATTGTGGTGCAGATTATGCAGTTAATAAAGTTGATAAAAAAAGCAAAAGCGGTCACTATCAATTTCTTGAAGGATGTCTAGTTTCCTGGTCTTGCAAGAAACAAAATTGCACAGCGTTTTCAACAATTGAAGTGGAATATATAACAACTTCGAGTTTTTGTTTTCAAATCTTATAGATGAAGCATCAACTCCAGGATTTGTCTTTGAACTTTAATCATATTCCTATATTATGTGATAATACTAGTACAATAAAATCTTCCTAAAAATCATATATATATCACTCTAGGACTAAATATGTAGAACCCAAGCATCATATTCTTAGAGATCATGTTTTATAAGGAACCATTAATCTTTTGCATTTTAATAATGAAAATCAAGTAGTTGATATCTTTACTAAGCCGCTATCTGAAGAAAGACTGTGCATGTTAAGAAAAGAGCTTGGTATGTGCAGACTATCTGATATTATTTTTGTATGAATTTTCAATGCCAGACATTAGTAGGCTCCTTCTAATTTGTTTCTTTATAAGCCTCCTCTTAGTTTAGAGGGCCCCTCTCAATTTAGAGGCCTCTTTTTAGTTTAGTAGGTTCCTTGAAGTTTAGAAGACCCCTCTTATTTTAGAAGGCCCCTCTTAGTTTTACAGAGTATGATACATGTGCCCTAAGAAGGAAGTTACTTCATGGCATCGTTTTAACTTTTAAAACACGAGAACAGCTTTCCATACATGACTGACAGAGATATATACGTAGATGATCACACTTCCTTTATTAGCGTGTACAACTACTAATCTTCATATGAAATCAACACCCTAGAATCGTTTAGTAGACTTTTTTGTTCTACTCATCATTATCTTTCTCAGAAGATTTGTTCTTTCCTCTTTGCACCCTAACTCTTTGCTTCCTGTTAAGTCTCTTAAACCTCACCATGCTTACTTACAATGGCACGAAAAAATCAAAGGGACAAAAGAAAACCTTGACTTCCTCTTCTAGGCATGGTGAAACTCTTCATCATGAACAAACTCTAGTTTTTAAGTCTTCTTCTCTTTCACCAATAATAGGATCGTTAAACACTCCTACGGAACCTATTTCTATTTCCTAAAAGCTTCAAGTTTCAAAAACACCAATTCAAGAGACTCCATATGAGAGAAAAAAAAAGTAGATTTTGGCTATGATATCCTCATAATCTAACTCTGATTCATCCTCTGAGCACAAACAACAATAGTCTCTAATTCTAGTGAAGAAGAAAAGAAGAAGAAGAATAAGA
This sequence comes from Erythroxylum cataractarum, assembly GCA_024703695.1. Lineage (NCBI taxonomy): Eukaryota > Viridiplantae > Streptophyta > Magnoliopsida > Malpighiales > Erythroxylaceae > Erythroxylum > Erythroxylum cataractarum. Next base: position 11,010,637 of record JANJEY010000234.1, on the reverse strand, counting down.
AGAGAAAGAAAAAGAAGAAAAGAAGAAGAAAAATCTTCGACTGAGGGGGAGCCATCAAGAAAAGTAAGGTTCCACTCTCCTTCATTCTCACTACCCACTCTTACTTTGCCTATCCTCTCTTCCAAAACTTCCTTACCACGTTCGACTACTCCTCAACCCAATTCTAAGTATAAGAATGTGCCAGAAGTGCACTAGATTATAAATGATGAAGGTTCAGATGAAGAACTAGCTCCGTTAATAAGACCACCATAGACCAATTCAAGTGTTGCAAAATAAGCTAAGAAATTTGTTGAATAAGAGGGAACCCCTGACATTGAAAAGAAAGAAGAAGAAGAATCTCGAAAGAGAAAAAGAGAAGAAATAAGAAAACGTAAAGTGCCTATGATTAAAGAAAAGATTGAGGAACCCATTGTTAGGGATGAGCCACCTTATGAAGAAGCTCTGTTTGAAGAAATCCCCAAAGAAATCAAAACTAAAGAAAAAAAAAAGCAAGGAGAGTCTTCAACACCCGTTAAACTATTTCAGTCAATGGAAGTTGAAGCTCAGCAGAAAATGCTCCACAAAAAAGAAAGATGATCACTGGGTGCATCTTGCCTCCCATCTTATTCGATGATATCGGTATTATCATCTCTCCTTATTTTCTTATTGTTGGTTAGGAAAATTTTTTAAATTTGGATGAAATAATGTGTGATGATTTGGTTAGATGTTTTTACACACACATAAGAAAAGAAAAAATTGATGGGAAGCTAGCAATCATCTCGTGGATACATGAGTGCGAGATTTTGATTATGGAGGAAATCTTGGGAAAAATTCTGAGTGTAATTCCTATAGATAGGACTAACCTTCCCTGTCATAAATGGGATATTGTTGATCTTGATTTGGGAGAGGTTGTGGACTTTATATATCTACACACTGAGAATGCCTATGAAGGGAGACCTTGGTGGAGACACTTAGACCTACTGCCAAGATAGCTTGCATCCATATCGGCTACTTCAATTTTTCCAAGGAGTAGCTTAGTAGAAAGATGCAGTCTCCTAGATACGTATATGGTCTACAATCTTTTGTGAGGCAATGAGATGAACCTTCCAGCAATAATTCTGAAGTTTATGGTGGACAAGAGAAGTCACAAGAATACCATTGGTGGTCTACTGTATAGGATGTTGTTAACCAAGATTTTTGCTTATTTTTGAGTGTCTTTTGACAATCTGAGTTGGTATGAACTTGCAAAGTTCCACTCTTCAATTCCCTACTAATTCAGTTATAAGCTAAAGGACAATAGGTGGATTGAGAAGAAATCAGAAAGAGCACCAAACCTCTTAGATCCTACACTATAAAAGTTAGCCCCTGTCACACTCTAGAGCACGAATGACTTGATTCTTCACCAATTGAGGGACATTCGCTCTAATCAGGATCAAATGTGCAAACATATTGATAGCCTGCAAAACCAAATCCTAGACATGTAAATTCTTCTTAGAAAAATTATTGATTCTCTTAACTAATTTTGTTCCTATTTTTTCTTGGATTTTTCTTACTTACTCGTGATATTTCTTATGGATTAATTTCATTTCATCCTTTTTTTTATAATAACAAAGGAGGAGAATAGTTAATGGCATACTTTGCATCTATGATATATTTTCAATATTACCTTGATGATATATTTATTTTTTTGATGATATGTATCTGTGATATATTTTGCAAACTGCTACTAAAATATTATGCTAATTGTTGACATGTTGTTTGTGAAGTTTAAGTATGTGATATACAAACGATATGCTCCTTCCTTTAGAAGTCAAGCTCCTTCTAATTATAAATGTGAGTAAGAACATGTAAAGTTTACATGTACCTTTCGAACTCCTTTATTATGATTTGAATTTTGAAAATATATCTATTATTGTTTGTCATCATCAAAAAGTTAGCTCAATATTTATTTTTAACAATTTTGATGATGACTTTATAATATTTCACATATCAAATTGGATTTATTTCTTTGCATAGGAGACGATATAATTTTTAAAAGTTGCTTCATTTCTTGTAGGAACTTTCTTTATGAATTTAGTTAATTAGAAATAGTTCCATAACATCCGAAAGGATCTTATTAATTAGAATAATTACCTCTGAAAGTTTTGAATTTTTTTTCCTTAATGTTTGAATATCGAAAATTTCAGCAGAGATGATATCGAAGATTAGTTAGATATAAAGTCAACTCAGAATTAAAATGAAACAATGGCTAGTTGAAGAAAATACTTACTTAAGGAAGGGCCACTGCATTTGCAAAAAACACAGATTTTTGAAATACTTCAACGATATCAACATTCTTTAAAGTTATATCAAATTCCTTGTGTCTTAAAAAATGAAAACACTATATCAAAAGAGAGATTGTTAGTCTTTGAGAGCTTACTTTATATTTATTTTTGAAAGCTTGTAGAGACTTGTTAAAAACTTCGAGTGTGAAAGTTGGAGAATCTTAAAAAATATGTACTCGTGAACTTAGAGAGACTCGTCAAATTTAATACTTAGATTCTTATAGTGAAATACTAAACTTGAATATTTGGGCACTGGACGTAGACTTCGTTATTAACCGAATCAGTATAAATCGACCATGGCATTCTTTCTCTCTTCCTAAATTTTAAATTTTAAATTTTCACATTATAAGTTGTGTTTTCATAATGCTCCTTCTGTTTTATAATAAGCTCCTATTTTTATATTGCAAGAGGTCTCTTTCGTTTTTAGCTTTAACATGCTCCTATCGATTAACAGGCTTTTTTCTTTTTGAGGGTTAGCAAAGTCCTATCAATTAACAGATTAGTTTCTTTTTAAACGCTAGCAGACTTCTTTTAATTGCAAGGGTCCTTTCGTTTTTAAATAATTAACAGGATCACTTTGTTTTCAACGCTAACAAGATCTTTTCAAAAATTGATAGGACTCTTCTATCTATAGATTTATTTTGATTAGCAGGATATTATCATTCGAAAGTACATTACTATTTCTTTTACACACAATTTAACATTACATAATAATCTTACATTACTTAATCATTAACATCATCTTCCCTGTACTTTCCCTAAAATCGATTTTCTTTGTAAGGTCCGTTCTATTTTTAATATTAAACTCACTTTTATAATAAGCTTCCATTACTTAATTATCATCTTCCATTACTTCCTCTAGAATTGATTCTCTTTACAAGGTCCACTGTATTTTTAATATTAAACTCCTTTTTTTATAGTGATCTTCCATTATTTAACCCTTAATCATCGTCTTCTTTTATTCTAGTATCTACAACGTAACTCGTAGTAATCTATAACCAACAACTGTCTTCATCTTCAAACGTAAAAGAATATGTTTAAAGTAATAATTAATATTTTTTTCTGACAGGCTTTTGTCCACATTACCTGGTAGCTGTCCAGAAGTAACACATTCTGCGTTTGTAATACTGTCTCTGTATTACGTGATGGTTTTGGCCCTGTCAAGAAATTAAAGAACCACCCTGGGTTAAGTAACATTCTCCTGTCTCCATTGATATAGTAGATTAATTGGTTTTGCATGCAAATCTGCATCAAATACCAGATAAATGAAAAGGGTTTCCAGAAGAATAGGCACATAGCTAGATGAATCATGAAAGAAGAAATTGAGGGATATAGAGCTGAGTAAACACAGGTCTATTGGTTTTACCTTATCAAGGGAAGAAACGACAAAAAAGTTACCTGTAAAACCCATGCAGCTGCTTTGTCTCTTTTTATTAAATATTACTTGCAAACTATGCTGCCGCCTTCTCCACTATCCATCATTTTCTCTACATCGAACCTTTCCTTTTGTCTTTGTCTCTCTCCGTACTTTCTCATCTCAAACTTCTTCCCCTGCCCGATTTCTATAAAACCCAACATTCTATTAGTTGTTTCCCACCGTGGAGAAAAGGATGGTTCTTGCACAGAAATTAATTTGCCATTACTTCTCAGGCATTTGTTGTACGAGACAACAGTGACTAGTGCCTGAGTACTGTTATCTTCAACCTTCTTTGGCATGAGTAGCAAGCAGAGGTACGTGAATGTTGGTTCAGAAGTGGACGTATAGATGATGAATATGCATGTTATATATATCTTAATGTACTGTAGGACTAGATTAGACATGTTAAAATGGATGAAATGCATGTATATTCCAGATTTCAGACAGACAGAGGTGATGATTATCAGCTGGCGTAGTCTTTTTGTCTGAAAATGAAGTGTTCTGCCTGGCTCCCTGAATGCCATGTAAGAAGCTTTTGTCAATAATGTTGGCGACCTTCCTATTTGGCATACGGGGAGCCTGGCAGGCTCCAACTTATTATCAGACGATAGAGACAGCACCATGTGTATTCCTAGCTATTAAGAGCAGGCCAGGCACTCTATATCTCCATTTCAAGCGTATGACGACTTCTATATTCGTAAGAAAAGTTTCATTTACATCTGAATCGAAGAGCATGTTAAAATTGTCACATCTGATATACACAAATTCTAGCAGACCTGCTACTGCTAGCCAAAAAGCATTAGCTCAGAGACACAAAATAAATACCAGCGCTTGAAATATTGAAGGTATGCATGTTTATGTATTAATTATGATTTTCTTTAATTTCTTCTTTCCTTCTTCTAAATAAGAAGCATGCAAACAAATTATGATTATCTGCAGGATTTAAGTACGTCAGTAGTGGATGTTGTGATGTCTGCGTAGTGTATGAATGATAATTTATCACTGTTACTTGTTTCATCAACTGTCATGTTACCAAAACTGATAATTTAAATCATTAATCTTGGCACTAAATGCCAAAGCATACATCTAAAAGCAAGTTGAAGTACTGTGCTAGTAATTGATAAGGCTTAGAAAAATATAATAAATGGTAGTTCAATACTAATTCCACTAAATAATAAGTTCAAAGGCATCTTATGATATGATACCATGATATGTTATATTAGACATCTTAACATGTCATATTCTTGGACTACTATTGAACTATCACTTATTTAGTCAACAAAAGTTTGAGCTCTTTGTGGCTAGGAACAAACCAAGGGAAAAGGAGTCGAATCTCTACAACCAGTGACAACGATTGGTTCTCATGCAATCTTGGAATAACTATGGTAATTTTTTAATTCAATACCAAACTAGTGGATAGAACTAGCGGTCTCTAATTAGTATTTCAAATACAAAATGATCAGATGTAATCTCTTGCTTGCTTCATCTAATTACATTTTAGGTTTCTCCGTCTGCAAGAAAGCATCAGCAAACCAACAGCTCACGTTCGCAAGTTGTCAGCTTCTAGCATCAGATGTTGGAACCCTATAAATGCTTGTCTTACAGTAGTACCTTTTTGTCATCTGTTAGACTGCTACCCTTGAAGATTTCTCAACTTCCTATCCCAACTTTGGAGAAGATACTAACTGGTTTCTTCCTACAATTACTTCATTAAAGGGAGTTAATGCTACATCCTCAATCAGTGGCAACCGGGACCAATATATGTTCATGCAATTTCCTTATAAAAAGTTCTAAATTGCCATATGCAATCTTAATTTGAGTTTCATGTTTGTGATTTAAATTTTAAAATTGCAACTTCTTTCACGTTTAGTATTGAGATTTGGATAATTGTGTTATGATAATTAAAGCTTATGAACATCTGTTTAACTTTGTTTTTTTTTTTAAAATAAGATAACTAGATAAGTTTCCAACTCAATTTAACCTTTGATATTCTATTTCATAACAAAACCAAATCCGATAATACGTCGTAATACTGCAGAATATATGGTTCTAAGATTGGTTTCCTGAATTCCTAAATATTAATTTCCACTATCTGCTTCTCATCAGAGACAAATTACACCTGAACAACTCTTATAATCAAATTAATGACATTGATAATATGGACGAGAGTTCCAATAATCTTAACATTTACGAACATTTCATTCAGAAAAAGAAGAAGAAGAGAAAATCTACACGTCAACTTCCCATTGCGATGTATATGATAGGGACAAAAACAAGTATCTTAAAATTTGTAAAAGGAGGCTGTGTTTCTCATTAATTCGCTCCTACCCCAAATAGAGCTGTGCCAAACCGCACTGTTGTGAAATTTGTAGGCACTCTTGATAGGTCTTTGTAAGATATCCCTTAAATTTTAACAATCTTAGACTTCTAATAAAATATAGTTTTATTATCAATAAGCATCTATAAAAACAGACTTTCAATGACCTTAAATTTATGTGGAAATAAAATATCAATAACCCAAGATTACCTCCAGTGTTTTTTTTTTTTTACATACAATTCTAGTCTATAAATAATGGTTTTGAGAGAGGTTGTGTAAGGTTATTGTTATACTTCTCTTTGTATCATCTTTATCACAGTAATAAAATAATCTATCCCCTTGTCAATGGATATAAGTTACATAGATTAGTCGAATTACAAAAATTCTTGTGCTTTTTGCTCCCTTATTTTTCATTCATATTGCTTTTGTTTCTGCAATAATTGGTACCAAAATAGTTGATATCATAACAATTGATATCAAAGCAACTGATACTATAATAAATGGTATCAAAGCCAAGGTTATCTTTATGGATATAGGATTTGCTATTTGGATGTCCCTTCATAAGTTTAATATGATAAATTCAATGGATCGAATAATTTTACTTTATAAAAGACTAAGATGGGAGCGTTCCTTGATCAACAGGAATGTGCAGTAGCATTGGAGGGAGAAGAGAAATTTGCCAAAATATTTGGAGGCATTGGAGAAGGAAAAGATTATATCGATGGCACATAGCACAATACTTGAGTCTGGCAGACAAAGTCACAAGAGAGGTGGTTAATGAAACTAGTGTTATTTAGTTGTGAAAAGGACTTGAAAGTAGGTATTAAAAGAGATCACTTACAAATCTTTTATATAAAAAATAACGTTTATATACCTTGAAGATATCAGAAAGTACATAGGAGAAAAATCATATTGAAATTTTAATCGAATCATTTAGAATCTACAAGGTGTTAGAAGTTTAAATTAAAGATGGGAATCAAATCATAATCTTTTTGTGTTCCTTGCTCAGTTCATATAAAGAATTTTATTGATATCATATTGTATGATAAAGAGACTATTTTTAGCCAATAATATGAAAGATCTCCTACGATTTAAGGAATTTAAGAAAAAGGTCTCTGACAGGTATAAATATGAATCAAATTTGTTTCTAGTTATCAATGGAGGGGAAAAAAAGAGAGGAAAAGAGTTATGAAAGCAAGTAATAGTCAAGATCAAAATCTAAGCTAAAGCTATTTGATAAGTGATAGGCATTATGATGCTTATTATGTGAATTCTAAAAAGGATTGGTTATGTTCTTTTAAAAAATAAAATAGTATTGTCAAATTGGGTTATGATGGAGAGCCTAATGTCAAATGAAGTGATTTAGCCCATGTTTGTTTCAGCTTTTGGAAACTGCAAAAGCACTTTTTTCTACCGCAAAAGTTATTTTAAGGAAAAAGTGAGTGTTTGACTAAAAATTTCAAAAGTATTTTTGAAGTAAAAATAGCTTTTTAAAAAGTTCAAATACAGCTTTTTCAAAAGCTAAAATTTGGAGCTTTTTAGAAAAGCTCCAAAAACAGCTTATTCGGGTAGACATTTTTTCGTCACATACGTATATATCAAAGTTTGGTTTTTCTTTTGTTACGTTTATACGAAAAACTCATCTTCTCCAACAAACAGAAACAACTAGGAATTTCTCTTCAGGGAGGAACTCCACCTCGAAGACTTAGATCAACACTTGAAACCAGTAGGCAACAGAAAACGCAACAATGTCTAGGTACCCAATAGTCTCACCTCCAAAGAACTCATTTCCTTTAAGTTCGTTCTCAAGAATCTTCATCAGCATTCGGTTTCATCTTCTTATCCTTTTTCCTTTGCTTTTTCTTTTGGTGTTTCAAACGCTTTTTACCTATTCGTTCCTCCGCGGTTTTAATTCTCTCCTTCCTTATCATATTGAATTCAGCCAGTTGTTTTCTTTTCTGGTAGTCGGCATCCATCCTTGCAAGTCGGTCTTGCTCTTTCCGCCTCATTTGTCGATACTGGTGGAAGTCGTCGGAGCCGGCACCAGCAGAACTACCGAAGGTGTTGCTAACCCTAACAGGGACGTTGTCGATGATTCGTCGGAGCTTCACCTCCAGGTCCTCATCCTCTTCCTTGAACGCCGGAGCCGTGTATTCCACAAGCGCTGTCGACCCAGCTGCCGTCCCCAAAGCAAGCGGCCGAGGGGGGACAGCCGGTTTCGGCCGCTCGGGCGTCGTGGCTACCTGTAGGTCGCCAGCGTCCTTAGATTGACCCATAGACATTACAATCCAATACGCGCACTTTCCCTGGGGGTGGATGCTTTCTAGCGGGGAACGCCACTTTAATACAGAAGGTCATTAATCGACATGAGATACGTAGCCTGGTTCTAACTAACGAAGCAACTCACAGCTTATCGGTTCAGTTCTTTTGTACCATTTTATCCGTTTCAACCAAAACGAAATCGTTTTATGTATAAATAAACTTAAAGTGACGTTGTTTTGCAATTTGCAACTCAATGTGCTATGCTATAATACTGGTTACTTCTTTTGGAAGAACTTCAAGCTCAACATCTTTAAATTTTTCCCAGTATCTACTAAAAAAATATGGTCATTTGCTTAGCATCCTTAAGTAAGAGAAAATTTTTTAGTTAAATGCGAAAGTCTTCTTCTAAACTTAAATCTAGATGATCAACAAAACATGGGATCCTATCAGAGATCACAGATCTTGACGATTTTCTCCATCAGAAGATAAGTGGTAATCAGTTGTCCATAGTGGGTATGAGCATGAGAGATATAGTCCAAATGCATATTAAGGATGCATTTCACTATTTATTTGAGACAAAATTTAAGCCCTTAAATGTTCAAACAAATTCCCACTATGCTTGAGAATATAGAGAGAATGATATGGGAAGAAGAAGATAAAGAAAGACAGAGACAAGAGAGAAAGATTTTTATTTTTAATTTTTTTTGCCCCATTTTCTATATAGGATAAAAATCTGGAAAGGGGCTCACCCAAAAGTTCTGGATATGCTTTTTATAACAGAGGAATGACAAAGAAGTTAAGTTAGATGATAAGTGCTTGATTAATTATATATTTACTCCTAATACTTGGTGATTAATTTTATGTTATGCCTAAGATACTTATTTTGGTTCATATTTCAGATTAGGTGCATGTTGGAGGAACAAGAACAAAATTTAGTTAAATTTACATCTTTGGTGTCATTCCATTAATGTTCGATCATATTTGCCTTCATAGAGGAAAAAAGAAGATGAGCTAGGGTGAACATGGGACAATGAATGGAAGAATTAAAGTCATTGTTGTTGAGTCAAAATGACTTTACATATATATATGATTTTGATGAATAACAAAGAAGTTGAAAAGTAGACGCATAAATGAAAAAGCAGACGCAGAAATGAAAAATAAAACGGTTTGAAAGATTTTTTTTAAGGAGAAAGTTTTTCTTGACGTGTGCCCTGAGCAAGAGTGAGTATGACAAAGTCCACGTATGCGACACTGCGAAGGAGATGTGAGACACATTGTCCATCGCTTATGAAGGCACAAACCAAGTCAAAGAATCCAAGATAAGCATTCTTGTGCACCAGTACGAGCTTTTCAAGATGAAAGAA
>JANJEY010000234.1:10983928-11000874 GCA_024703695.1 Erythroxylum cataractarum | reverse complement strand
GTTTCAGAGTCTATTCCAGTCATGGCTCAGATCATTCAAGAACTTCCTGAGGAAACATTAGAATCGACTAAAGATTAATTGAAAAACCTTACTTTGTTATCTGAAAAGCGAGAGGAGTTAGTAGGCCTTCAAAATTGCCTCGACAGAAGATCTGTTCTTACAAAAGAGACTCTCTCAAAGTGCCAAAAGGAACAGCTACATATTTTGTTGGCTCTCAAGATGGGGGTTGACAAGGTTCTGCTTCCCGCGGATCTTTTTCCTCCTGCTACAGCTCCGGCACCGGCGAAACTTAGTGCAGAGAATCCTGTAAGCAATGTTCCTAAGGATGCTTCTGGTGCTACGAGTTTTGGAGTGGTAAAAGAGAGGCTTTTGGGGATGTTTATACTCTTCATATAATATATACATGCATAATACTTCCTTTTAGTTTTACAAATACATCAAAATACAAATACATCAAAATATTATTTATTCAGTGCAATTTAAATATTGAGTGCAATATAATGGAGTTAACTATTGAAATATATATATATATATATATATATATTAAAATTTAACTACTAAAATATAATATTCAAAAGTATTTAATAAAAATTATTTATTTATCTCTTTTAGAATTCATTAAAACACTATAAATTAAATTTAAAATGATACATACATAATAATTCATTTCAAGATTTTAAAAATATATCCAAACATTAATATAGTTAAAATTAATAAAAGTGCTTTTTATTTTTATATTGCCAAACAATCTACTGTATGAAGCTCTTTTAAAAAAGTTATTTTTTTAATTGACAGCCAAACAGTCAACTGGCTTTTAAAAAAAGCCCTTATCAGAAAAGCTCTATTGACAAAAGCTCTACTGATAAAAGTTCAACCAAACGGGTCCTTAATATAAATCAAGATACATGATGGAATTGTTAGAATATTGGATGTTGATATATTTCTAAACTTCAGAAAAAAAAAAGATTTTTAAAAGTACTATTGATAGACAAGAGTATAAGTTTTCTAGTGATTACGAGCAATTAGTAATGGGTGCATTAGTATAATAAAAACAAAATTGCAATATGACATCTATTTTTAAATTAGAAAGATAATAATGAGATTAATGACTATGTCAATCTTCAAGAAAGAAAGACGATATTGAAGTGTGTCCTATGCAAATGAGTCATCTCAGTGATTTAAAGATGATGGAACTTCATAAGGAGAGCTAATTGAAGGATTTCAAACACAAGAAAGTAAACTCTTGTAAGTTTTGTGTGTATTGTAAAAGATCTATGATAACTTTTAAGGATAAAGTATTTGAAAGTGACATATATTGATTCAAAGAAATGGAAATGATGTGATAAGATGCAACACTGGTTGCTCACTGGTTCAAAAGTGGTACTAAAAAACCTGAAACAGATGCTAAGGTGTGGCTAGAAATTCTAGTTCAGGAGATAGAATAATGTTAGAAAGAAAGCATCAATAACTAAGTATAGAGTGAGAAGGACCACCAAGCAACTAAGGAGACTATGTATCGTATACTTTGACCATCAGTGATGGAGATAAAACTATCTTTATATATAGGAACAATAGAAAACCAGGTGAAAAATAGACAAATGGGCTCTATAACAAAGAAAGTAAAATTTCACAAAATCAAGTTGACTGTATTTAGTTATATCTTGTTGCAAAAAGTCAACTTACTCAAATATTGTTGCAAAAAGCTCATGATTTGAAGGATGCAGTTGACATGTTAATAAAATCATCGATAACAAAAAAGTTCATGCATAGCTTAGATGTGGTGAATATTCACTCAAGCCCTAGGAGTTTCTATGGCAAGAAGTGTTTGAATTCAATTCAAGTTGAAAAATTGTGATATGTCTTAAATTCTAGTAAAATAAACTTTCACTAACCTTAGGCATTTCCTGAAATAGAGTTTCAATGCCATTGGACATCTAAGTAAGTAAAATTTCAATGACCTTAACCTTATGTTGGAATAGAATATCACTAATTTTTGGATCTTGTGATAATAAAGTTTTATGGTAATAAGATTTTTTATAAGTAACCCTAATCTATAAATAGTTTGATAAGGGTTTGCAAATACAGACTTATGAGATAACTTTTAAATAGAACTTCTGAGAAAAGTTGTGTAAAATTGTTGTTATACCGTATTATCTTTTTCATAATAATAATAAAAGAATTTATTTCTTTACTTATAGACATAGGTCATATAAATTAGCTTACTTATGTAAATTTTTGTATTCTTACTTCCTTATTATATATGTTGTTTCTTATTATATTTTAAATTAGAATATCTTCAATTTAAATTTTAATTAAAAATTATTAAATAAAAATTAATTAATTTATTTTTATTTTATAAAAAATCAATTAACTAACAAAAATTGACCAGTGATTTATTTTTAACAGCAACAGTTATTAAATTAAATTAAATCCAAAAATTGATCAGTTTAAGATTTTCATAATTAAACCATTCGAGCCATTTCGTTTTTTAAACATTGTTTTTACGTAAAAACCATCTAGCTTTTAATTCTTTTAACCAATTTAATTGTTATAAATTGTCTATATGAACTTCTTAAGATAAATTAAATTGTTAAACATTTAATTGAAAGAAATTATTCTAAAAACCAGAATTTTATAAGAATGTTTCAGTAACAGCCTCAAATTCAGGGGATGTTTTTATGGTAATTTCTTTTATTTGTAATTCATTATTCTTAATATTTTTATTAACGTCATGTTTGAAGTACAATACTATTATCCGAAACAATTTCATTTAAACATAATATGATTATTGATATATTTGAAAAGGAAAATCTCTATCTCCTATTTAATCTAGATAAGAGTAATCTTCTTCCAAGTTCAAGGTGCATCTACTAATGGAGTTTTACACGAATCCTTAACTTGTGTTACAGCATATAAACTGAGAAGGGGACCAGTCTTTCTTCGTTCTTTCCCCCCTCTTTGTTGGGAATCTTAAAAAGAAGCAGAATGCTGTTTCCAAGTCTTCGTTTTCTTATATTATTGTCATTAACCCTTTGTTCCTTGTCACCTACTTTCGCCGTCAAAAAGGTACGTAATCTGCTATCTGCATGTATTTCTGCTCTTTCTTTACGTACATAATTTCTGTTTCTGATTGTTCTATTCTCTATTGTTTTTGTTGTCAAAAGTCGTATATAGTGTACTTGGGAGCTCATGAACATAGTCGTTATGGTCGTCAAGTTACAGATTCCCATCAGGAGAGAGCAACAAATTCTCATCATGAGTTTCTTGCATCCTTCTTAAAAAGGTATGATTAAGAATAAACTGTTTCTACCTCTTTTTTATTATCTAAAATGATTCTATAAGCATGTACCTTAAACCAACTTTAACCACAATAACTATTCTTGTAGTACCGAAAAGGCTAAAGAAGCAATCATCTACTCGTATAACAAACACATCAATGGCTTCTCTGCCCTTTTGGAAGAAGAAGAGGCTGCTCAAATTGCACGTAAGAACATGCACTCAACATAATGCTTTGGCATCATTTTCTGTAAATATTTTGTTTTTAACGGTGAATGATTAATTAAAAATGGCACTGCAGAGCATCCAAACGTTGTGTCAGTTTTCCCGAGTCGGGGAAAGAAGCTGCATACAACACACTCATGGGAGTTCTTGAATCAGGAAAAGAATGGTGTCATCCATGCAAAAGCTCTCATGAATAGAGCCAGATACGGTGAAGACGTCATCATAGCCAACCTTGACACTGGTAATTAACTTTTTCGTCAGAGGTCACTGATAATGATATTTTGAAAAACGTAACTGACTTGGATGTTTCTGTCAGGTGTATGGCCTGAATCAAAGAGTTTCAGTGATGAAGGTTATGGACCAGTACCATCAAGATACTATGGAATATGTCAGAATAACACCAGGGAGGGAGTCCCTTGCAACAAGTATAACATCTACTTTGCACCTCACAGTTTATAAATGTAAGCAGTAGTGCTTGTCAGAGTAAATTTTTTTTAATATTCTGGCTTTGCAGGAAGATTATCGGTGCAAGGTTCTACAGTAAAGACTATGAACGTGCTATAGGCAGTCCTCTCGATACCAAGACGAAGTCTCCCCGTGATTTTGACGGCCACGGAACTCACACGCTATCCACGGCTGCTGGAGACTTTGTTCCCGGAGCCAGTACCTTTGGAAAGTGCAACGGAACTGCCAAAGGTGGCTCACCGAAGGCTAGAGTTGCTGCATACAAGGTTTGTTGGCCACAAGTCGGCGATGCAGAGTGCATGGACGGTGACATCTTGAAGGGCTTTGATGACGCCATTAATGATGGTGTTGACGTGCTTTCTGTGTCTCTTGGTGGTCCTCCAATGGACTACTTCGAGGACGCTTTGGCAATCGGGTCGTTTCATGCAGTTAAGAATAACGTTGTTGTCGTGGCCTCCGCTGGAAATTCAGGACCAGAGTGGTGGACTGTCTCAAACGCTGCACCTTGGATGATAACTGTTGCAGCTGGTACTATTGATCGTGAGATCACGAATTTTGCAGTACTTGGAAACGGGGAACGCCTAAAGGTGCAAGTTTATTACGGTTTTTCGTTCTCAATCAAAGTCCTTTGTCTCCTTTTCTTTAAAGATTCATTTGCTTTCTTCTTGTTTTTTCAACACTCAGGGATTGAGTCTTACAAACGCCACTGCTCCTGACAACAAATTCTATCCACTTGTCACGGCAGATAAGCTGAACGCTGCTAATGTATCCTCTGCAGATGCGTAAGTGTCCTCAATTACTTGGAACTCACCAATTTAGACTCCGTATGGTTCTGAATTTTTCGTACATATACACTGTTTTTGATAAGCCATTGTGTTTGTGTTTGTTATGAAGTGGCTATTGTTATCAAGGATCATTGGATCCTTGTAAGGCAAAGGGTAAAATTATTCTTTGTATGAGGGGCTATAATGGTAGAGAAGAAAAGAGCAGTGCAGCAGCAGCAGCAGGTGCAGTTGGGATGATTTTGTACAATACAGAGGAATTTGGAGATGATCTCGAATCCGATCCCCATTTTGTCCCAGCTACTCATGTTACTTACAAAAGCAGTCAAGTCATCTTTGCCTATCTCAATTCTACAAAGTATTACACTTCTCTTTTTCTTTACTTCTCTATTGTTCAAATGATTTAATACACGTCCTGTTTTCTGCTTAATCAATGTCTCCTGTAAATTATGTATCAGTAATCCTGTGGGATATATCACAAATGGTGAGACAAAATTTGACATGAGAGCTCCTTCTCCTGCTGAATTCTCATCCAGAGGTCCTAATTATGTTACACCAGATATTCTCAAGGTTTGACAGTTGCCCAACAATGTCATCTTCTGGCTAATCGACTAACAATCACCAACAAATAATTTTCATTGCATTTTTCTGCAGCCAGATGTTACCGCACCAGGAGTGGATATCTTAGCTGCATATAGTCTAGCTGTAGCAAGAGAAGAAGGTGATGACCGTAGGGTTCCCTTTGAGCGACTATCAGGAACATCTATGTCTTGTCCTCACGTTTCTGGGGTTGTTGGCCTTCTGAAAACACTCCACCCCGACTGGAGTCCAGCTGCAATCCGATCCGCAATAATGACATCAGGTGAGATCTCTGATTCTGCTCTTTCCCCAAATAAAAACTCCCAGAATTTGTTCCTGACCGACACGGTCTTTTACCCCCTCCAAATGCAGCAAGAACAAGGGACAACTGGCACCATACAATGGTTGATTGGGATTCCTCGGAATCAATTCCGTTTACCCACGGTTCAGGATATATTAGACCAAACCGCGCCGTGGATCCAGGCTTGGTCTATGACATGTCTGAGTATGACTACATCCACTTTCTTTGTGCTATTGGCTATAATGACACAATGCTCCAAGCTTTCAATCAAGGTCCACGTCCATACAAATGTCCAGAATCAGCTAGTCTCCTAGACTTCAACTACCCTTCGTTTACCACCTTATCGTTCACCGGTAAAGCCATCTTCAGTAGGAGGGTAACAAACGTTGGAAAACCAGGAACGTATGTTCCCAGAATTATTGAACCTTATGGAATTTCAGTCAAAGTGGAGCCGAGTTCTTTGAAGTTTGAGAGAGTTGGTGAGGAACTAAGTTTTAGGCTAACACTGGAGGCTAAGTCGAAACCAGCAGCCATGGAGTACCTGATTGGAGCGCTACATTGGACTGATGGTCATCACTATGTTAGGAGTCCAATCATTGTTCGAGCGGATCAATAGAATCAGAGTTGGACAATCAAAAATTAAAATATTAGAAACAGAAACTTAGTAGATATTGTAGTTAGGCCTCATGGAGATATCCTTTTTGCAATTTATTCAATAACATTACACATTTACATTAATGTTTAGCTTTTATTTTCATTTATATTGACAAATAATATTAAACTAATGAAAAAACAATATGTTTTTGAAAATTTCAATTTCAACTTATAAGTTATGAAGAGGGTGACAACTTTGAGAGCCCTTGCAGATCGACTGCAACGTTCTCTTCTCTGCGTTTAGATGTTTTAATCTTGATTTCTCTTCAGCCATCAATGAGCACTATAATAAATTCTATCATCAGTACAACAACTCAAACCCTCTTCTCCAAGAGGGTTCAGATCATCTGCCAACCTTGTTTTTGTTCAAAAACGACCTGTTCTGAATTACAAAAATTAGAATTTGTGTCAGCAGAAAGCAAACATTCATGTGCTGAAAAAGAACGGAGCTGGGCCTTCACTAAGTCTTTTACTATGAGTATACAATGCTCAATTCTTTTATATTAAACACATCATGAACAAGTTCCAAAATCCATGATTTTGATTCCTGGATGGTACGTAATCAAGCTTATTAAATTAGTAGCATCAGCACTTCATGTTGGAAAAATGATTCAAAAATATCTTAGAGGATAAATACATATTTTATGTTAAGATTGATTCTGTTTGAAGTAGTCAAAAGTAGTAATCTGTAGTTAGATTTGATAAGATATGCTCAGAATAATATCCCTTAAATATAGGAGTATCAGTAGTTTTTTAGATGTTTGGTGTTTCTGCAAATGTATGACTTGCCTATATAAAGGCATTTTCAATATGAATAAAGTATGAGAGTATCGCATATTGTTATGTTCTTCCTTATGTTCTGTACTTACAGTTTCTAAAATCCAACACTTCAATATGATAACCAAATTAAGGGAAAGCAAGTATAAAAATAGCCAAGTGGCAAGAAGGAAAATGTCTATCAGTCGAAACAGTGATCGCAAATGGATCTTAACATTATTCTCAACCTAGAGTTGCTCCATAATATAATGACAATCAATTTTGATGTATTTAGTTCGTTCAAGTAACACGAGACTCACTGGTATATGGATAGTAGACTAAATGTCACAATATAGCTTCATTGGTCTATGGTAAACCATCATCAAGAATGACAACAAAGACTTTAACCAAATCAACTGCTGTCATCACATGATATTATGACTCTACTGAAAATCAAGATATCGTGCTCTACTTTTTGATCTTCTGGGATAAATGTGTTTACCCTAGCATACTGAAATATCTCGTCACTAATCACTACGTGATTGAGTAGCTCGTTCAAACAAAATCGCAGTAGGCATATGGGCTCAAGCCACTATCGATA
This sequence comes from Erythroxylum cataractarum, assembly GCA_024703695.1. Lineage (NCBI taxonomy): Eukaryota > Viridiplantae > Streptophyta > Magnoliopsida > Malpighiales > Erythroxylaceae > Erythroxylum > Erythroxylum cataractarum. The sequence goes on along the minus strand of JANJEY010000234.1, from coordinate 10,993,235 downwards.
TGTAGTAAGATTCCTTATCCGAGGTTACTCTTTTAAGTAGAGTACCATCTGCATGACTGCCTCAAGGTGTTGCTTTTGAGGCACTTGTGTAAATTGAAACAACATGTGCACTAGATACGAAACCTTATTGTAAGTCATCATCATATAAATTAGTTATCGATCTAGTCATTGACAAAATCTAGCCAGTTTACCTTCTTCTCCTCATAATAAAGATGGCAATCTCAAAGATCAAATCCATCTTTGTCTCACTCTAAATAAGTTCCAAGATCATTCATACCCTAAAAGGAAGGTAAAGTACTCATTATAATGCTACTTGTTGGGGATGTCTCAGAGTTTCAGACAAGTATCGGATGAGCTTAAATATACAAGCCATGCATCAACGTTACAGAAGACGTAAAGAATAAAGAATTCAAGAAAATCAAGAAAAGTCAGTTGAGTTAGTTGGTAGATGACAGTTAATAAGCAGCTATAAGTATCGTGGATTTACAGAAGTTGTATACATATTGTCTTTCAATATCAATAAAATCATCAGAAGCCTCAACCAGTTGTTGAGCCTTTGAAAAATCCTTACTACTCTGTTTGCCCCTGTTTTCGTTTTCATTCTTTCTCTCTCTAGTTCTCCTGCTGTTCTTTCATTCTTTCTTTAATAATTTCGTTTACATTATTTAGTTTTGTACATGATCGATAGATAATAACTACACTACTAAGATTCTCGTTCACTCCTTGTATGGTTTCCTTCTTTACTCTTAATCACCTATAAAACTCCTATTCAAGGACTGAACCTATCCTTTTCAACCTTGAATGCAACATCATTAGAACTTAATGCGTCGTTCTCCTAATCAGCCTCTTGGAATGGTTGGATCATGCCTCGTATGCCTCCCTCATCATGAACTTAGAAATGTCTTTAAGCATATTTTAACATATATTTAACAATAATATACATTAGAATATCATATAATAATAAATGCGGTAGAAAAACAAAATACCTTTTACCATTGTTGTTGGTATTTGAAGAGCTGCGTTTTGTAGGTTCTCTAAGCTCACAAATCCCCAATACAATGGTGTATGTCTTTCAGAAGAGAAAAGAAGCTTAGTGACCCAAAATTTGAGAAAACAACCTATACAAATGTACTTCCATCAAGCACAATATCAGTTACCATAAAACTAGGAATTCATACTCATTAACTTACATAACATTTGGATCATTTATGACATAAGAAGAGGAAAAGTTCTCACATTCTCCCATTTGGTCAATATGTTTAACCTGGTATCAAATCCTAATCTGATCCAATTATAATATACGAATTATGGCGATAAGTCCTCTAGTAGTTGAGTATTATCTTCCATATAATACGGTATATTATAATTGCATCAACTGAATGTGGTAACATTATTTAATGAATAAACCCTATGTTTATTCCAGGTTCAAAATAATCAATTTTCTCAAATTTTAATAATATGCACTATAATATGAGAAAATATTATAAGAGTTTCATAAAAATGACATTGTCCATACAATGAAAACTATATAATGGAACTTAATCTCATTCTAACAACATGATCCTTGAATTTCACTAGTGGCATGCCTTTTGTTAAAGAATCAACTATCATTAATTCAGCGCTAACATATTCAATGATCACTTTCTTATTCTTAACACGTTCCCATGTAGATAAAAACTTGATGTCGATGTGCTTACTTTGACTACCACTTTTATTATTTTTAGCTAGAAAAACAACAGCTAGATTATCACAATATGTCCTCAATGGTCTAGAAATAGAATTAACAAGTATAAGCCCATATATGAAACTCTTTAGCCATACACCATGTGATGTAGCCTTAAAACAAGAAACAAACTCAACCTCTATGGTGGAAGTAGCAGTCAAAGATTACTTGGCAGTTCTCCAAGATATGGTTCAATTATTAAACATAAAGATATAACCTGATGTTGATTTTCATTAATCAATACACCCAGCAAAATCTGAATCTGAGTACCCTGTTACCTCTAGATTCTCGGTACATCTGTACGTAAGCATATAATATTTGGTCCCTTGAAGGTACCTCAATATTTTCTTTGCAGCCCTCTAGTGATCTAATCCTGGGTTAATCTGATATCTGCTTAATATTCCAATAGCAAATGCAATGTCAGGTCTTGTACAAACCTGAGCATACATCAAGCTTCCGACTGTAGAATCATATGAAATATTTTTCATATGTTCCCTTTCAAAATCATTTTTAGGGCATTAGTCCAAATTGAACCTATCCCTTTTCACAATAGGTGCGACACTAGTTGAACGATCTTTTATCTGAAATCTCTCTAAAATTTTATTAATATAGGTTGCTTGAGACAAACCCAAAACACCACGAAATCTGTCTCGAAGTATCTTAATGCCAATGATATAAAACACATCACCCATATCTTTCATTTCAAATTTTTTAAAGAGATTATTTCATATCATGTAACAAACCCCTATCATTGGTTGCAAGTAATATGTCATTAACAAATAATACAAGAAAACAAATTTTACTCCCACCAACCTTCTGGTATACACATTGATCTATGATGTTTTCTTCAAAACCAAATGATGAAATAATATCATAGAATTTCAAATACCACCAGCAGGATGCTTGTTTCAATCCATAATAAATCTTTTAAGCTTGCAAACCAAATGTTTACCATTTGTAGAAGAAAATCCTTCCGGTTGTTTCATGTAAACATCTTCCTCTAGATCATCATTTAAGAAAGTTGTTTTCACATCTATTTAATGCAATTATAAATTAAAGTGAGCAACCCATGCTAAAATTATATGAAGTGAATCCTTTTTAGACACAGGAGAAAATGTATCTGTGTAATCGATTCCTTCATTTTGAGTGAATCCTTAAACAACGAGTCTTGCCTTGTATTTCTCAATTTTTTCTTAGTAAGTCTTTCTTTATCTTAAATACTCATTTGCGACCCATAGGTTTTGCTCCTTTAGGCAACTTAACAAGATCCCAAACATTGTTATTCTTGATAGAATTCATTTCTTCCTTCATAGTATTGTACCATAAATTTGATTTATTGCAACTCATGGCTTGTGAAAAGGTTTCAAGATCATTTTTGGCTCCTATATTGCAATCAGATTCTTGTATATATACAAAATAATCACTAGTAATAGCTAATTTTCTTGTTCTAATAGATCTCTTTAATATTGCACCAACATTCTCCTATAGAGTTTCTTGTTTAACTAGTTGCTGAATGTTGTCAGTAATTCTTGAATAACTGGATCTACTAGATTATCAACAATTTATGGAATTTCTTTATTTTTATTTATGTTTACAGTAGGCTGTTGAATTTCAATAGTTGGTTGTACAACGTTTATTTAAACTTGAGAATCGTTATGAATGACAATCACCTTACTGTTTGAAGTGGAAGGCTGAGTATCCATATGATCATTATCAAAGACTATATCTTGAAATTGATCCCTCCTACTAATTAATTCATTCTCAAGAAATTTTGCATTTTTTTATTCCACAATTCTAGTATGATGTGATAGACAATAGAACATATATCCCTTAGATCATTCAGTATATCCAATGAAATACCCACTTATGGTCTTTGGATCCAATTTATTCTCTTATGCATTATAAATTCTTACTTCAGATAGACATCTCCAAACGCATATATGTTGCAAACTCAATTTCCAACCTTTAAATAACTCAAATGACGTCTTTAGAATAGCCTTAGTTGGTACCCGATTTAATGAATACACAGTTGTCTTAAGAGCTTCAGTTCACAAGGAGTTGGGAAGATTGGAGCTACTCAACATGATTCGTACCATGTCCATTAAGGTTCGTTTTCTTCTTTCTGTCACACCATTTTGTTCTGGAGATCCAGACATAACGTATTAGGCTATTATCTCATTTTCTTGAAGATACCTCACAAATAGACCAAGTACTTGCCCACCTTTAGTATATCTACCATAATATCCCGCATCTTTATCAGAGCTCACAATCTTAATTTGCTTACTGCATTATTTCTCTGCTTCTACTTTGAACATTTCAAAAGCATATAGTGCTTCATTCTTATTATGAAGCAAGTAGAGATACGTATATCGTGAACAATCATCTATAAATGAGATGAAGTATTTTTGATCATACAAGTTCATATCTAGACAACAAATATCTGAATGTATGATTTCTAATACGTCTAAACTTCTCTTAGCACCTTTCTTTGATTTGTTAGTCTGTTTTCTCTTTATATAGTCCACACAAATATCAAAATCAGCAAAATTCAAAATACTAAGTTCTCCGTTAGTCACCAATCTTTTAATCCTTTCCTATAGAGATATGTCATAATCTCTGATGCCACAACATAGAGAAATTTCCATTCATAAGATAACATTTTGTTCCAGCATAAACATGCGCTGCATCGTAACAAGTATTATCTTGTAAATTAAAACAGTCAAATAATGTACCATTTCCAATAAATTCATATTTATAATGTAACTTTAAAGATTTGTCTGAAAAATGAAAGGAATATCCAAACAGTACAAGTCTTGAAACTAAAATCAATTTCTTAGAAAAATTGGGAATATAAAATTTCTTTTCTAGTTTTAAAATAAAACTCGTACATAAAATTAAATTGCAATCTCCAACAGCCACCATAGGTGAATGTATCTTGTTTCAGATAAGATATACTGCTTACTTCCCATTGGCTTTCTTGGGTTTTGCAAATCCTGCAACACATTTGTAATATAGATTGTACAACTAGAATCAATTCACCATGTTTCATGACAAACTTCAGCCATATTAGATTCAAAACAAACTAGTGAGATTAGATTACCTTTCTTTTCAAACTATTCCTTGCATTTGACACAATCATTCTTCATGTGTCCTTTCTTCTTGCAACAGAAGCACTTAGATCCCTTCTTAATTTCAACTTGGATAGGTATTTGACCTTTTCCCTTTGAGGTGGCTAGATTTTTCTTCTTGCCTTGTACAACCATATATGCACTTTGCGAACTCTCTCCCTATTCCATCAATAATCCTCCTTCCTCTTGGACACACATAGTCATTAATTCATTTATTGATGTAACATCCCATCACTCATGGGAAAGGGTAAATTGGTCATTTGGGATGGGTTAGATGTGTGTATGCATATTTCGGCTTGAGCATGCATTATATAGCCTCTATATATTTAGATAAATGGAAATTGTTGCACATACATATGAGTGTACATGCATTCATGACATTCTCCGGCATATGTGTGTATACATGAAATTACTGTGACGAGTGTGTTATTAATGTTTGAAAGTTGAATTTGAGTGAAATTTAGTGTGTTTTACATTTATGAGGATTTTTAGGGATTTTTCTGGAAATTTTTAGGAAACAATGTCCGGATCGAAAAAGTTGCCAAATGGCAGACTGATAGGATTTTCGGTACCGAAAATGACTAACCAATGGCACTAGAATATTAGAGACATGATTTTAGGATTTTTTACTTTGATCCATTGGAATTTGGAGAGAAATTGGAGTCGAAACCGGAAAAATGCATAAAATAAGGACAAGTGGCAAGTGACACATGTCACTTGCCTACTTAAGACTTTCACTTAGCTTGTGTTTTTATTTAACCTAAGAGTTATAAGCTTCCACACACTTACCCTAGGAAGAGTTAAAAATCTCTTTGAAGAGGGCAAATTTCCTCACATCCGTAGCTTTCATTTCTTCTTCTTCTTCATTGGCTTTCACCTTCTTTTCCGTTGGTTTTCTCCCTCCATACAACAAGTTCTTCCTTGCTACTTACTTGCTCCTCCCTTATCCACACACAAATCAAATCTTAAGCCTTGAGATGATGATGATTGGTGTGGGTGTGAGTGATGGCCGTACGTGTTGGTAAGAGATAGAAAGTTGGAGTAATTTGAAGAGTTTGAAGTGAAATCAAGTAAGTTTTACTTTACATGTTATAGATAGTTCAATTGGGGATTAGCTTGAGTATCCCGATGAGTGATTTGTGTAAGGATTATGCATGTGTCTTGGATTATGCAAATTCATGTTTATATCTTATTTTGTATGTGTGGAATGGGTGATAATTGGTATATGGTGAATTAGAGGTTGATGAGGAGATGTTTGAGTGTATTAAGTTGTTTTGAAGTGCTTTAAATGATGTTAGATGGATTCTATGTTAAAGATGTTGAAAACTAGAAAGATTATTGTTGCTGATGATGAAAAATCTAGTTTCGGAGGTTTTTCTGGGTTCGCACGTCGTGGCGTGCTCATGCACACGCTGCGGCGCGCGCAGACATGCACACCGCGGCGCAAGCATGCATACACGTTGTGGTGTATACTCGTGTTCTCGCCGTGGCGAGGACCCATTCTTCTCTACAAACATGTTTTGGTTCTTTAGCCATACGTTTTGATGTAGAAGTCCAAATGAGGTGATTTTTGATTTATTGCAAACTAGAGGTAAAGGACTACAAGTGTTATGAAGAAAGGATGTTTTGAATCAATCTTTAAAGATCTCAAACTTTGGATGAAAGTTGAGTATAGAATTTAGTGTAGACATAAGGATAGCCCTATATGTTTGGAGCATAACTTTTGGGATTTCTGAAATAAATTAAATGATTTTTTGTCTACGAGTTCCTGTTATTTAGAGGAAAAGGGCTGTAATGGGACATTTTAGATTAGTGTCAGAAATGTCACGAACATGCATTGTACGCATTTTAAATTGCTACATGTGTATATATATTTATATACATATTTTTTGTGTACATTTGGTGATGTTTATATAATTTGACTGTTATAAAGGCATATTTGGAGCGTCGATCCACCGACGTTGCTGAGACTTCTAGGCATTAGCTTAGAAGTTATAGGTAAGTAACCTAGATGGTTCCTCAATCTTTATTTGGCTAAAATTCTACACTTATAACCTTGTGGAGATAATGGCAGGCTTGTGTGTTACTTATGATTTGGATTCTGGACCGATGGTGTCCGACGTATTGGGAGACTATGCCATAGAAGTGTTATCTGTTTGTGAATCCGTGACTTACTTGTCTCCGATGTGATAAATTGTGATACGTGAATTGATTGTGTTACAGTACTGCCAAATTGTGGCATGTGGTATAATTGTGCTGTAATTACTGTTAATTGAGATGTATGATCAGATAATGACAGTTGTGACCGGAGCAGCCATCGAGAGCTTAGAGCTCAACGTATTAGGGCCTCGAGGCCACCGTATTTCAGAGCCTCAGGCTCACCGACTAATGCACCCATTTTGGGACAGTTTAGGCGCTAGGTAACAACACCGTAATAAAATAGGAAAGTGTCTCATACGCATTTCATATGCATTTGATTGAATCTTGGATTGGGTGAAAAGCGAAATGCCTTATACTTATGCGAAAATAATTATGTGATATTTCTGAATGTGCTATCGAGTAATAATCTATGAATTGCTTGACTATGCATGAATTGGGTGAACCATCAATAATGGTTCCTCACTGAGTTCGCAAACTCACCCAAAATTGCAAATTATTTTTCAGGACAGAGAGAGTAGACTCCTAGCTCCAGAGGGACTTTCCTGTCGTGTAGATCATGTTGGCAAGAGAAGTCATGGCTCACAGATCGGTCAGCTGACATTTTTTAGGGATGACCTAGTTAGGCTTTTTGTAGTAGATTTCTTTTGGAGTAATGTACAGACAGTGAAAAAAAACTAACAGTTATGTAAATTACTACTTTTGATGATATGAAATAAGAAAAATTTATGGTTTCAAAAATTAGTGATTTTCAGTATTGATGCTTTATGATTTGATGTCATATGAGGTGCAGTAGTGATTGTTCGCAGTTCACCCTTATCGTAGGATATGTATCGGAATGACCTACGGGTATCCCGGTGTATACCCTATGTTAAGGGGGTGCTACATTTAGGTGGTATCAGAGCATGGTTTGGCATCTGTTGGGACTAGTTGCATATTTAGGCTTGAAATATTATGAGAAATGCAGAAATTGATCGGAATTGTTGTCTTATTATAGGTCATCCATTCTAGGTGATAAGATTGATCAACCAGCTAACCAAGGATTAGTTAGGCCTAGTAGGGAGTCCTCGGTGCCTCGTTCAGAGGAGCTGTCTCCGAGAGTTCCCGTGAGACGGGAGAGGAGGTATGACAGACTGCGTAAGTAGGGGGTTATGGATTTCTATGGCAACACCCCTGCTGAGGCTGAGGGATGGCTGGAGAGGAATAAGAGAGTCTTCGACCAGATGGATTGTGATTCAGATGAGAGATTTGACTATGCAGTATCTCTATTGCAGGGCCCAGCTTATCAGTGGTGGAAGACTGTCCCGGGCAGTACCACCAGGCCTTGCCTATTAACATGGGAGGATTTTCTGAGGGCATTTAAAGACAACTACATGCCCAAGGTGTATCTTGAGATGAAGATGTAGGAGTTCTTAGAGTTGAAGCAGGGTAGGATGACAGTAGCAGAGTATGAGGTGAGATTTAACGAGCTCATGAGTTATGCTACTGCTTTGATTCCATTGAGGCTGATAGGTGCCGGAGGTTCGAGAATGGCCTCAATTTGGAGATTCGTACTAGGTTGGCCCGATTAGATATGGGCACTTTTGTTGAGTTGAGAGCTGCTGCAGTACGAGTTGAGTAGCTAATGAGACAGCGACAGGCTGAGATTGGTCAAGGGTCCAGGGGGTAGAGACTGAGTGACAGTCAGGGCAATTCTGGAAGAGGTTTTAGTAAACGACAGAGCAGGACCTTCAGGTCACTAGGTGGATCCAGGCAGTCTGGTTTTGGACAGAGAGGGAGGTTTGCACAAGCTAGCAGTGGCAGTGGTAGAGGTACAAGGCAAATTCTCCCAGTTTGTGAGCATTGCGACAAGAGGCACAATAGGGAGTGTTGGCGATTGACTGGAGCCTGCCTTAAATGCAGATCCATGGATCATCAGATCAGGGATTGCCCTGCTACTGTGGGAGCTCAGTCTTCTGTTAGTGCAAGATTAGGCAGTAATACCATGGTACAATAGAGTAGAGGTGGTGGATCCAGGCAGAGGGGTCGAGGTAGAGACTGCGGCAGAACTGAGGGATCCTTTGTGAGGACTGAGGGTCGGGGTAGCCGACCATAGTCCTAGGCCAGGGTCTACGTCATAACTAGTCAGGAGGCCCAGGATTCTCCAGTTGTAGTAGCTGGTATGCTTCTTATTTCTGATATTGAAACATTTGCACTGTAGGATCCAGGATCCACACATTTTTTTGTTGCACCGCATTTGGCATGTAGATTGCATGGAGATAGGGAGATATTATAGTATGGGCTAGAGGTGAGTACACCT